>VYZM01019770.1:421180-437022 GCA_013398915.1 Dromas ardeola | reverse complement strand
TTTTTTTTTTTTTTTTTTTTTCTGGATGTGTGTGTGTGTGAGCTGTATTATGTTTGTAATCTTTAAAGAGTACTCCATATAAAGTAACTTCTACCCTCAGGTGCTCCACAAAAAAGCCCTGCACTGCAGGTCACAAAAGGAAGGGTATATACAGGCTTTGTTTCATTGTTCAGATTTCCATCTGCATGTACAGCATGAGTGGGTGTAAATCATCACAAATTCTGATTTGGTGTACAGTCTTGGAAAATCTACAGCTTTGTAAAAGGAACCTGCGAGTTGTTGACAGCCAGCTCTTTCTGGCACTTGATGGGGAAAAATCAAACAAAATCAAGACATTTGAGAGGATAGTATAATATGGTAGAATAATCAGCTCCTCTCCTAGTGACTGCTTAGCTTTTCTCTTAATAACTGGAGTGATTTGTCTTTATGCTGGGGCAAATTCGTTGAGTTTGCACCAGGATGATGCAGCTGCTCATCAGCCATTGCTTTCATACAGCAACACTAAGAGCAAGCCAAAATGAATGATAGCTTTAATTCCTTTATTCTGCAACCTGTGGATTCAGGATAGGAAAAATCATTTATTGGCACAGCGGGTTTCACCTCTGGGCTCATGTATTGGTTTAGATCACCAATGGATAAGTTTGTTGGTCCCTATCTACTCATAGAAACATGAATGTTTGAGATGGAAAAGTATTATTAGTACATGTTTATCACCCTTGCCAAGGCAAAATTTTCCCCTATAAATCCCTAGCAGACATTTGTTACGACAGAAAGCACCACATAACTTGGCACATTTGAGCTTCTGCTCCAGAGCACTCCAGATGTGAAGTACTGTGTATGTTGTGTTTGTGAAAGAAGATGCAGTGGTATTCTAGGGTTGTCTTTACAGAAATAAGACTTCCTTGAGCAAAACCCTGCAGGATTGTGCCCCTGTGTTTTGGGGTTTGCTCTGTGGATGTGTGATAGGTTACACGATTCGGTACAAGTGTGGATCGGGTTAGTTTTATTGGTCTCTCCTTTTCATGAATGTCAAATTCAAAACAGAGATATGGGAGAAGTAATCCTCTGAAAATTCTTAAAATAAGGCAGATTTCAAAGTGTGACTTGAAAAACTAACAAATATCCAAGGGACAGATTATTTTTTTTCTTTACATACTATTTTTTTCTTGGATTTCATAAATCAAGAACGACAGCAAGACAAAATGACAGGTTAACCACTGTTTTGTTTTGTTTTGTTTTTTTCCCATGTCTCTGTTCTCTTCTGCATTAGCTTGTTGGATTTTTTTTCCTTTTCTTTTTTTTTTTTTTAATGGTTTAATTATCTTTTCTTGTTTCTATATACCACATACACCACAATACCATTTTTTCCTACAAGATCATTTTAGAAATCGGAGTATATTGTATGCATAACTAGATACAGAAAATGATTTGATTAGGTGATTAATCACCATTCTTCACCTCAGGCCAAAATTCTGATGATTAAGCCCAACTCTTCGGCATGTAACTTCTGAAACTCAAATCCTTTCCAGCCTGCTTTTTCAGAAAAGAAATTTTGTAAGTGCTTCTTACCTTCTGGTCATGGTTGGGAGTGAGCAAGACTTTTCACTTCTGAGAAATACTCACTAACATGTTTAAGCCCCTCTGACATTTATAGTAAGCATTTCCACACTTTCTTATCTGTGATGATACACTGGACTCTGGATAAATGGCAGGAAAGTGTAAGGGCTGGTACATAGTACATGTAAGTCTACTGCAAAAAGGAGTTGGAGGTACAGCTATTTAGTTTTGCATGAAGTAATGCAATAGCTTCAGGACAAGCAATTTGTCCAGCTTCACCGTAGACTTACCTGTTTCTGGATAGTTAAAGAGCTTATATGGGGAAATGCATTCAAGCTTCCTTAGGCAAAACGGAAATTTGAAACTGCTGTTCCCACCTTCTGCTATTTTATTATGAAAACCTATTCACAAAATGATCTGCCACCTGCCGTGCCCCTACTGTACAAACCAGGATGCCAAGGGCTTTTTAAAACAAGCTTGAAGAGACATCTGCAGGGACAAAACAGCCACCTCTTTGCTGTCAATGAAATCTGCAAGTTTGGAAAAACTTGGCATCTATTAGACAGAGCCTGCAATTTAGGAATGAGTTGGATGGTACCAACCCAGAGCCCACCATTTACACAAGTTCTGTCATTCCGGTTTGTAGATCCTTCACTGTTTCAAAGTAGGTCTTACTGCCAAGCAACTATTAATATTAAGCCCTTCTAGACAGTACCGTAGGAAAAATTGAAGTCTTGCAAGAGTCACAGTTTTTATAATTTTTTCCAATTCTTCTACACTTTCTCTTCTTTTCTTGTAAAGCTAATCACAGTTCCACATGTATACTGTCTCAATGGTAATTAAAAATTAAACAACAAAACCTAGTGCATCATATGTTGCTTTGGGATTCAGTGTTCTAACAGAGGGGAGAAAGGTTCACTGCAGATATATGGTATTCAGCAATCAACTATATTCTTAAATGGTATTGCATGACATACCTGTAAAAACAACAATTTTTTTATTATTATTTTGTCTATGTGTTTATTGGATTCTAATTAAAAGACATTAAAAGACGTAAATGAAAAATATTGGATTACTTCCCATTCCAATAGCAAAAGGAAAATAAACCAAATCCCCACAACTGCAGCATGAAGGACTATATTATGTATTTATATACTACTGAAGGGGGCTGCCTGGGTTCATTGACCCCAGTCTGGCTGGTGCTAAATGTACAGAAATAAATCCATCCCCAAAAGATTGCAATCAAAGGATAAAACAAGAAACAGATGGCTGGTCCTGCATGGGGAGTGTTAAAAATAAGAGGAAATTGACTGGCACAGTAGGCAGTAGTCTCGGCACACCAGCTGCTTAACCATGGACAATTTTTTTAAAGTATCATGGTAGAGGAGAATTTTTAAGGTTAGTTTCGAAATGGGACAATGAAGTGGTTCTTCATGTTTATGGGCAGCCCCATGTTCTCATGGGCAGGAAGAGTGAAGGCACGAAGGAAGTGTCTGTTGCTGCTTGGTTGAAGCTGTTGATATCTCAGTAGAGTACGAGGAGTGGTAACTGGGATGTGGCTGGAGAGCAAGCTGAAGATCACAGCAGGTTAAAAAAGGGGAAGCTAAGTGGACTGCAAAGAAGGTGAGGTTATCAAAGCAGTGGACTAGGGATAACTTTGGGAGAGTAATAAATCTCTACTATCTTTGAGTAGACACAACTGACTTCAGTGTTTACCTGGCCTTGATTAGAGCAGTCAAGATGGAAGGGGGGCAACTGGAGAAAGCTGTTCACTGGTAAGATGGATAAGAAAGATCTGCTGGTAAACTGCTGTGCTTTGGTGCATATTTATGTGAAATATATAAACCTCTGGAAAGTAGGCACCACAGAAACAGCACTGTACTTTTGACTGCAGTCATAAAAATGTCACCATGGGTGTTATAAAGTACAACAGGATCATGAGAAGGCAGATACTGTGCAAGGAAAATGATTAGTATATTTCTAACTTTGGCCTCTTTGTATGCAACTTTAAAAAATTATAATCCTGTTCTCCTTAACTAGTATTTTTTGCGGAGCTCCGCTGAACTTTTTTGTTGTTTTGCTTTGCCTCAGAGCTTTTTCTCCGGGAAGGGACTATCTAACCCCTTGTTCTTCCAGTACATGGCACAGGACGATGTCTGCCTGAGAATCCAGCAGCTACACAAAACTGGGTCAGGTAGCTTGAACTATTTTTAAAATGATAATCTTCTTTTTCCTTCAATTCTGCTACTTCCAGTAGGTATTACAGTCTGTTTTAGTAGTAAACTGGCTTATTTCAGTCAGTGCTGTATAGACTTAATTCTCGGGGAAAAAAAAAAAAAAAAAGAAAAAAAAAAGAGTGCTTCAGAAGTCTGAAATACCCAGATCTCTCCTAATTGGTGAAAGAGAATGCTGAGTATGGATGGCAGATGTTTGCTTAATTAATATCCTACTGGGTTAATCAGCAGAACCTTGGGAGCTGCTATGAGACTTTTGATGTGTTCAGAGAATCCAAGCCTTGATCTATAGACTTTAAACTCATACTCATAACTGCTCTAGCTATTTGCCTATGTGATACTTGCAAATAGTAGAGAGTCTTCAGTCAGAAGTTGTCTTTTGTATAACCTAATTCTGTGAACATTTCAATGACATTTGTGTTCAAAATTTACAGTAAATCTTGCATGCAAATTGAGCTCCTCTCTAAATTTGAGATTTCTTACAGGTTTTAAAAAATTGACTTATTCACAGTTCAGAATGTTTGCCTTTCAATCTCCTAAGAACTCAATACACTATTTTTAATTTTGTGAAGTCTGTGTTTTACCATAAGTAGGTTTGATACTCAGAAAATTTGTCACGGACCTAATGGCACTCATTAGAACCGCATGTGCTCTCACTGAAAATAGAGCTAAGTCAGGAGGAGAAATTGCAATCTCTCTAACTTTCACAAGCTGAAAACTTGGAAAAAGGCAGTCATTTATCAGTTTTTTTTGTTTTCACATAAGTCTTTCTGTATCTTCTGAAAGCTAAAAATTTGAACTTTTCACTAAAATAACAATGAAATGGGATGAAGAAAATTTTTTCCATTTCTCCTTCTGAATGTCTCATTTTCCAAATACCCATCTTATAAACATTCAAATTTTAATCAATTAGCATCCTCTGGAAAATGCTGAAGGCACATCCCCACAAACTCTACTTATAATCTTCCTTATACAGCTGCATATGGAGAGGGGTGAGGGAGGACAGAGTGAGGAAAGCTGCAGAAAAACTGCTTTTGTACCCAAGTTAGCAATGGCTTCCCACTGCGGCAAAACACCTGTGGGGTTTAAAAGTGTCATTGGAGAGCTTTACGTTTCCACAGATGACAGGGGCTCATTTATAATCTCCCTTTCTTTTTCCCCTGTATGTTCTACCATACTTTCCTAATCAGATCCTTAGCTCATCCTTTGAAAGCTACCGAGGTACTGCAGTACGTGTTTGTATGCTGCTGCATGATACTGTGGTATGAAAAAGCAGAATTTGGCTGTTATCTAGGTCGTTGTTTCTTCTTGGAGCAAATTCACACCTGTAACTAAACTCTCTGGAGAGAGGGACTGGGCAAAATGGGAGGATGTACCACAGTGGGACAATAAAAGAGGGGCAGCGCAGAACCCTCCCATTGAACAGTTCAGAACTTTGTCTTACATGGGGCGTTTAAATAAGGGATCTAGCTACTCTTTTTTTTTTTTTTTTTTTTTTTCCCTTCTGGCAGGTGCCACTTCTGCCTGTCTTGTGCAACGTATTCCACAGAGTGAAGGTCCATCAAGCAGAGGAGAGGCTGAACTCCAACTGCCCTTCTTCATCCTACTTTTACTCTTCTGAATTGTATCATTTATGTCTTGGAAACTTCGGCAACTGCAAAGTGGAGGCAAAACTTGCCCTCGGTGAGTAGGAAGTAGAAATAAATGTTATGCTAACCAAAAGGGTGTTTTTGGAAGGACGTGCCACCTACAATAATAGGGAAGAATATTGGTTCTCACTGGCTCGCCTTATTATTTTAAGCTGTTCTTTGCTCTTTTCCTCACTAGCTCACATCCCACTAGCTGTTTACAGTTATTTCACACATCTTATGCCAGCCTTATGCCATTCATTCTGTTGGGACCTGCTTGAAACCTCCTCCAAAACTTACTGCTATAGATTTTTTTTAAAGAAAATTCTTAGCTCCTGCCCATCAAAACTGATACCCCTACAGGCAAAAAAAAAAAAAATTACGTCATTTAGTATATAAAACATGTCAAGGATTATGCAAGATCTTGGTACTATTGTGGTTCCCTCTGTTCCTCCTATCTGTTACCAGCAGTCAGGTTTCTAAACTTTGCTTGTAGGCGCTTAGTTTGGGACTACAGACTTGGTTCTTCCTTGATTTAAGGTCACTTTTTCCTCCTGTAATATATTAATTCTCCAGCATGCCTCTGCAGAAGCAGTGACAACTGGTATGAAAGTAAGCTCTGGGTCTTACCTTCCCTCAGTCGTGTCTAACAAATGTAGATCTCAGTTCCTGGAGAGAGGGTGTCCTCATCTCCCATTCAAGTGCATATGACTGAAGGCATTCTTTAGCGCTTAGATCCGTGCATTGCAGGGCAGGATTGATCTTGTTACGAACGTTAATATTGCGTCATTTGGGGTGGGATGGGGGTAGATTCTTCCAGTACAGTAACTAATGAAGAAATAAAATGGAATGCTCTACAGCGCTCAAGTAAACCAGAAATATTTTCTCCAACTGGCTTGAAAAGATGTAACAATTCAGCATATGATTTTAATTAATGTCCATGTAGCTAAAAATGCGTTTAATTCACAATAGCATTACAAGAAAACATATTGACATCTAATTATGGATCATAGAATTTGCTGCAGAGAAACTGTAGTGCATCTGTTCAATGAAACACAATCATGGAGAATGCTAAATGGCAAAATATAATGAAAATGTGAACCAATACACAAATGAGGCCATTAAATACATCAGTGTGAAACAAAGTGGGGATATTCAAGAGAAGAGCTCATGCACAGGGTTTGGTAGATAATACAAAGTAATATTGTCTAGTAAGGGGTTTTTACTTATTATTTTCTTGTGAATAGCAGAATTTCAGCTGCTGGGGTTTCTCAATGGAGACTGCTATTTCCAAGTTAACATGAAAATGCTCGATGTTTAGCTGACAATTGGCAAAATAATTCTCATGACTTCTCACAATAAATGCTTCATTTGCTGCAGCTATTTTGTCAGCTCTTGTGCTAGAGTCTTTCCTCCTAAAATACCAATTTTACCTTACCAAGCTGTTTTCACAATCCTTACACTATATCCTTCATAGTAAAAGTTGGAATGGAATCATAAAATCAAAACTAAAAATTATCTGCCTCCTTGGTCATGAATCATGATAGCCAAGAACTAAACTGAACTAAACGCTACAGCAATGAACGCTCCTGCTTGGACAAGGTGTTAAAACACTCAAGCTTGAAATACCTTTTAATTGCCAATTCCAATTATCCTCTTGTCCACGTCTTCTTTTGCCATATTCATAGGCAAAAAGGGTTCATAGAAATATATGGAATGAGATTGCAAAAGGAAAGTTTTCAAGTAGGAACACTTTTGGATGATTTCTACCAGCACTAATATTTGGATTGCTAAATTGGCACACGATATTATACAGAGAAAACACCTTTTAAATTCATCATGCTCCTGAAATCTCTGCTTATTCATCAAGGAACAAAAGTATTATGCAAGGTAGGAGCCAGTCACAACTGAGCTAATGAGCTTGAGGACCTAGCCTTTTAGTAATGAAAACTGAAAACAAATCACTCCATCTTTTAATTTGGAAAAATACATACACGAAAAGACCTTTAATCCTTCTGATGTAGAGATGTAGAGATGTAGATGTAGAGATATTTTCTTTAATCTGGTGATGCAGAACCTTACATTAAATTAGGTATTAGAAGGTGCTTAGTCAGGTGTACATGCAGCTTCCAACCTGGTAACTGAATGCCTTATGCACAGTCATTACACAACACAAATATCCTCAATTACAACACTAGCTGAAATACAGCTTCTGGGCTGGAAAAGATTAGAGCTGATTAAACTGCCTGTTATTCCCCTTAATCTATCAACCTAAATAAGACAGTGATTAGATTGCCGTCAGCTCCAAACCAGCCGTTTGGAGGGACACACTATTCCCAGTTGTGTTTTCAGTGAAATAAAACCAGATATGCTAAAATGGTGGACAAATTCTCTCTCCCTTTGCAGTTAGAATTGCATTGAACAGTTTGGCCTGCAACATGTGCCTCGGTGAGTGTCTTTTTTCTCTTCAAGGCACTATGATGTGTGTGATCCACTAGGTAATCATTGTACACATGCAAGAAATTCAGAATCATAGCCCATCCTCTCCATTTTCTTCTGTCTCCTCCCATCTGCTGCAATATAGCTTTCATTTTGTAGATTATTGCTATTGCTCAAATTCTGAAACATCTCTATAGATATATATCTTTTTAGTTAAACGTCCTTGTGGAAAAAATCCAGAAGAGTATCTCGGGAATAACTGAGTAGATCCTGATGATGTTGATTGGGGATTTAAGTGATTTCCCTCTGAAAGAGTTATTTGGTCTTTGAAGTGATAAAAGAAGGTATTTCAGGGCTTTGGAATCATGGAATGCACTAAGTGATAAAATCTCACCTTTTCAGGAGTGTATCTACTGGCCCACACTGATAAGTGGCCCAGCAGCAGGTGGAGAAACCCCCTGAGCCTGTTGCAAAATACGACCAACAACTTTCCATTTACTTGCTGAAGTCATATCAGGTCCCCAAAGGATTTGGTTTTGCGGTCCAGCCAATGCAGGCAAGTGCCTGATGTGTAAGGATCTCCTGGTATTCATGGAAAATGGTGCAAAAGTATTGCGTGCAGTGTCAGAGTCACTAGCAGCCAGGGTTCACCGACCTAGTTCATAGATCAGATCGTTGCTGAATATTTTGAAATGTTCGCAGCAAAAGACTTGAGGCTGACTTACTTGTTGTGGGGCATGGGGAAATTTAGGCAGTTTTGAAGTTAAAAGTATTCTGTCTTGAACTATTTGCTTTTCCACTGAGGACGTTGTCCAAAAAATAGAATATGCCTTGAAGACAAATCATAAATAATGCTCTGTGAATAAGCCCCCTTTCCAGACATGATAAAAGCCTCTGGGAAATGCTCCTCTGGACAAAATACCCCAAAAGGGTTTTAGGAAATAGCAAAGACTGCCGGTTTATTCAAAATACCAATAAGTGATTGTACCTCTAGCAAATATTTTTTTGTTTTAAGCAAAACCCTTTATCAAATCACTGCTGTTTTCTGTACCTTTAAGCTGAGTTTATGATCCCAAGAGATGTACAAGTCATGCAAGTTACTCTGTAGTAGTTTTCAAAGCAGATCCCAAAGACCTTTCTTAAATTAGATGTACTTTTTTTTGAAAATATGTTGGATCATAAATAGTGGCTTAGCCATATGCATCTTGCTTCAAATGGGAAAATAGACCTAGTTGTCTAAAAAGTATTTTGCTTAACAAGGCAGTCTTCTTTTCTTGTGGAAGTGAGCCTGCTTAAATCAAAATGATACATTTGTTGTATTTAAGTATCACATGTACATTTTTGCTAATTATTTCCATTTTTAGCAAAAAAAATTCTGAAAAGCAAAAAAATATTTCTAATTGAAATAGCTAAAAATGCATTAAACATTGACACAGAGAACACCTGTTATTAAGTCCTATCTTTTAGTGTTGTAGGCAGAGAGAAGCTTAACGTCTCTGTGGACCTCTGGTATCAAATCTACCACATCACTGACAGCTATATTCTGCACCGAGTCTTATCAGAGCTCTCTGAGAGCAATTCCTGCAGAACCCTCAGCTGCAATTGAATCTCCTGGTCACAAATGTGTAGTTAACTTTGAGGTCTGCCTCAGACAATAAAGGTCAGAAACTTATTACTGCATGCAGGTGGATTAAAGCATTTTTGGCTGTTGCTACATCCCTGTGAAAGCAGGAGGAGCTCCGAAAGAGCCCCTAGACATCATGGTGATAAGCGTACTTGTAATGAATTGATAGAGGAATTACAAACGTTACTGGAAGCAATTAATGTTGTGCAACTTCTACTGGATCCTCTGGAGGGGATAAAGAAGCTAGTCGAAGTCGTGCTGAAAGCCGGCAGGAGAAAGCGGTGCTCGCAAGGCGCATCTGAGCCATGGAAGTCTTTGCCAAGGCAGCGTGTGAAAGCTGAGACCAAATGCCACCAAAGGAAAGCTGCAGAGGTCCAGGCAACAGCAGCCTGCTGGAGCTTACCTGCTAAAGAGAGGCCACATGTTGCTCAGGAGGACCCAGAGCTGAAAAGGTCTGGAGGCTGAGGAAGTGTTAAGGGAAGTATTGTGTATTCCCCACTACTAAGTTTTCCTCAGCAGTCGCTTCTGATTGCCATTGGAAACGTGCTGCTGAGCGAGATGAACCCTTGGTCTGATCCAGAAACGCTTTTCTTGTGTGTTTGTTTTCAGTGCAGCTTCTCTGTCTGCATGCATAACTTACTTAATGAGTTTTCAGCTAACTACCTCTTTTCTCCCACCAGTGCTGTACAGTCAATATAAAAACGGCTACTCAAATTCGTCACTCGCACTGTTTTAATTGCCCCGAACCAACACTAGCAATCAACATGGATGATGCAGAAAGAGGTAGGGCAAACAAATGGATTTTGTTTATTTATATATTTATTTTTAAATAGTAGGCATAAAAGAAATGGTACAGTACTAATCACTTACTTTTGAGATGTTTTCCACAGTGGTGCCGGTAACATTGGATACTGATACAGAATTTGGCTGCAAGATGCTTTCTAATTCAGTCATTAGACTTTTTCATTATTCTGGTTTCTCATTGTAATGTCAGCTGAAAACTGACAGCTTAAGGTACCTCTATCAGTTCAGGATAGGGAGGGAAGTATGTCATTGAAGGGACAACTGGTGTCCCAAGCAGTTTAGCAACTGTAAATTAGCGTCTTCTAAACAATCCAAACATCCGATTACCATGTCATCTTGAATTTTAGTATGCTGTATGAGCAGTGTTTAATCACAATTCCTGTGGACATTTAAGACTTCATCTCTTTACTTCTACTTCAAATATGTAATTTCCAGTCTTGACAGATTTTCTTTTTTACCCTGTAGTTGTTTTTTTTTATTCTGTTATCAGCAACACTTTTCTTATTGCTGTGTTGATTTTCAGTTGCAAAAATGCAAGAACATGTGCACACATTCGATATATTGAAGGGTCTCACTTTCCTGAAAGCTGGTGGGTCATACAAGGAAAGATTTCCATGGATGAACACGTGCATGATGCTGTAGTGGGGAAGATTTACAGAAACAGTATTCTTGAATTACGCACTCTTTCTGAATGGCATCTCTGTTTCAAGACCTTCACTGATATCCCTGCATAATCCTCCTTTGCTGGATGGCATGTCGAGTAAAATTAATTTTACAAGCTTTGGGCATAGAGGGAAGTATAAAGTTGAAGTAGCAGAGAAGATGCACTGACAGCTGAACTGGAGAGTTACTAGATTTTACTTGAAAGGGGAAGAGCTGCAAGGGAGTAAGGATAACCGAGACTACTTCATGGAAGAAGAGAACGAAGGATTATTGGGTTTCCAAATGCTTCCATTTACTGTCTTCTGCAGATACTGAGATAACAGAAACATGAAACAACGTGGATAATATTCCATCAGCACTGATGGACTACTGGCTATGAGCTGACTTGAATACTAGTTTAGGAGGATTTGATAACATGGACTGAACTGAAGACAGACATTACTAGAAGAGGGTAACGGTTTATTAGAGCTCGCATGGCACACGGGACAGATATTTTTCTTTTTAGTGGAAGGCAAGAATACAAGTCATAATTTATGAAATAAATGAAATGAAGCATATCTATCACGGAGCTATTGCCTGGAAATAGGCTTTGAGGTAGGGTCTTAGCCTTGTAACTTCAGATTGAGGGACAAGAGAGGGACAGCGCTGCAGAAGACAGAAAAGCTGTGAAGTGCGGTGTGGTTGGGCTCTTGTTACGTATTTCATTGCAACAGTCGTTCCTACTGAGTTACGTGCTAGAGAGTACGCCCATTTTGTGGAAAGACATGAGAGACTAAAGTAACTGAGAGTAAGGGGAATATTTTGAATCCTATTTTGATCTTCTTTTCATTGAATATTGGTATCTATTGTAGCATTTCTATGGACAGAGCAGCATCTGTTAATATGACTTCTAAGAAAAAGATTTTATATTTATTTTAAGTATGTTTACAAAGACTTACATATAGTAAAGTCTAAAACAGGGAGCACGTACAAAAGCATAGGATTGTCAACGGATTAGTGTACGCTACCAGGGAACTATACTGGGTAAAGGGAGAGTGCTTAAAAGCAGGTGGTAGACCTTGCTTCAAGAGATGTGCACAAATTGGATTGTATATTCACACTAACCTGTGCTATGAATATGAATAGGTAAATTACTTGTGGTTTATGTAGGCTGAACATTAGGGACAATATGTTTTCTTATGATATGGAAGTAATCACTTCTGTGTATTTCTTCCTCAGAAGAAATAGGACCTGTAGTTGGGCTTGCTTACAGGAAGGAGATGCTGCAGAGGACAGGTGATGCAGATGTGGGATTTTGCACACAAAACACTGTCTTCTCACAGCTCCGTTTTAACTCAGCCTTATCTTACTGCATCATCGCTGGTCAAGTGTGTCAACTGATACCTCTCATGTTTTTATTCCCACAACAATTCCCATGCTTCATCTAATTTAGGACTCTCTTCTGTTGAAACACATTTAAAAAATTTAGCCTTATTTTGACTGAAATGCATAAAGCGAAAGTCACCCTTGTGAAAACTTAAAACCTTATGAAAAAGCTCATAGTGTATAATTATCACAGAATCACAGAATGGTAGGGTTTGGAGAGGACCTCTGGAGATCATCTTGTCCAACCCCCTGTGAGAGCAGGGTCAACCAGAGCAGGTGGCACAGGAACGCGTCCAGGCGGGTTTAGAATGTCTCCAGAGACGGAGGTTCCACCACCTCTCTGGGCAGCTTAACCTCACAAGTTTATCTTTGCCTGCCTACTGATTCCTGAAGTTAGAGGAGGAACATCTGTGTGAGGTTAATATCCCTTTTATACTTTCTTTTTACCTTCCATCCCCCTGTCCGTAGCAGGTATTTGCCATGTCTTCTCCATAAAGAACAAGCTCTGTGAGTCCAGCAGCCGCTCTCCAGGCTGGGTGAGGTGTTTCCATCATTTCCCACCTCTCGATCAAAAGTTGATGGGTCACTGGAGATGTGAGCCAAAAATCTCACAGAGAGAGCTTTCTGCTCAGTCACAGCATTGCTCATTAAAGCAGAGCGCAGGGTGTCATCAGGGGTTAGACAGGATAAATTTATTTAGATGCCAGCCTGGCATCACCTTGAGGTTTCAAATGATTTAACAATCTACCTGTGAAAGGGATGCAACAAGGGAAATCAATTTAATTAAAGATTTATTTGACAAGCCAGGGAAATGTTTAGATTTTGAACAAGCAAAAAAAAAAAAAAAAGTTAATTTCTAAATACTTGCTATTATCAGTGAATTCATAGCTTTACATGGTATTTTTCATAAAAGATACCTCAAGCGACAGATGAAAAAATGCTGATCAATCATTCAAGCAATTCTTCTTCCCAGTAGACCCTAAAAAATGTTGTCATGAATCAATCAATTCTTTTCCATCTTACTTTTCAAGATGATGACTGAAATGTAAGAAAATTGGGTTATAGACCTTAGGTTAGATTGGAATGATACTAATTGGAGCTCATTATGGTCTAATATAAATGCTAATCTTATAAATATTAAAGAGTCAAATCTATCTTAATGTATTACACAGTACTTACATTACCTTCAAAAAAGTCAGCTTCATATCAACAGAGTGGAAACTCCAGTTGTCAAAGTTGTAGAGGAACTTTTTGAAAGAAGCCATCAATGTCCATAATTAAAGACTCTCTGGTCAGGCAGAATGAGAACTATTGGCAAAAATGGCTTGCTTTTAACTTTAAGATGAGTTTATTACCCTGCCTGCATGCCTATACTTTGATGATTTCCGGGGATCTGCTTGCTTGATATCAAAAATTCCACTGGCTTTTGCACAAACTGCCTTTTGAAATGCTGGCCATGTCACAACTAGGCTATCATCTGGTGGGAAGCAACTTCATTTTTGGCATACCTTGGAAGTGGCTGATTGCTTGTAACAAAATTATGTTTGTCATACAGATTCATGTTTTTATCCTTTTTGGTCTGTTACTTTATACTATAGTTATGTAACCAGAAAGTCTGGGCATGCTGCTATGTTGTGTGCTCCATAATGATAAGAAAACCTAACTTTATCTCTGCCTTTTACTTCCTGCTCCTTAAAATCTTCCTGTGCTTCCCCCTGCCCCCCCACGCAAATGCAGAAATATGTAGTTGTACATTGGTAAGGTCAATTTGCTGTCATCTGAACTCTGCTGAGAAAATAAAAGAGATTGTGTGTTTGTCTCCTTCAAGCATCTTCTTTCTGTAAAACCAAAAAAATTATTTGCCTTATAGCAGGAAAGGGATCATGTGAGTGATTTAGGGGAGAGGAGGTTGATGGAGCCGAGAATATAGGATTTACTTACGGGAACAGTGAGGAGGGAGAAGGAGCGTTTGGAGGAGGGAGGAGAGAGTATTGTGCTCTAATTGTAAAATTAAAGTAATTAGTTGGAAGAACAGAGTCTTGGGCTCTCGGCCCCAAACCAGAATATCTATTTAACATCTGTGCACCAGTATTCTTCTAAACAAAGCATGGAAACTGGTGTTGGAACGCATATGTAACCCCAAACACGCTGGCTTTTCTGAGTACTTCTCAAATTGTGATAGCTCCACTTCTCTTTATTTCCTTTTACTGGTAGTGATAGACTACCTCTTAAATACCTTTCATAGGAAATCTAAATTAATATTTCTCACTGAATTATCTAGCCACACTTTTTCACCTGATTACCAGTTCCTCAAATTTGTTATTCAAATTTGATTGGAAACTTCTTTCTCTCTGTGGACAGTGAGTGAGCAGTTTGAGAGTATTCAATAATGACTTGGTGTTCAAGCATGCTTATTAATATTGGTCAAGAATGGGATAAAATTTAAAAAAAAGATTTTGGGGAAACCCCCAAACCTTTCTGCCTAGAGGAGGAATAATGAGGTTAGTTTACTCCTCATTTTAACAGTGGTTGCAACTCAAAGTAACTCAAAGGATGATAAAAAAAGTCTACTGCAGAGAGTTTATGATATTATTGTCTTTTCTTTGTTCTTTTTTGTCTTTTCTTGTAAAAAGTCTTTGTAAAGTTGTGGGTTTTATTTTCTTTTATAGTTAGCTATGAACTTTTAACTCTTAATAAATAAAAAAGCTAAGCGTTAAGATTACAAACTCAAGCATGTGGAAGAATTGTCCACGATGTGTTCAGATTGCTTGTACCTATGCTATACATACTTATTCACGATGATGTAATGCTAATTCTTGGCTCCATTAGCATGGTATCTTGGTTATTGCTAGTGTTGAAGTCCTTGGGTTATATCACTGAATTAGTGAAATAATAAATGAGTGAGATTTGTTGTTTTGTATGTAAGAAATATGGTTATTTTGCATTGCATTTGACAGGTATTTTCCAACTTAAGAAGTGGGGCTTAGGACTTCTGGGTTCTCATGCACTTCACGGGCTCCTTGTCTCACTACCCTATGGTCCTCTTTTCCCCTCCTCTTTTCCCCCAAATCGCAGCAGTTTGCGTCCTGACCTAATGCTTGCCATGGCTCCGCTACACATCCCAGGTCCCTCCAAACAGGATGTTTACCCTGGCCCATCACACCGCTACAGCAAAATCCTCCCCAGTTCGTCCTCATGTGCCTTTGCAAAAAGAAAGGTAGACATGGAGAAGAAGGGGTAAGGTCCCTGTTCACATCATCTTCCTTATCATCCCCTCCCCACCATGGGCATGTTTCCCTCAGCAAAACATGTGCTCCCCTATTTGAGAAGCCAGTGGAGTTTACTCATTCCAAATTCAGGAAATAGTTTGTCTTCTGCTATAGACCATGTAGGTAGCCACTTGCGACCACACAAAAAGATTTTCCTGCTCTCGTTCTTCTGTATCTGTATAGGAGATTTTATTTGCACTTCATCGTCTGTGTCCATGTTATATTAAAAAAGAGGAGAAAAGAGGGAAGGGAAGGGAAG
>VYZM01019770.1:377893-421027 GCA_013398915.1 Dromas ardeola | reverse complement strand
GAAGGGAAGGGAAGGGAAGGGAAGGGAAGGGAAGGGAAGGGAAGGACTATTGAGTTTTCATGTGAAAAAAAAGGGTGGGAAAACTTGATTAGAAAAATCACTAGGTGTACAAAATAAATTTTCTAACACAAATATTAAAATAAGCTATAATATTTTATAGTGTTTTTTTTTTTTTTAAATAAATGACATTTCAGTTAAAGCATATGAAAATATCTCGTTGTTCATACCCTATGCTGCTGTTTACAGAGAACTTTTTCTCACAGTAGGTGGGGAGTTGGGAGAGTAAGAAGTGAAAGTGTTTAACTATGGGGAAAAAAAAAAATCATCTTGTCAAAGCTTTTAGCAAAGTGAAGAAAATGGAGGGAAAAGAGCCTGAGAAACAGCTGTTGAACTTTTGCAAGAACTTGAAAAAGAGAAAAAGGCTCTAAAGCTGTATTTTTCCTTTTTTTTTTCTTTCTTTATTTTTGCAAAATAATCTTGAATCCACCGACTCCTACTTCACCCAAATTCATGACATACATTAGTATGTAGTATTAAATCAGAGCTGTCCATAAATTTAGCAGACATACACTACCAGTGTGTGTTCTGTTTTTTTCCTTAGCGCCCAATAGACTAGAAGACATGCACACTGCTTCGCTTATGAAATACAGGTAGTTCAACAATCAGAAAGTTCTTTATTAATTTCAATATTTACATATATGGATATATTATATCCTGATGTTTGTACCAAGTAAAGGAACTGCTAGGGAAGCCCTAGAAAAATTTCTATCTTAGATATTAACTAAATTAATATCTTAAAAAATCATTTAGCTACTGTTTTCCTTCTTAGAATATGGCTGCTACAACAAGTGAAGATAGCACTTAATGTGTTACTATTAGTTTTGAAGTGATTTAATAAATGTTTAAATAACTCACTGCTGCTGTCAGTGGGGTTTTTTTGTAAGAAGTTGCAGCCTGGAAGACTTTCATGTGTGTGGTCCTGTACCTTAAAAGAAAGTGCCCCAGACACAAACCACTTTTCTGCTTCGGCAGAATATACAGTGGTGTGTGACCTTTTTTCCTCTCCTCAGAATGACCATTTTGATTTGGCAGTGGCCAAAACATTGCACCTAGTTCAAAGTCAGCTACCATGAAACCCATATGGTGCATGCATCAGGTCCTCAAAGACAATGATTGTGCTACAGATCTACTCGCACTCTGCAGCATTTGCTTGATTTAGCCTTGGATGACAAAATATTCATTTGGGTAAATCCACAGTAACCTAAATTCTGAAGTAGGATGTCTTATTATGATTGACTTCTAAAATGCCACAGAAAATTAATGTTGATACAAGTTTTTGCAGGAAAAAATTTCTTCCCTGTAGGCTTTCCATTAAGGTGTAGTATGCAGTAGGTCTAGGAATCAAATGTGGAGTTATTTCTACCTTGACATACCTCCTGTTACTTCTTAACATAAAAAGTTTTTCAACAGAGTACCAACACTTAAATTACTTCCTGAAATGAGAGGGAGCTAGTAGTAAAGCTTTAAGTTAACATGTTAAAGTTTTGGACTATGGTATTATAGGATACAATTAAGACTGAGAAATACTTTTAAAAAATCCTGATTAACTTTTAAAGGAAGCGAGGGAGATCAAAACCAGAGATACTCATTGGTTTTGAGGTCACCCAGGCTGAGATACTTGCAATCTGTTTTTCTGTGTTTAGCCTGTGTTCAGAGCACAGCTCCTCTCTAATCCAACAGGAGCTCCTACCCAGACACTCTGTCTTCTTCCTCAAAATCATTTTTCTTCCCCGTGACAGATCTTAGCTGAGCTAACTCTTCTGGCATGGCCTTACTTAACTTCTCTTCCTCCGCATTTTTACTCTTTAAGCAGTCATGGCCACATGTCAGGGCTGATGGCGCAGAGTATGCCTGGCTGGCCTCCCTCCCAGTTCCCTACCGCTCCAAATCGCTTGTTTGTTCCCTCACCACCCCCCTCTCTACCGCAAGCTGGCCTGTTCGCAGCCCATGAACATGCTGATCAATCCATTGTTTGAACAATACGATCTTCTCAGAATTGGTCTCCCTGGGGTTGCAAACACTGAAAAAGGAGTTGGTGGTTTTGCCATTATCCATATTAGCCTGCATCTCTGCTTGCTGTTAGACCTCTTCTCACTCCCTTCGTCTCTCTTATTCACCTCCTTCCTCAAGTGGAAGGCAGATCATGACTTTTCATCCCAATTGCTCAGGCTGCCATGATGTGAAGAGAGATTCTCATCTGTGAGCTATCAGTATGAGTGCTTGAAAGGCAGGGTTTGGGGAGCAGTGGTGTTCTTTCCCCTTCTAGGAATCAAAGGGTTGAAACTTTTTGCTTGTAAGTAGAATTTGAAATGACCGGGGGGACAGTTTGTTACGTATGGACAGGCACAGAGGTGCATAGACGCATAGGAATATACATTAGCAAAGTTGTCAGCTGTGCCTAGAACCAGCTTAAACCCAGGCCTAGGTTTCAGATGGGACCAAACTTTGCCATTGAAGGCAGGATTTTTTCAGACAGTTTAATAGTTGTTACTCTTATGTTTGACTGCATTTTGTTAGGAGCAACAGGGAGTCTGGGGTAGTAAATTTTAAGCAGTAATGATATCCACATCAAATTTTAAAAAACCCTATAGTGTTTTATTTGCAATCAGGGCAAAACGAATCATTCTCCCCTTCTCTAAATCTTGCTCTACTTTATTCTACTTCTACTCTATATTTTATTATGAAGAATGAGAATCTTCATTTGAGGTACTAAAAATTTGTATTGAATCATGAAAAGATAAGAATTCATCATTGCTTGCCAGGATATATTGTTGCTGGGAAACAAGTCACTTACTTACAAATATTTTGTAGTCAGCACATACGAGATAGATGCTGATTTTTATCAGACCATTTCACAATTGTATTTCTCCTGTTAGAGAACACGTGTCTGTTCACTTGTTTCCTCTCTTGTGCTGGGGATGATACTTGAAGTTTCCTCCATTTCCTCAAAGAAAATAACAGGAGGGGGTAGAGGAAACAGTGTTAGGTTAGAGCTGCGGGTGGAAGCAAGCTAGGGCAGACTGTGATGAATTAAAAACAAGCAAGAGTGAGTGAAAAACAGAAAAGCACCAGAATGGGAGCAGAAGGAGAAATAGGAAAGATCTACAGCAGTCTGAGGATAGTTAGAGATAGAAAACACAGACCAAACATCTCCAGGACCCCAAATAGTCTTTTTTTAATTTGAAATCAGATGTTACTGTAATCAGTGACTTTATGATAAGTGGTAAATTTTTGGTTTTATTGACCTTAACTCACTCTTCAAAGGCACCGTGACTGAAAGCATGACAGCTGAGTAATAACTGTAGTCTCCTTAATGTTACCATGAACTTGAGTAAGACCTATGAAATTATCAGACCATTAGAGGTTTACCGTGTTCTTTTTTTGTAAACGCCAATATATGCTTGCATTTCTCAGCTTTGCAATATCTGTTGTATTAGCACTTTTGTATATGATGTTGCTATAAGTACTTTACATATGGTTTTCCTTTGAGTTCACACACACACAAAAAGCTTTTCTTGGTATTCCTTTGAGTTCATACACACAAAAAAAGCTTTCCTTGAGAGCAAGGTATCCAGGTTCTTGTGATATATCACCAGAAGAAAGCTAAAAAAGAAAGCTGAAGAAAACGTTTGGGTGGAAAGATGATGAAATCAGTACCAGACGGGTGGCTGTTACAGTCTCATTTTCCTTTTTTCTCTTGAGGTCTGCAGATTCATTCATATCATTTGCTCTTGTGTCAACAGGCACACATCTCTTAGTTACAAATAGCTCTAATGGGAAATTTTGATTTTGAATGCGTATTGATAGAGAGGTTTGAATTGCATTTAATTTAGGGACCATGCAGAATGATTAAGAGCGAAAAAGAACATTCCTGATCTGTGAGATTTTGCAGATCAACTAAACCAGATTTGCAAATCATGTGGTCCTTGGTAATGTGTCTATTCAAGCAAAAAGACAACACCAAAAATTACTCTTTGTTCTAAAGATTAGAAAATGTATTCTGCTTTTCGTAGGTCGTGACTGTCATGCTCCATTTCCTGATGTAAACACCCTTTTTGTTTTAATTCATTAATAGTGAGATCTCCAGCATGCTATGCTGGCAATTAAAACCTGAAATCGCTGCACCGCATATTCTCAATGATATATGAATGTTCTTATTCTCCCTTGACACTTCTTTTAGTTTGATTATTTTTACATTATTTTGAAATTGAAATTCAAAACAAAAAATGTAAACAGTACACAACTCACTGACAAGCACAAAGATCTCAAAGCTATTGGCAAATTCTTATAACATTCACTACCGAGATGACATGTGGATGTCAGAGATCAGATATACCTTTCACTTGCATCCATTGCAACTCTGCTATCATTGTTTGTCATATATACCAATTACCTTCAAAACACAGAAAATTGAAAGAGATTGGTTGAAAAATAGCAGGAATATTTTTCTTTTTTTTTCACTTGCAAACCAGATCTCATTTTCTAGGTATCTGGATAATCAAGACAGGTCAAATGATTATTTAGGAAAAGAGGCAGACACAAGTGTATTTTTGTTTGTGTAAGTTTAGATGGCTCATAAGTATTGTAACAACACAAAGATTTTTATCATCTCAACTCTTCTATGTGACAGCTGTGTTGGAATTAGTTACATGAACAAAGAATGAAAAAAAATTTTATCAATAATACAAGGAAATTACTGACCTACTTGTGGCAGAGGGGAGACTATGGTAAAGCTTGTTTTTAATTTGATTTTGCAGACCTTATGTACACTATCCCATAAAATCAAAGGTCTTGCTTAAATGAGGGTTTTGGAAATATACCCCATATTATATAATGTTAAGAAATTGAAATATATTGTTTATTTTTGGTTTATCATGAACTCTTCATGTGAGAAATAAAATTGAGTCGGTCAAGAAATTACTCCTTTGAAAATGTAAAAGCACAAAAGGACCATTTAGAGAGTGAGAAGCACTAAAGAACAGGACCAATGTCTTCCTGTGTCTTTTATATGATGAAATCCTTCCTGGTATTGGAAGGGAGAATATGAACTTGAAATGGATTATAAAATGATAGACCAATTTTAGACTTTGGTACAATGTTGACAAGGTGTGGTGTATATACCAGAATTGTGTCCAAATATCTCCAAAGCAAACATTACTGAGCTTCCCTCTGCAGACCCACCACATCGCTCCTGTTACGTCTGAGGTCACTGGAGAGATCTTGCACTGGAAAATGCCATCCATGAATTACAGCATACCTGAAGGCTTGTGTATTGCGGTGGGATTCCATGTGCATTCCACCTTCCAGCGGCCATGTAGATTAGGACCCTACAGTGTGGTATTGTCACCTTCTGGTCATGAGTTGTGTAATGAGTGCTCCACACAACAGATTCTTTGGGGACAGGGAGAAGAAGGAAAAAAAGCAGCAATCATCCCTTTTTTTTTGAGTCCTACCATCCCCTGCTCCACTTGCTTGATGAATCTTCTCTTCTTGTACACTTTCACTCTCCTCTGCTTGGCTTGCATAGCAAAACCCCTGAGTAGAGTGAAGGTTGCTTTTACTCTGCTGAGGCCTTCGTCTGATCAAGACCGGCACCGTGTTTATGAGTTTGATCTGGCGTCTGAGCAGTGAATGCTACACACGGAGGGTGGATGAATTCATGAAGTACCAAGAAGCTGGCTCATACAAACCATGTGAAAACAAGCAATCAATGTGGAACAAGCCCAGGGAAGTCAATAAACGTGAAAGGCTCTGCTTTACAGTGATGAGCTCTCATATTTCTCTTTTGTCTATTGCCATTCTTGTTAACTGAACTATTTAACTTACTGTATGAGCATACGTAATGTTATAACTTTATTTTGGTGGCAGCAAAAGGCATTTTTAGATGAAGCTTGCAACAACAGCGAAAGACTCTCCATGTTATTTCAAAGTGGAGCTTTCCCATATAATTAGTAATTAATGTAGTATATTACAGTTAAATCATGCTTTGTGAAAACAAAGACCCTTATCCTTACTTTTCACTGACTTTCCTTTACCAGTACTTTGAAATTACATCTCTGCTTCAAAAAAAGAAACTATATGTAGAGGCAAACACCCAGACAACTTGTGCATTCAGCAATTCCTTTTTGCTCTTCTCCAGTTTTATGTTGTTTTTTTTTATTTTAAACTAATTTTTTAAGTAAAGTAAAAATGGATTATTTTAATATATCCTTAGGATTAGCCTTGATCAGGAAGTTGTTTGTTCATTACAAAATCTTTTGTTACTTCTAGACTCTTCTACACCTTATCTGTTAAATTCCAGCCCCTAGCATTCACCCAGGGAAAAAATGAGTCAGAAGGCTGGCAAAGACATCTCGACCAATTCCACCGGTGATAGGATCGTAATCTAACTGGGGAGTGAAGGTTTGCAAAGCTGTCAGGACTCTCAGAAGTGAGCTCAGCAGTGATGGAGTGTGGAGCTTGATGAAGGAAGTTTATAAAGCCATTGAGTCTTATTATATGATTCCTACCACGTTCTGCCCTCCCTCAAGTCTTCCTAGAATAGCCAGGTGATTAGGGCACTAACCCCTGGTGTTGAAGCCCAAAATTCAATGAATACTTAATACAATTTATACAAAATAGAGCTGTTCTAATAGTTGAGATTGAAAATGTTCCATCAAGAGTAATGGATAGCCTTGAGGGCTTACTGGGGAAAGGCTGAAGCTGAAATCTGTGCTCTAACTCCAGGGGAACAAATCCTGAACCTGCGTCTCCTCCCTCCAGGAAGATGCTCTTGTCACTCTGCCTCTTGCTTATAGTGCTATGCATAGTATAGTCTTCCTGAACAAAAAGCCTGTATTTGCTGCAACAGATGTGTTCTCTCCTACATGTTTTGGCATCAATGAATTGACATTTTCCAATGAAATTTTATAAATGGAAAACCTGGGCACATTAAACTGGAATACTACTCAGGATTGAAAAAAATGGCGTCACGAGGTAACTGCAGGGCAGACACCATATTCTTCTAACGTCTGTGTTTTCTACCTTCTCTGCTCTTGTGCAATGATGCAGCTGCCTACCTGATAACAGTAAGGTCAATTGACATTGCTTGTCTCAAGATGTATTTCTGCTTTTTCATAAGCCCCTTGTACTTGCTTTAAGTTGTTTATCTCTGTCTTTGCTAATTTCTTTCCCCTCCCTTAAGTGATCCATTTTGAAGTCTCAGTTTTGCTTCCTGCGTTGCCTCTGATGTTATGCCCCTCAGTTGAATGTCTTCTTGCTTTCCTTCTCCACCAGGAAAGTTCCTGCTTTCCAAACCCAAGTCCCTTCTCTTTATGAGGAATCTCTCTTTTTCTGTGTAATTAGTGAGACTTCTTTGGTTTGTCTTTTTACTCCTTATTATAAAGCAACACAGAATGGAAGAAAAGTGTGTACTGGCAAAGGCTTGGACATTCAAAGCTTTACTTAACGCGGTTCTAGCGTATAGGTGACATTTGTTCTGACTTCATGATGTGAAATTCCTACCACCCTGAAATCTGCAATTCATTGGGCTCCTTCGTTTACAGGAAGGTCTTTGCTGAAATATTTAAAAGCACCCTGAAACTAGCTATTTTCCTGGAGCACCAGCTCATTTTAACTTACTTTCTTTTGATACTTCCCTGTTCCTACCGGTGAAGGGCAGAAATATATAATCATTTTCACAAACATACTTAGAAAACAATGTGGGAGCATCTTTGTATATTTTAACAGCCCAAATGATTTTTTTATTAATGCTGAAAATTTTGTCACTTTTGCCATGAAATTGCGTGTGGCTCATGTTTTTGCCATGATTGACAGAGGATTCTTGCCTGGAGCCAGCTGTTTGCTTACTGTGTACCACAGAAAAAGCATTTGAGATGGGCCTTGGCTATCACATTTTCATGTGATGTGCACTCTTATATACATGTGCATATTACACAAAGAACAGAAGAGCTCAC
Organism: Dromas ardeola; assembly: GCA_013398915.1. Lineage (NCBI taxonomy): Eukaryota > Metazoa > Chordata > Aves > Charadriiformes > Dromadidae > Dromas > Dromas ardeola. Next base: position 413,012 of record VYZM01019770.1, on the reverse strand, counting down.
AGCAGCCCCAAAACGGCATCTGTTCTTTATAGTGAGATAAAGAAGCTGCAGAAGGTTTGTTGAAACTTGCTGATGCTTGTTGTCACTTAGCAGGAAGTGTTTAGGAGTTTGTGAAGAACAAAATTACAATTTGTCAAATGTTGCAAACCTCAGAGTGATTGCATAGTATTTGATTTCGCTGTTGCTATAAATAGGATTTCACTTTTTGGGATTACAAAATGACCAGCTTTCTGTTCAGTAAAATATTAGGGTTTTAGTCTTTTTTCTTCTTCATCTTTTTCCATAATCTGAAGGGTGAAGTTACCATTGCTTTAGTAATCCTTAGTGTTCTTCTGCCAGCACACATTAACATGTGAAATCCAGGCATTATTTAGCCTTCTGCAGGATGACATGACAAACCCTGTGCTATGATGAGAAGATTTTCACATATGGTGGCAGTGTCTTCCGTCATGGCTAGTAGTGGCTCCTCTTCTAGTCCTCCCTGAAGTACTGAAAAAGAAAAATATCAAAATGTGAAGCTTGAATGTAAAGAAATTTTGGCCAATGGGAATAATTTCATTCTTTCAAATCTTCTTCCATTTGGGCCTAGCATAATCCTGCATGAAGATCTACAAGTGTCATCTTCACCTGTGGCCCTGTGGAATAAGACAAGTGTTTCTGTTATGGCCACAGCTGCCAATCAAAAATGTCAAGTAAATACACTGTGAAAACTGGCAGTGGTTTTGACTTTGGGGAAAACATCACGTGTCTTCAAATACATTTAGGAAGGAAATTGTGCAAATAAAGGATGAATGGGTCATTATATATTTATGGTAAATGGTGAACACTGTTTTATGTTTAAGCAAATGTTGTTAAGCAGCAATTTTATTGTGTTTCTTCACATGTAGAAAACTAGCGTTTATTTTCTATAGAAACATAAAACTAAATTCATTGAGCTATAAGGAATAAGTGGGAGGTGAATCCCTTTGAGAGTAGAATATGGAGAAAACAATATTTTCCAGGACTAAACACATTGGTAGAGGCTACTGATATATTTAGGAGTTGAGAAGTAGGTTTATACGCATGACAGAAAGACAGTGTCGTACGGGACACCTGAACAAGATGTTATGGCTCAGGCACCTCCTTATCCACTCCCCTGACATTAGTGGAGCTGGTAGAAAAGCCAAGAAATAGACAGCAAAAGTTGGAGCTGTGGGCATAAGGCACTGCTTGTGAATGATTGCAGACGACTCTTTTTCCGACTGTTGTCTCAGGTTCTGCAAATGGGAACAGATACCAGCGAGGCTTTTACCCCCAGGGCTGGATGATAAGGCTGCTCAAGCACTCCTGGTGGTACGTGACCTGGAGTGTACCTTTCACCATGCAGTGCTAATGGGAGGGCTGCAATCTTCTAAGTGCTTCTTCTAAAGCTACCCTTGGTTACACTGAGTCATTCACCGTTGCCCATAACAGCCAGATGTACTTGTTTCTCTTTACTATCAAAATTAATGGGCTGGATGGAAGTAAAGCTGCCACTGCATTACTGACCAGCTGAGTCTGCCTTAAATTGAGCTTTCCCCAGAAATGAAATAAAGGTAATCAGAAGTTTTTCTTTTCCTGAAGCATGGAAAACAGGTTTTCAGGACAAAATGTATGTTTAGACAGACTTCTTTTCGCTCTTCAACTTTTCCGGAGTTTTCAGATACTTCTGCATTGAAAAGTCACTTTGGATCACACAAGTAAATTAAGTACACCAGCATCTCTTATTGCAGTTCAGAAGTGGAGAGTGAGTAAAAGTCACTATACCACTTTTGTTGCTGACTGGCTCTAGAACTGGCTGAAATAACTTTCCAGGGTAACACAGGAAAAGTTAGTAGCACTTTTTGTGAAGAACTACCTGCGTTCTGCTGAAAACTGAGCAATGGCCAGAGGGCTGGAGGGATAACACACAAGTGTGCAAGACTTTCCCTTCTCTTTTCCTCTGCACAAGACAGGCAGGTTCAGGGAAGTGCCAATAGAGACCGCAGGTAGTAAGAAAAGACAATGGGATACAAAGACGTACATGAAGTAAAAGACACAAAAACAACTGCCCCCCTGCCCCCGCAAAGTATTTAATTTTTATATTATTTATTTAGAAGTTTTGCTAAAAATCCAAATATTTCAGTTTTCTCCTAATGTCAGACAATTTCCAAAGGAACACATTAATTCAGAACTATAAGTAGTGAGAATGGTGGTTAAGTATACTTCTGCCTTGCACAGAGAAATAGGCGTAGGACCAGTTTGGGGTTTAGCACTTCACTGGTGACAAGATGGACTGTCAAGAGCCTCCATGTGGTATGTCTCTACTGTAATGAAGGATTTTCCTGTCACTGTTAAAGAACTCCTTATCCAAGCTGCTATTTCAAGCTTGTTGGTTGTACTTAAATTCAGAAATATTCGATGGAACATCCTTTGTGAATACAAAAGGGTTGTTTTTTTTTAAAATATGCATTCTACTTACATTGCGCTGGATTGTATGTTTGTACAGGGTTTCTATAATGCAGTAGGTTTTAAGCTCATTCTGTAACATGCTTTTTGGTAACAGCACCTACCTTCTCCCAAGAAGTTGTTGAAGTTTATAACAAAAGTAAAAGCAGAAGTATGGTTGAAAGTTTCAAGTGTCTGTGGAAAAAACCCTTGCCTCCAGTCACCGAGTCTGAAAATGTGGTAAACTGGAAAGAAAATGAAGGCAAGCGAGTGCCCAGGCCTGAGTCATGTCAAGATAAACCATTTCTGACTAAACCCTGACTGGGCAACACTCCCTCAAGCCAATATAAACCATTTTAAAGTTGCCTTAAACTTGTCCTTTGGCAATGAGCTAAACCAAGATGAGACATATCATGAAAGTAAAGGGACTGGCGCACAAAGTGAGCCAAGTCTGTATGATAGCAGGGATATTTGCAATTTAGAATTCATTTCCCTTTGAGCGTATATTTCTTGAACTGTTCCTGAAATTCAGAGACTGCCAAACTTTGCTTTACAGTTGAGATAGTGCCATGGGAGCTAGACCAAAAGTTACACGGAACTCCAGGAAATTCACAAATCTCAGTGTAATGTGTGCGCTTGTTTTTCATCACAACACTAGAAAGTGACTTGCTGGAAGGGGAGTAAGGTAGCGTAATTGTAACAAAAAAATAAAGGATATGGCTCAGAAAATGTATACAAATCACTGCCCTTCTATTTCTTTCTGATATGTCTGCTTAATAACTGAAGTACAACCAGTAGCTGTTAAGAACCTAATCAGAAATAAGATACGTGCAGTATACAGTACTTTTATTTTGAGGATGCTAGCAACTTACTAGTTTTCTTTAGTGTGTTAGTGTTACTAACTGCATGCAAGTTAATATAAGTTTTACATCTGTATTGGGTCATGTTTATAAAAACTGAATACACTTAAGTATGTTATATAAACTGTACACAGATGTATCTAGAATCCATCCCTGAAACAACAAAAGTGAAGTGTTCAGGTTTCTCAGCTAGTCAAATATTACTGAAGTACTTTTATTGGAAGAGAAGTGCGAAGTTTTCATTGCCCTGGTCAAGAATTACTGTTCAGGTTTTGCAGTCTTTCCAGGAAGAAGATTCTCTCTATCCTAAAAAATAAATTTTTAAAGTTATAAGTAACTGAAATTAGAAGACTTGCACAGTAATAAAGAAGTCTCAGAGTGGGAGTCATTCTTGTTGATAGTGTGTTGTTTATAAAATTCAGTTAATAATTATATTTTTAATAAATCTTCTAATTTAAAAACAGGAAAGATGTGATTACAATGAGTGTTATCTGTTTACTTGTCATAAATGATGCTATTTTGTCTTGCAGATTCAGTTATAAAATACAACTAATTAATATTAGAAAAATATACCTGAATGATTCAGAAACTTACTAGACAGCACAATAATCAATATTACACTAGTATTAAAAAAAAAGGAAATTAAGTACATCATAAAAAAGGGACTAATGCTTCTTTACCCAAAGTGGGTTAGAATTATACTTACATTTTACTGTAGTGTCGGGTACATCTAAAATCCTTGTCCATCGTAGTACTCTATTGTTAAGTATTTATTGTGATCTTTTCCCTTTCCTCAGTCCCTGATAATGCATGAAGTGCTGTTATTTTCATAAAATTTAACTTGCTGATGTTCACACCAACTGTGCTATACCAAACCTCTACACCTTGGGGTGGTGCCTTCAAGGAGTGGGCTGTGTGGGTGGTGGATGGGTTCTGAGGTATCTGCAGTGAGGACACAGAAAACTATTAATTGACAGCCAGGGCAGAGGGTGAACATTCTTTAGTGGTGTGTCCCCATCTTGGAATCATCTTAGAGGTGGTGATTGCAATTATAATGATAATATGAGGTGGAATGTCCTCAAATAAAGCATCTTGTGGATGACTAACTTTTTTTTGTTGAGACGATAAAATGTAAGTTAGGAAGATCAGGGCTAGAAACTAATATGCATTGTCAAGGGTGGAGATAGATGTTGTACCAGGATTAGCTTCAGAAAATGCTGGCAGTTCAGATAAGGCAGAAGGCAAGAACCCAATGAATCTTTTTACCTAATAAACAGATTATTGGAATTTCAACATTGATTATGAGAGAAGTATGCTTGAGAAAGGGCCNATTTAACAGGATTTTTTTATAAACTTTCGGACTGAGACTGTCCTTCCTTCAAGTGTGCAACTCCCATTAACCCCGGTTCTGCTGTAGACCGAGGGCAGGGCAGTGCCTAACCTTTTATTGTCACTGCGGAGTGGCAGTGCTGTTAGGTACTGTGTCAGTCGAGGGTCTGTCAGCATTTCCTATGGAGTTTATACCTGGTCTGTACTCCGCTGCAGGTTGATGTACAGTCTGCCTCCCAAGGAGTCATTACTATCTATCACTTCAATGATCTGCTGATAACGGGGGTGTATCACTTATGTGTGTAATGGGTCTGAAAGAAACGGGTCTGTGGAAATTGCACCGAGTCTGCGGGAAACGGCAGGGAATCAGTGGGAGTGCCTGTGCGCACTCCAGGATCCTTGGGGGCCATTATAACGCGGGAAGAATATTAACAGCCTTCAAATGGGAAAGCCTGCTATAATCTCCTTCATTAATCAAAGGAAAATCAAACATGCCAAATCTGAGCACCGTGTCGTCTAGACAATGGTAGGTACAATTCAGGCTTTTTTTTCTGACATTTGCTAAAGGTTGGTTGACTTCAGCATGGCTGTTCCAGAGCCCTGTGAACTCAACTGGTGTTTTTCCAGTTGGATTTGACTCTCTGTCTTTGCCTCAGACTCTTTTCTTTCATATATCAGCTATGCTCGTGGGCTGTTTCTATGCATATACGAGAGCTGTGCATAGCATGGGTGAGCTAAGGACAGAGCAACAAACCTTAACTCTGAATTTCCTGGCTGTTCTTAAAGCACTAGTGTTTTTTTAACATCCTTTCCTATTTCATGAGCATGCAGCCATAGACATAAATATAAATACGTCTGTCTTTGATAAATTAAAATCCTAACAGGTGTGTGAATCCTTGCCAAGATAGTTACGAGCTGGTCAGTATATATTGCTTGCACTTGGAAGTGGTACATTAGAGAACACTTGACTGTTTCACTGCTTTATAAATAGATGGATTTGGCATTTCTGCAATCATCTGCGGAGGGTAAGAAAGTAATAGATGGATAAAAGTAAGTATAGATCATGTTTCAGAGTCTTGCAGATGAAATGAATTGATTCCAAAACATGTTTGTTCCTGTTATTTGCTTTTCTGATCTTTTGTGTCATTTTAGGTTCGATAGAAGGAGCAGAGAGAGGAAAGATGTTCTAGTGCTGCGGGTGCTAGTCCTGGACCTCAGAGACCCCAGATCAGTTTCCTTTGTTGCCGTAGACTTCCTGCATGACCTTGGGCGAGTTTCTTAGTCTGGTTGACATCCAAAAAAGCACTTAGGAACCTAAAGTGTAACTGAAGCTTAATTTAGGTGTCTTTGTTCAGGGGAGTGCTCCACAAAAATCCAGACCACTTAGGTGCCTGAGAGGACGTGGGTGCCATGGCTTTGGCTAGAAAAGACAAGACAGACAAAGATCATTTAAATGTGTTCAAAGACACCACTGTCCTCAGATGGGCTGAGAATAGAAGTGGCCTCATTTGGACTCTATTTAGAAATGATAAATCAGTTATAGTCCTGAAGGTCCTGGTCTGCTAGGTGTCCTCTGTTTGCCCAGCATGTGCAAAGAGTGTTGAGTTCAGCACAAAGTGTGGTAGTTTTGGCAACATGGATATATATTTTTTTCAAGCTTGGGAGAAGAAAGGCCTGTTGTCCACCTCTTGTACATCCTCCCAGTGGTTATGATGCTCTGAGAAGTGGGAGGAACTGCCTCGTAGGCTCTTTCCAGTATGTGGCATTTAAAATTTGCTGCCTCTTACTGTGGTCTGCTCTGGGATAAGAGAAGATAACTGCTGTCCCTATTGTGTTGTTATGCAGGAAGGACAATTGAGGCTCACGAGTGGAGAAATCACACATGTAGGAGAAGACACATGACAGCAAAGCTTGTGGTTAGAAGGCACAGGTCTTGGTTCTGCTTTCTGCTTCCACAAAAATGTTTATCCATTTTACCATACAACTGTAGTGCAATGTCGGGAAACTGTTGCTGAAGCAAGGTGCTGACAAGTTTTGTGTTCACAGCAAAACATCAGAGTCTGAGCTGGGGGACAGGAAGGTCTTAGACCCCTTTCCTGAGGGTATGGGGAGATGGGACAGGTTCAGAGAGGACAGCTCTTTGCCAGGCATAGCCTGTTGGGCTGTGGCTGGTACAGACTGTTTAACCACAACTCTTGCTAGATTCAATCTACTTCTGGATGTACTTCTCTACCTCCCCTCTGAGGTGAACTTTGGGAAGAGACCATTCCTGGGTTCATGTTTGAGCTCATTCGTCACCAGAGCCCTTGGATCTTCCCTCCCAGGACCACACACTCTGTTTGCTATGTTCTAGTCAAAACTTGTTTTAGCTGGTCTCTGCTCTGGTGGGTCATCTTCTACTATGTCCTTCAGCAAGGCACACCTTCTCCTCTTTTCCCTCATTGTTAGTTTGGTAAATAAGACATTTTAAAAAGTCTGAGGCATGAGTTTAAATTCTTCAGATTTAGGAGGGCTTGAAGTTTAAACCTCCTGCTTTCCAGGCAGGTGTGCTCTAAACATTTATCTGCTGCCATCCTGCTGAGTCCTCTGCTGCCTTTATGAAAATTTCTTTTACTGTATCTGAGTATTTGTTTTAGGTGTCTTAGTCTAGTCCCAGATTTGCAGCTTTGAAGCTGCATAGATACTGAACTCACAGAAGTCTTTAGGTAGGACAGATAGGATTTGAGAAAACCATCAGATTTAGTGTTTTGTGTTGACTGCTGTGAATCCTGTTCTAAAAGCTGAATCTGCTCTTCACTTTATCAGGAACCCGAGTCTGGGAATTACATGCTGGGGCTCTGTGCTGACTCATGATTCTGTTCCTCTGTCTCTGGGGTTTTGGCCTGTAAAGTGAGGGTGAGATAACTTGTACTAACAGTAAGTATGTGACTGTATTTTGGGGTGGGATAGTATCATTTAACCACTATATGCTGTTTGAATATCAGAATTAGCAGGGGCCCTATAAGAAGGAAAGATTGCCCATTGAAAGTGAGAGAGTTGTGTTTGCTTACACTGCAAAATAAAAGCCCTTTCCTTCTCCTTCCAAACATTTCTTGGCCTAATATAGGATCGATAGAAATCGGTCAAGGTTCTGGTGTACAGCAAAGTGCCTGTTTACTACATGAGCCTTCCAAGTGATCTCAGGAGGAGGATGAACTGGTCTGAACAGATTTTTTAAAAGCTCTTCTTTCTAGACACCACATTTTTTTAATGCTTTTGTCTCTCTTATAGTACCATTTTTTTACCATGTAGTGCATCCCTTTACATTATGTTTACGTTGGAGTCATCACAGCTTACGTGCAGACACTTGCATTGGCACTCAACTGACAGTAGTGTACCTGCAGCAGTATGGGACTGAGGGTGAGCTTCACCATCTGGGTGTGTATAAAGCTTTCTGACTGCCCTTTGCAGGTGGCCTTGAACTCCAGTTTGCTGTAGCTGCACTTATAATAAGCTTATGAGGCATGTTTGGCTATCTGTGCACCAGGCTTAACCACTGTGGTTGCTTCAGAGTATTAAGTACTGTTTGATGTGTGTCCCTTACTAAGTGGGCTTTTGGGTGGTCCCTTCCAGACCTAGAGTACACAAAAGAAGTAATCTCTTTTTTTTTTTTTTTGCCCTCATTGAGTAATAAGGAGAGCTCTGTGGCTAAAAATTATAGAGGCAAAACACATCACACAATTTAATAACATGCTTGCTCATAATAGCATAACTTACACACCCAGATGGACTTTGAAATTAGACTGGACAAAAGACCAGGAAATGTTTTGTGGGGAACAAGCCTACACTGGCATGAATGGCTCATCTAATAGACATTTTCCATTTGTGATGTCCATGAATCACAATTCCAACAAATATACCTTAAACACTAATAATTCAGAACCACTTGGCAAACATATGTCCAAACTGAAATATATTTCATTATGAATATCAGTGGACAAGGTGATTTCGAGATTAAATCACTTGAGAGAACAGACAATAATTTCCTTACATACTGTTTTCTAGCCAAAACACTATGGTCTTGGGTCGAGATATCAAATGTTATTAGTCTTACAGGAATTTTGGAATGAAGATTGATAAATATGGAGCATTCTTTCTATTCTCCTTTTTCTTCTAAGAGATTATTTTGTATATGAAAGCGTGCATGCAGAATTTATATTTGTTCTTGGTGTATCATTTATTTTGATTTGGAGATAAAATAGCCCCAGATCACCACATAAATTTTAGAAACCGTATTTCTCATCATATTGTATCCCTAATTTATCTACAATATTACAGGAAGTGTGAGAATTGTGATTTAGCAGAATTGTGACTGGATTCCTCTAGCCATTAATTCCTAATGTTATAGCTAAAAAGGCATTGGGCACAACGTCTACAATTTATCTAACCTATATATAAACAACTGCAGAACAGATATCAGCATCAGTGCAAGCTGGTTTTATGTCTTTATACTCAACAGAGGGAGGAGTGTATTTTCAGGGGAGCTTGGGTCATCTGACCAATTTTAGGCAACCTCCGTACATCTAATGAGTTGCTGTCTGAAAATTCCTGTTTCTCTCAGTGGAGGCTATAAAAGCAGTTCAGGTAACTATTCAGACGCAATAGGCAAAATCAGAGAAGATAGGATGCCTCCTATCCGAAGAACTTCATGCTTTTGCAGGATACTGCAGCTCATGAATGTATGAAGATGAGAGGCTTTACACGTTAAGTGTCCTCTGAAGCAAGTGGAAAGCCTAACTGGTGAGGGTACATGTCATAATGATACCACAAACATAAGGCTGTGCCTTAAAGACATAGTTTCTTCTGTGGCTTGTTCGGTGATGATCTCAGCTTATATTAGAGATGAGATTAACCCTAGCCTTGGAATAGGGATCTGGAACAGATCTTCAACTGGTGCAAACCACGGTAAAGCTCCATTTGAAAGCACTGGAGTGATGCTACTTACCTTGGCTGAGGGTCTGTTCCATCTGTTGTTGTTTAACTGTAGACAGAATGACATCTCTTTGTTTGACAGCTACCAGAGAGATAATCATAGCAGGCATATCTCTCTCTGGAGATGGATCTGTGCCCAGGTTATCAGTATTCAGATATATCATCAGATTAACTTTGAGCTTGGAAGCTTGGAGTTGTATTCTGTAGATATTTTTTTTTCCTCAGTACTGTACAAGTTGGGATCTTTTTTTTCCAAAACTTTTAAAATAGATTAATTTGTTTTGTGGCTAATTTCATCCTTGAACTTTCTGATTCCTGCTTTCAATAACTCACATTTAAAACAAAGTGAATCATTAGCCTGATCTCAGCTGTGTTGAGATATGTTACTTTTTTTAGCAGTGATTGCAATTATTTCTGTTGTGTGGTCACAATGGTTGGGTCCTGTGCTCCAAATTATTGATCCAATTGGACCACATTTCCTCTCTGAGTTTTCGAAATGATTTTCAGTTTTATATTCAGATATTCTACTGCCAGCAAAGCCTTTTCAAGGCTCCTGGTATTTATTTTAAGTGATTCCAAAGCAGGACAGAATTGCAAACTGTTTTTCTTCTATTGCTTTCTCTCTGTACCTGCAAAGTTTAAGGCTGTTATCTGTGAAAGTAACCATCTTGCCTGGGCAAAAATTTACTAGAAGGCATTTTTCATTTTGCTTCTTGAGATGGTCCATGCAGATTTTTGAGAACTTAAACAGAAGCTGTGGTAGAGGAACCTTCCAGGCCCTCTGAGATCCTAACATCAAAAAAAAGTTGTTTCATGGGTCTTACCTCTTGTCATCCTTTGGACAAAACTTACCAGTCTTTCTCCTCTGTCCCTTCTCCAGCAATCCACCTTGTGCACCATGGGCTGCTCAGAGGACACCATTGAGTCCCAGTCTGTTGAGAGCAATGCCACTCAAAGCAGTCACCGAGCCTTTTTCCCCTAAGGGGGCTACTGAAAAATAACATCAGGTACAGTGCTTTGGATGACTGTCCTGAACAGTCAGTGTATGTCTAAGTTGAGTAAGCTCATACATTTTAGTAGCCTTTATTTTCACGACACTGATGTCCCTCACTTCAGCCTGAATCCGTCACTGTCAAAGGATATAGTTCTGATGACAAGAACTATCATCTGGGAAAGCAGAGAGAGATATGAGATTTTCTCCCATTCATACAGTACGTATATATTTTTAGTTGGCATGGGACTTGAAAGCCAACTTTACAAACCTTCTTGTGATAAAATATTAAGATACAGTATTGTGAGGGTAGGAAGAATGCATGGCATTTTTTTCCCTATGTTGGTGTTAATCCAGTTCCCTTATATGCGGGATTACAATAAAAAAATAAGGGCCTAGAGCAGGAAAATTAAGATGTTCAAAATGTTGTGTATCCACTAATTTTATGTATAAAAATCAGAATACTTTTGTTTGATTTCTAAACTGGAATTACTGAAGTGAAGGATTTCAAACACTGGCATCTAAAACCTTGTGCGTCTGTGATTGAGCTGGTGCAGGAACTGGTTGATGCTGGTTCCCACAGTTGCAAGTCTTGGATTTCTGTTCAGAACGTTCCCATTTGGAAACTGATCTGCCCCAGCACCAGAGCAGATCTGCGGTTTGGGTTTGAGTTGACAAAATGGCAAGAAATGAGGTCTCACCCCTCCTGTCACCTCCACAGAAATTTTGAGGAGAAGGCATGAACTCACTTTTTTTCTTTTGGAAGTACGTGGGGATTGGGGGTTCTGAGGATATAAGTCTACTTCATCTGAGAATGCTTAAAAATGCAATAATTTTTTTCTTCCTTGTGTTGTCATTTTGGTACAATTGCTGGCAGCTAAAGTAACCATATTTCTTCATATTTTAGGTTGTCAATGCTTGTTTTTTTGATTGATTGTAAAAACTGTGGACGTTTTTAGGGGAATGGATCTAATCACTCCCTGAAACTCACTTTTCAACTTCAGAGAAAAAAATTATTGGTGAATTTCTAATTAAAACACAAAAAAACCCAATTTTCAAAGAATCATGAAATAAAGAAGACACAAGCATTTTGCATGTGAAAGCACAAACACAAAATGGGAAAGCAATTTAGGGCTTGCAAACCAAGGGGAAGGATAGCATTCCTGTGGAAAAGAAACAACCATTGACATTTCTTTTATTCTCTGTTACTGACAGATGTGGAGATGATATACTGTTGGGGAAAAAAATAAATAAATTGAGGTCTGAAGAGACAGAATAATTCTACAATGCCATGCAGAGGTAGCCAAACCTTAGATAAGCTCGCATGTCCATCTTTCCTTGGCAATGACCTGCAGATGCCTGGTCTCGCTGGTGATGCCTATGCTGCAGAACAAGTGTTATTTGAAGAGTAAGCACCCAGTAAGCAAGGGAGTCCACTAAACCCAACCCAAACCCAATTCCATTGCAGTGCTCCTGCAGCCTCTGTCCCCATATTTCCTTTCCAGAACAACTGGGAGGATAGCGGAAAGGTTTTGAGCTTCGACTGTTATGGTCTTAGAGTTGAGATTTAGCCACAGCTTGTTAAAGATGGTCTTTGCGCCCGTTCCCCTTCCACAAAATGGAGATGGATGTACTTCCTTGCCTCATGAAGTCTTCAGTCAGGATCCAAAAAGTGTCCTCACTGACAATAATCAGTAAAGATTTCAAACCCTAGCATTCATTTAGTCAATTCTCATGGTCAAATAAGTAATCAATCTTTTTTTCCTGCTCTAGTCTCGATTTACTCTTTCACTTCAGTGAAAAAAACATTATTGAACTTTCTTTAGCCTGATGAAAAAATCATGCTCTTTTTCTAAGCAAGAAGGAAACCAACCAAAAGGCTTATCTATTTATTTATAACTTTTCCATTTACAAGACTCTTTTTGGCAATATGGCCAACTGCTATCCTGATATGATTGTAGGAAATATTTATAATTCCGTTAAATGAGACTGATTAATCTTGACTTGCTTTTCACCAAATTTTCTATAGTTAGATGATGGACTTTGGAAGCTAATCGTCTCAGAGGAGAGCTGCTACAGGCTAATTCATAATACATTTTGTATCACTTGGCTGTTGATTTAAATCTTAAGAGTTTTTTTCTGCTTTTTCATCTTGCAACAAACATTAGAATTCATGTGTCACGTGTGGAAGAAAATTCAAGAGGGCCAGCGTGAAGAGGTGCTTGTTCTTAAACTCATTTGCTTCTGCTTGTTTTGATAGAGGTAAGATGTGACCTGTACCTGTACACTTCTTCCCACTGCTATGATGATGGGAAATCTCCAAGACTGTGTTTGAATCGTGAGTTGCAGGTGGCTGCAAGACTGTCCATCAATCTTCCCTTCTCTTTCCCTCATGTACAGAGCTTGAGCTTACAAATGCAACGTGCTGTGGCTGAAGAACCCTTTTCCAAACCCTGCTGGCCACCTGGGCAGGACTGGGAGCTGCACATCGCTAGACATGTTTGTCCAGTGGTTCATGCCCTGTTTACAACTCAAACACCTGTTTGAGACGGGGACAAGAGGTTTTTGCATTCTCTCTGGGGACTGCTCTGTTTTTCAGCTTGGTGGATTGTCGTCCTGATGGGTTGCTTTTGCAAATATGGCATTTTGATATTGATATTATATCAACAATGGTAGATTGAGTCAATTCAGTAGATTTTTTTAAAAAAAATTTCTATAAGAAGCAGAGGGAATGCTGTGTGACCATTTTTTGTCAGTTAGTTAAGAAAAAGACGCAGTGATTTCCTGGCAATGCACAATAAATGATTAAAATGGTGTAGTTAAATGTCCCTTGCAGTCTTTTGATGTACCATGTAGATTTTTGTCTGCTATCAAAGTGAACGGTGCTATACTGTCATTTTGCTGGTATATGCTGACATTTCTTTCTCTCTCTCAGCTGTATTTCTAAATACAGCTAGAAAGTTTTTATTTGTACAGCACCTGAATTAGCTCAGCTTTCTGTTTTGCTTGGATCAAGGACACTAATGATTTTAAACACCATGATTCATGTCTGGACTTTATTAAACGATATTCTCAGGCTTCAGGCTTTCCCTTTCTTTTTTCAGTTTATTTTCTTTTGTTTTCCCATAGGAAAGTTACACAGTATAGTTTCACTAACGCTGTATATCTGCTCTCAAATCTAGTTATGGATACAGCAGCCGTATTTTCTTATTAAAAGTATGAAGCATATCTGAAAGAACACTTTTTCAAGTAATCACATTTGATTTTGTTGAGAAATTGTAATTTCCCTGTTGACACCATCATCATCATCATCACAGTTATTGGAAAAATGGCAGAAAATTGCTAAAATTCAGTATATTTCATTTTATCTGGAGGTCTGGTCAACTTTTGGCTCCCCCAAAATGCAAAAATAGTCCTGCTCCTTGACTGCATCAAAAAAATAGAGCAGCATTCCTTAATTTTCTGTGCAGGTCTAAGCCTGGCATATATTTTTGATACCCCTCTGCAAAAGAGCACTAATTATCAATTATCACCATCCATGATGATTCTGTATTAGAAGTAATAGTTGTTTTAAATTCAGCTGACACGGTCAATACAGCTGGCCCAGGGCACCAACTAATTACCAGGTAACAGTTATTACTGGCCACTGAATGGGTTGTACAGGAGCAAACTGAGAATAAAATACCCTTCTCTTCTGCAAATTTTTCGCAGTGCAGTATTCTCATAGCAAGTCATAACATCATCCTAATTCCTCAGAGCTATCCTCCCCACCTTACTTAATACAAATGACATGACAATCAATGTCACAGATTCTTTCTTTGCGGATTATTATTCTAGTTAATTCCACATGTTGCATCCCCAGCAGTGTCTGAAAACTATGTCTTGCCATTCTCAACAGATGAAAGCTTGAGTATGTGGAAAATATTGACTATTAATCAGATAGACAAACCTTTTCTTTTTTTAAATTTCAAAAAGGAAATGAAAGAATCAGAAGAATCAACACACACCCTAATTATTGTGAGATAAGGGTTGCTGGAAAGGCAAACATAAATGCTCATCACTCTTACCTATGCATTTGTTAAAACTGGTTTTGCAGTAGTCTCATTCTTATTTGGTGAAATTGTACTGGATATGGACTTTTTGCTCAGTGCATAATTCATAGTACTCATGATCAGGCAGAACCTTGCAAATTTATACTGTAAAAATGAGGCTGTGCAGACCACTAGGTACAACAGCAGTGGTTGGAAGCTGATTGCTGCACTGCCCATGACCGAAGCCAGCGTGTAAATTCTCTCCACAGCATTTTTGCCAGTTGGTGTAGAGGAGCAGAAAGGGGGTTTCCAGGCAGCATCCCAAGCTCTCACCAGTCCTCTGCGAACTGCATCTTCACTGAACCTTACCTGAGATACTTTCTGCTTTATTTCCTTGTGTATTCTATATATAGTCTATATATTTGAATACACAAATCTCTGAAGTCTTGTTTTTTGCCATACAGCACAGTGTGTAGGACATGGGAGTTAATGTAATGGACAGTGCGATGGTATCCATTAGGTGGAAACCAGGACTAGAAGAAGATAGCTGTCATCCTCAAGACAGGTTGTATGAGAACCTCTCTTTTCCAGAGAAAAATATCAGTGAACCTGCTGAGGCGTACTTCCAGCAGTGTAGGAGCACTGGGAGCATTTTAATTACCCATTCTTCCCCACATTAATTCCTGTTGAGCGACTTGGAAAGCTCCAGTGGGTAAAGCAACCACTTTAAGGGAAAGGACTGTTCTGGTTTTGTAGAAATCCACTGGAATACAATCAGCAGTTGATTTTGGTGCAAAACTTCATTTTCAGTTGTGTTTTATAACCTAGAAGAGTTGATGGTGTGTTCAGAAAGTGGGAAGTCTGACTTTCCTTATTTTTTCCCTTTGTTTTTTCGCATGTCCTGTAAGTGACTCTTCTGCCAGAGGGGTCTTTCATTGTTTAATGCCTTTAAATTTATGAAGTGACAATGGTGATTTTTTGGTCAGTGGACCTTCTGTCCTCCTCTTTGGAGTGCCAGCGGCAAAAATATAGATGTGTGCAAATGTTCTGCTCTTGGTGCCTTTCTCCTTCAGGTCTGGTGCACCAGTTGTGCATGGTACACCCAGGGACAAACACTGTATCTCTAATATCTGCCACCGTAAATTGTGGATGTCATTGTCATGTTCTTGATTCTTGGAGTCTAAGTTTGGGAGAGTTATTTAGATTTATATCAGGTTTTTTGGGTTGTTTTGTTGTTGTTATTTTTTAACTATATCTTTCAGACTCAGCTCTGACAGTGCATCACTGGGTATGCAAGAGTGTGGATGAGGTATGGTGCTCATTACAAGAAGGAAAAAATATCAGTGGTTTGGTTGGATTTTCCTCCTGTGGCAATCTATGGATGTCTGGGAACAAGAGGTCTGTAAAGGATCTGGGACTTGGTCATGAACATCTGTACTTTCACCTTTTTGCTGGAGCTGCTGGCTGGTTCGTTTAGTAGCAGACACCTTTCTGTCTGGGCTGTAGATTTTAGACAATGTTCATTGCATAAACTAAGATTTCAGAGGAACTTCCCCTGCATTGATCTTTCATTTGTGAAGCTCTGCTGTTAAATTAACTGCTGACAGTGTCACATAGAATTGGGGTGAAGATTAATGTATTCTACAAGGATTAAATTTTCTCATTTTTCAGACTGGAATACTCGTGCAGTACTAAGCACCCCCTTGGCAGAGCCACCCCTGAGTTAATGGCGTAGCACAAGATGACAGCTTAGTTCTTCTAAAATGCTTTCTATTGCTTTTCTCTTTTTTCTTTTTTTTTCTTTTTTTCGTGTTGGAGCTTTATATAGTAGATGGCATAGTAATATATCACAAGCTTGGGACCAAAAAGCTTCTCTCTTATTCAGGGAACTCTAAACCTTTTTTAACAATTTCTGCTTGAAATGTTGGTTGGTATACGCACGAGTTTTCTTTCACATTTCTGCCTTGCTGCTTCTTGTAACTTCCCCTTATGTCACACCCTGTCAGTGTGATGACAGGTCTCAGTGCTCGAAGCGTCAGCCAACACCTGATACACCCAGATCTGGGAAAATCCCTCAAACAGCAGCTGCAATTCTTGACCTAAACCAAGACTCTCAGAACCAAACCGCAGGGAGCAGTGTACTGGAGGCACTCTTCCTTCAAGTCATTCGCACATCAAACCGTTGTTTACAAGAGGAGGGAGAAGGGAATTTCTCGACTGTATCTTTTTCTTTGCCTCCTGATGATCTGTCCTCAAAGCATTTTGTACTGGTAGATTTCACCTTCCATAATTCACTGGCTTTTACATTTGTCAAAATTAAAATCAATGTCCCAGTGACGATATGGGGCACAGATATTTGTGGCAGAACAGCAACCAGGAAGATATGGAATCCAGTGAAATACAGTATTTAAAACTGTGCAGTGTCTTGCACACATAAATACATAGAAATATGTTTCTAAAATCAAAACATTTGGTAATTGCTCCCAGAATTATTTATGTATGGACTTTCAAATCATAGCAAATAGGGATGGCATTCCTTAAAAGTAAACAAGTGAACAAAACAAACATCCCTTTACTGAACCTGCTCCAAAATGTTACGATTATCATGACACAGATATTTTGGTTTTTTTCCTAATCATGTAAATTTTGGTTTCACTTTTCACAGAATCTGGCTTTTCATAGTAGCTGTGAAAAAAACAGCTTATTTGAACAATGAGTCCCTGTGGGATAGAGGAATATATGGGACAGACCTTTTCTTTTTTTTTTTCATCTTTTAGTATAGCTTACAACTGATCATTTATTTGACAGTCTGCATGGAGTCACACACACAGGATCCTTATAATGGCTCTAAGTGACTAGTCAGAGACATTGACATGACCATAATTTAGGAGAAAGGGGGGGAGAGAAATGAAAGTGTAGGGTAATGGGCAAAGTAGCAGTGCATTTGTTTATCATTTTTACTGAACATCATTCTTCTATACAGCTCCTTATTACTTCCTGTTCCACTTCCAGTAAACCCACAATCCCTTACCTCCATTTTCCCTGCCCTTTTTAAATTACCATCCTTCCCTTAAGAACTAAAGTGTTTGCTGAATGCAGAGGCTTCCTCCAGCCTTGGGGGAAAAAAGAGCTGTAGTTTACTAAATATTAGATTTAAATTAGAGCTTATATTCAAGGGGAAAGACTTTAAAGAAAATAAAGTATTGATGCATGTTATTTGAAAATGTCTGTAATTTATTGTGCTTGAAAGAATATCAAAGTTTTGACGTCAAGCATATAAAAGGCAGATAATGCCAAAAAGAGGATTTCTGGTCTCACTTTGAGCATTACCATTATGGTACAAGCTTTAGTTATGCAATTGCCTACTGTCAATGTGTAATAGCATAATACTTAAAGAAGCAGTAGGTCATCATCACCCATGGGACCAAGACACTGGGCAGATCTAGATGGAACTGATGGGCTTCAAAGGGTGCATCAAAACAGAGGGCACTCGAGTCTTGGCATGTTCCAGACTCGGGAGGGGACTGCTCTGTCCTCCTTATGGGCCTCCTTTTCCGTTTTTTCCTAAACCTTCCCAGTTTTGCTGCCAATTCGTGGCAGAGATAAATCCAAACCTTTACTTGCATATGTATGAATGGAAGCTGTTTTACTGAAGGCAGATTCTGGGATGTGGGGATAAAGAGTTCATGTGAAGGGCATACTCCTCTTTGCCAAATTTCACATTGTTACTCCGAAGTATGAGGCACAGAAGTTTCAGTAAATCGTTTTCCTGTCTCCTTTTCTGTTCCATATTATACATTTTCCATTGTAATTCCTTTCATTTATGTGACGGAATTGTTTCTGTTGTCGTTCCAACTTAATGTCTGCCATTCCTTTTCCTACCTTTTATTAGTCTTTTGTTCCTTTCCTATGTGATCCAACAGACCCCATATTTTTATAGACATTGTGTTAACCTGGGAGTTTAAGTGAACACTGTATGTAGTGTGGAGTTTCCCTGCAAAGCCACCATTCCGTTGTGATTTTTAGTGTAGGGCATAAATGCCTCCTCACTTCATCTCCTTCTCTCCTCACGCCCCCCCCTCCCGCCTTTATGTAAAGGATGCAGAAATAAAATTAAAACTCTCTCAATAAAATCTTTACCTGTCAAATAGAAGAATTTTAAGCCAGTGTAGCCTGCCAATGCTCTTGATTCCACTCCAGGAGCTGCAAATAAGAGAGGATATCTTCAGTAATGATCTTTTATTATGAGGCTTCTGTCATTCTTCTGAATATATTTTGCAAGGGAAAAGCAAAGAAAGAGCTATCAACAAAACAGACTCCCATCATGTTTCTTCATTCCTTTCTTGTTACTTATGCAAGCAAGGATGTCACCGTAAGGGAAAAGCTCCAGGAGGTCTCAAAAAAGCCATTATTCCTACAGTGTTTACAAGCATCCCTCGAGTGCAAAATCTGGACCATTGCACAGGTGGGAGCAAAGGTCTGAGAGCTACTGAAACTCTACATTTCAGCAATGCATCACATTGAAAAGAAGCACTTGTGTTTCATAATTTTGTGCTGACACACTCATTCCGTGGCCCAGGAGTCAGGTACCTTTTGCACCCCACTTTAGCTTGTTTCTGAGCAGCGAGAATCCTGACCTTCACAACACATTTGCATCATCAGTGGTAGAGGGTCAGACCATTCAAATGAAGGTTTGAATTCTGAAAATGGAAATAAGTACCGGACAGTTTGCAGTGCATCATGATTCCTTGCTGATAATTAGTTGATTTCTTCCTGAACCTGAATATCCTCAATGAAACACAAGGGTAAAATTACACGTGGAATAACCTAAAGACTCCAGCAAGGCAATGACAAGAGAAGACTAGAGAGAAGATGAATTAATGGAAAAGAATAAGAGGTCAAATCCCAAAAATGCAAATGCTACATTCTTTATATTTGGATGAATCTAATTTTGTGAATCCCCAATTTGTCCTGAATTCTTTATTGACCATAAAGTAGGAAATAAGAAACATAAGATGATACGCTCTAGTCAGACAGTTACATATTTGTATTCTTCCTAGTGTTACGAGACCCAGCTTCAGGACTCACCCTGACATGTATCCTAAATGTATCCTAAAGAAACATTAAAAAATTTTAAGTATAAAGTTAGTCTTAAGCCCTAATTTTGCACTGTTCAGTCACAGTTTCCATCTCGGTTATATGTTATAGCCAGCAGCTGATTAACAGCATAGGCACTTATTGCAGGGAGACAGTTCAGAAAAACATCTAATCCAATTCAGACTGAGACACTTTAAGAATTTAGGTTTCAGGCAAAAACTCCATGGGTGCCTACGACCACATTTTTTGGGCTTACTTAGTGGTTTCCTTATTCATCAGGAGGTCAACTCAGCAAAGAAGTATCTCCTTTTGGGATCAGAGACCAAGCATCCAAATCCTAGGCCCTCTCATGAGCTCTGTTGTCCTGACCTGAGCTGTCTAATTATCCTGCACTGATTAGTGTATGGTACTAATCTTCTACACAGTAGCCTAGTCATTAAAAAGCTTCCCAGAAGTGAGAGTAGGAGTGGTCAGGTGTGTCTCATACTGAAAGGATTTCATCTATCTGTGAGATTATGGGTCATATTTTTATTTTAACTCCATGCCTCTGTTCCTCCAACTGACATCTCCTGCTAAGCTGGTTTTAGAGGAAACGGTTCAAGTGCTTACCTCTGACCAGTTTACAGAAAATCTGCATCTCCTTGTCTTTTGGTTGTCTGACCTATGTGAAGAAGAAAAGCTGTGTCCTGTTGACATCAGTGAACATCATCCCTATTCCATGTGTCTTCAAAGGACCCAAGAAAAGGTTTTATCAAACCAACAGAGAGGCAAAACGCCATATAGTGAAGACAAGCAGAAAGCAAATATTATAACAGGAGCCTGCCAGGGTGAGAAAGACAGTGTGGATCCCCAGTACCAGCTATTTGGTACATGTGGTGGTCGAAATCTGTTTGCCCCCTGCCTTTATCATGAAGAACTATTGATTCTTGCATGCCTGGAGTCCTTGTGTCACATCTGTGCTTTAGTGAGGTCAACAAGTAAATATCCTTATCCAGTATACACATCCAAAAATCCAGGCAAAACTTCCCCCTGCAGCCCAAGCCTGGCTGCTCCCAGTGTGGGTCTGAAAGACCTGAAATTCCGGGGAGATCTGATCTCCAGGGACTTGTGTGCCTGTGGCTCCCATCATCCAGGAGGGAGCACCATTGGTCCAGCGCTCTGTGTGGGAGTCCTCAACTTTCCCTCCCATTGAAAGGTGACTGCTGGCTTTTGAAGGGTTGGTACATACTACATTAAGGTAATAACTGTCAGGGAACTGAATTCTCCACCTCTCTATTCCCAGGAGCGACTCCTGCTACCTGTTTGGAACCAAGCTTCCTTTTGCTTCCAGTTCTGGTAACTCCAAGAATTATGTTCTTGGTTGCATGAGGTCCCAAGAGCTATTACAGAAAGAGTGGCAAATATTCTTTTACGTGTTTTCCTTCTCTCCCCGTAGGAAGACGTCTAAGCTAGTAGTTTCACACCTTGAGCACCACCTTCACTGTGATCTAATCTTCACCTGCAGACAGCACTGCTCATGAAACACCTTCTTCTGCACCTTCTGGGGGCTGTGGTTTAGACCCTCACTGGTTGATGTACTGAATTCCTGTCCAAGCCTCCTAATTCTGCATGCTATACAAAGAGAATTTGGGCAACACTGTTCATTCACGGAGCTGGCTGACAGATTTTAAGCATTAGAGATTAAAGTATCACACAGCACAGAAACCTGCCATGTCGCCTGTCCCAAACACCCTTGTTCATTACATGAATGTCTCGTATTAGCAGTGATAAACAGTTTGCTTCCCAAAACGAGAACTGAGGTTCTCTTTGGTGGTTAGATGCCTAAACATTGCATTAAAGGCCTGAATTTCAGAGATCCTAGTATTCCCACTAAATCAAAGGGATGTGGTGCTCATCATTTTTATAAAGACTGAAGCACTGGGGCTAAATAGGAACCCAGCTGTGAAAATCAGCCCCAGAAGTGGAAGGGAGGGTTGATATTAATTAGATTTAAAAAAAAATGTAAAAAATAAACCAACCATTTTCTGTACTGTGCCCTTTTGTTTATCTTGGTCTTTGTGCAGTATGGTTGACAGGAATAAAAAAAAGCTCTGATTTCTTCTTAGTATTACATGCTAGACATTTTGCTTTATCCTTTGAGTTTGTAGCAATTCATTGTTTTTCTTCTTAGAAATGCATATGAGAAATATCCCACAAGGTTAGACCTCATTACTCTGCAACAGGAGGTGTATTGTGCTGTGTTTTCTACATACAGCAAAGTAGACACCCCGTGTTTTACATAGCGTGATTCCATTATAAGCCTGTAAACCACTGTAATCCCAACACCCACTTTCCTAAAATGCATGCATGACAATCTAAAACACTTTTGTTGTTTCTACGGTCACTTTCTGGAGGTGGAATATGTCGAGGGGACACCTTCAGAGAAGGAGTTCTGAGTATCACTTAACATCTTCAGAGGCATCTTGAAGAATTGGTCTTGTTCCAGGGACTGTGTGGAAGCATATTTTGTTGAAATGGTCTGGAGTTAGCCAGGGGCAAGGGAATAAGGTCTATACATGAAGATAAGACAAGGAAGACTAATTGCACTCCTGGGAAATCCAGGCTTGGATGATTATATTGTCAGAATCATTGATCTTAGTTTTGCTATCCCTCTCCTGGGAGGGAAAGAGGAGATTCTTGTATGTTATAAGCTAGAGAAGGAATGATACTAAATATCATTTTCTTTATATAAATAACTATGATGGGAATTGGGTGCAAAAGAATGTTTGCTTCCAAGCAAAAAGGAAAATGTGTTATAAAGGGAAGAGGTATATATTTTGTTCAGAGCCTGCAGGATTTAATCATAACCCAAAGGTGCCAATTGTATTTATTTTATGGGACTAACATCTGTGCTCTGCAATGTAATTGGGATTTCAGGTTCAATGTGAAAAAGCTTTGTTTATTTTTCCACTATCGTAGATTATTCCCCTGTTTGTGCTAATTGCCCCTCTGTGCCTGTGGTCCATATTGTCTAACTCTTGCACTAGATGATAACTTCATTTGTGCTGCGCTTGTCTCAAACACACCTGCAAAAACCTGTAACAGCTTTCAAAGCTGGAGATGTTTCCCCAGCTCCCTGTAGCACAACAGTCACGACTACCTGAGGTACCATCCTGAAAGATAGGGTAATTACAGTTGAATATACAGAGGGAAGGAATGCAGTGGTAGATAAAATATAACCATTTAAGTATGTGGAGCAATCTGGGCCAAATAGCGGTGGTTAATGTCATCGAGCTCCTGGAATTACACAGTTATTCCTACCAGCTCCTTTCTTATTATTTAGACACATACAGTGCTGCGAGTTTAATCTAGTTTAACAAACAAAATAGTTATTTTGTTTGGAATGAAACCTTCCTGCCCTGGATTTTGCAATTCTTAAAATACCTTACACTGGACATGAGCTGGAAAGCAAATGTGTGCTGGATAAAGTGGCATGTTTTGGTCTGGAGAAGATTGCCTAACAGCTGCGTGCAAAGTTAGTTCTAACTGGGAATGCGAAATGCCCAGGACTCAGTTTTTTGTTTGGTAGGTTTTTTTGGGTTTTGGTTTTTTGAGATACTGTTTGTGTGATGGATTTAGTTATGAATGCTAACAGCTCTCTAGGAAAAATCCAAAAGCACGCAGAACTAGGTCTATGCCTGATGAATCCCAAAATTCCTTATCACAGGATTGTTATTCACTTTTTTACTCTAAAACATGAAAATGCCCGTTTCTCTGACCTGGTGATGCTGCTTTGCATCACTCTGACAGCTCGAAGCAGGCTTAACGGGGCAATCAAGGGTTCCATTTTTAAGGGTATAATGGCTCCTATGATAACCTGCTCTGGCTGTTGTCTCAGGGTCAGAGTATGACATGTTGACTTTCTGCTAATTCCCTGCCTGCTAGAACAGCCTTCTGGGATCAACGGCATGGTAAAATGAGAGGGGTTGAAGTTGCTGTAATTCCCACCAAGTATTACTAATGGAGGGAGAGAGAGTTTTTTAATAGTCCCTTTCGTTTTTTCCTATGGTATTCAGCACTTCCTGAGTTTTGCTCCTTTATTCCTCAGTTCTGGAGAGCAAAGAGGTACGTTTTGGAATATATGTGAGATAAAAAGACTTCAGGGTCTGATAGTTGATGGCAGCGTATGGTCATTTACACCTGCGCAAGTGCCTGAAGTCTTGTATGCAAGTATGAAAAGAGAATTCTGATGAGGAAGAGCGTTTTATAAGCACTTATGATTAAGGCTATAAATGATTCCATAATGTGCAAAGCCATGCAGACTGAGGCCTGATATCTCCTTCACATGAATAAGTGATTCTTGCTTTTTATTCTGCTCAGCATACATATTTGAGATATTTTCAGTAAGGAGCAAACACATTCTGCTGAAGAAAACCATCTATTTGCATCCTTGTAATCTTTGCACAGCTGTATATCATGATTTCTGGTCTATAGAGTTCTTCTGAAATGGATGAATCTGGGACACCTGAAAGTCAGCTGAAGATGTGCAGGCAATGGCTCTGCACGGGCTGCTTCAGTTCATTTCCTGTAATACAGGACTCTGATATGGTTTGTTGATTTGTCATTGTCAAGAAGTGTGCAAGAAGGCTAATAAATACAGCCGGGCTGCTTTCCTAATCTCCAGTGTCATCGGCATTGCCCCTTCCTTCCATCTCGTGTTATTAATCAGTTTGCAGGTATGTTTTCATGAAAACAGGTTATTCCATGGCACTGAGAATCGGTAGTTTCTCAGCTTTCTGATTTTATGCAAGTACACATATTCCACAAAGTAGCCATTTCCCCTTAGCTAATGAATAATTTAAATTATTTTAGGTGAAGGTAGAGCAGACAATTTCTTTTTCTTCTCTCTTTTTTTATTTTTTGCACTGCACAAGAAAGCAGAATCAACAGTTCAGGGTTTTTTGGGTTTTGTGGTTTTTTTTGCTACTGTAACACGTCACCACTGAGGTCAGATCATATTCACAAACCTTGAAATATCTATTTGCTAATTGCTTGTGACAAGCAAGTTCAGTAAAAATGAAGGGAGTCGGCTCAAGATGGAAAACTACATAGAATTATCTGTCAGTTAAGAATACAAATGTGAAACCAAGCATCCCTTCAGGCAGGTAGCAAGCAAATCGTCTCATAAGACCACTTTTCTGAAGTTGTAGTAGACACCAATTCATGTTAAATGAAGTTAAAATGGTATGCAAATAGCCTTTGAATGGTATTTTTCTAGTGAAATGTCAAAGTTAAATAGATGGCAAACAGAATAAAAATGTCACAATACTATTAAAACTCAAAAGAAGTTCAGTACAAATTGAGTACTGGGCAAAATTTTGTGCCTATTTTATTCTTACCAGCTTGTCCGTCTTCAGCAAGTAGTCTTTTAAACAGTGGAAAGAAAGAGGACTACTGAGAAGTGCTTTGGGTTGCCTTCATTTCCACTGCACCGAAAATGTACATCTCTCTGAAGGGCATAGTCATCCGTGCTATTTCCCATTTGTAATTTTCAAAGAAAGAAGAAGAGGGTCATTCTGAAAGCCTTGGTTTTCTATGTGCCACTAAAAATATGGATCTCCTTTTGCCTTGCAGCCTGTTAATTCTGTGACAGATAGCGGTGTTATTTTTAAAGGTAGCCCACCCGGCTCTGCCCCCTTGCGAGAACACCCCGTGTGTGGGTTGGTCAGATGATAACCATGTGGAGCTTTGTGTGGGCCTTTAGTCAAATGGGCGCGAGTATCGTTACTCAAATGAGTATTCATAGCCACTACTTGCTTTATTTTTTTCTGGAGCAGCAACAAAATGGCAGAGACGACAGCTGCCACATCATATACATACACACACTCCTACACAAACTATGCTTTGTACATCAGAAGCAGCATAAATACCATGGCATGTGGCAGTTACCATGGCAACGTGTTTTTTTAATGAATAGCAGATGGAATAGGCATGTAAAACTTACATAAGTTGTTAGTAATTTGTAAGTTACTGCAGACCAGCTACTGCAGTAAACTTTTTGTTTTCACTGTTTCTATTTTTTCCACATAGAGTGTTCAGTCACTCCTTTTCTTCCCACTGAGTTTACCCTGATCTGGAATATAGGCTATGGTGGTGCATAATAAATAGCAATGGCTAATTTTTTGGTGGGTGAGGTTCCATAGTACAGACGACACAGGAAATATTATGGCATATCACTTTTTTACAATTTATTTTTACAAAATTGCTTTGATGTATCCTTTAATGGTAAAACTATAAGACATTGCAAAAAAAGACAGCAGCTTTCCTTTCTAGATGCAAACTCCTTCTGAGTCGATAGTGAGCATTAAAAATGGGGTGGACAAGTGAAGCTATCTGCATGAAAATTCATGTTTTGATTCACATTCTGCCTATGGTTTGTTAGGAGACAGAATTCAATAATTTACAGATCAGCAGGGAAAGATAATGGGAAGTGCTCCTCACTGTAACATTTCAGCCAGTGGAATGCTGAAAAAAGGATCCTTCCTCAAAATTTCACGTGTAAGCTCCTTAGGAGATGTGAATAACTGTCCTGATTTTTACAGGCGAGGTCAGACAACAGCAAAGGCAGAACAGGGGTTAAAATGGACCTCCCTTGGCTCACTCACCTTCAGCATATCCCAGTCAAACCATACAGGACAAAATCAATTATGATTTAGGTTCATAAGTCCTATTTAAGTACATGGTAGAAGTTAGGTGCCTACACATTCCTAAACATTTTTTCTGATCTGGACTATGCACCTTGTAAAACACGCAGATTCATTAATTCAAGAGAGACTGGTATTAGAAAAGGAATAATGGTAGCAGGTTCTGTCCCAAAAAGGAGAAGTTATTTCTCAATATCTATGTTGTTCAAAGGTAACAACAAATATTCGAAGTATTGGTTTCTGAGCAGCCTCTGGGGAGGGAATTAACAGACATGCATGGCTAAGCTTTTCAGGCAGCTTTAAAAGAGTTTGTACCCTTGACTCTGGGCATTAGCATTTGATGGGTTTTGGGTGTGAAAGCTCCCTTAGGGTCATCCAGCTCTCAGTCACAAGAGTGAGCTTGTTCCCTGAGGCTTAACTTTTCAAACTGCCTTCACTGTTCTTACTCCCTTTGTTTGGAAATTTGGTGCTGGTCTCCCTGCTGAGGAATATTCCCCAGTGCCAGTGTGGGGTTAAGGAGGGGTGAAGGCTACCTCTTTTTATTCATACTGCCCACTGGTTCCCAAGAGCTGCTCCTGGTGGTACTGGACCTTTATTTTCTCGTCAATGTCTCCTGTCTTCTTTGTTATAAACCTACTCTTGATTTTCCCCCTGCAACCAGTTCTCTGACCGCTCCAGCATCTCAAAACCTTACTTGTGTTAAACGCTGACTGTCATTGCTGCTTCTCCTGGACCGACCCGCTTATTCTTCCCGCTCATGGTAACGATGGTCACAGAAAGGTGCATTGCATTATATAGTTATCAAACAATAGTTTTGTAAGAAGAAACCCGCAGTGTTTCTGTTGTCTCCTGGCTGGGACACGCTGGAGCAGTATTTCCAATGAGCCCCACATTGCTCAGGAATCCTCTTCATCACTTGTTCATATTTTTATCCTCCTTGCAGAGGATTAGGACCAGAAAGAGCAAGGTTATCACAGAAGAGGAAGTAAATAAATCGGGCTCTTCTCTTTTTACTGTTATTGAGAACTCCAAAGTCTTTCTTTTATTCTCCAGGGATATATTTTCAAAGCAGTAAAATTAAGCACACCATTCCCATGCATTAACCATAACTTAAGATACGCAGGTAGATCTATGCTAATTGTTCCTTCTAATGTTCCAGGGGAGTTATAGCTAGGTAAAATGAACACTTGATTTAGGCCTTAGAATTCAAAGTCTTAGAAGTTATTTTCACCCACATATAAGATAAGAGCAATTACTGCAGTCTTCTTATCTCTTTTACCAAATTAACCCTTCATTCTGTGGGAAGCTAAGTGAGAATTAAATGTTCCATCTTCATGATGGTTGCATGTATTTTTAAATTTACATTTTATTAACAGAGTAATTGTGGACTTAAATTTTGTTTAAATGGTATGCTTCGTATAACTGCTAAGTAGCTGTTATACAATTGTAGAGAAAGCTTTGCAAGACATTGAGACACTAATGGCTTTTCAACCTCAACAAGACACCTAATATAAAAAGACGTGAGAGCCTTGTAATTAAAACAATCTTCTCAGTGAACTGTTGATATAGAAAACAATCTGCTCTCCTTTACATTTTCCATATTAATTGACTGAAAAATTATGAATAGTACGTTTTATGAAGGTGCACTTTGGTAATTTTTATGTTATTGAGAGCACTTTAACTCACAGTGCTACCATGAAATTGTATTAAATATTGCAGTTTATGAGTATTCATGTGAACTAGAAGTATATTGTTAGACATCTCTATCACTAATCCAAGCATCCTTCCAGAAGTCCTTTGTTAACCCAAAAGCTCTCACCAGAAGAGAGTACGTGGCACCCCAAAGATCAAAGATAGCAGCTGTATGCTCTGTGAGCCAATATGGCCTGGTTTCCTATGGATTTCTGTCTAGCAGATAGATGTCCCAGTGTCTGACACGCTGTAAGCTCTTTCCTGAGCTGGAGCATTCAGGGCATCTTCCTTCACTGTGCGTCTTCCAGCATCTTTGAAGCTCAGACTCCATCCCCTGGGGTGAGGGCAGTGAGGAGGGAGAAGGGAGTCCTCTCCCCCACTCCTCTATTCCCATGAAACTTGTTTAACTTGTTACTATGGATCTCATCTAGAGGTTGGCTGTGTCTGCCTTGTTTCCTTGGGAGACCACATCAGCCATTAAGCCTTTCCTTTCTATAGCAGCACCAGGAATCAGTGAGCCTTGTTGCAGGGCACGGTTAGCCTACTGCTGTGGCTTCCAGCAGTGGTGGGTGTGGGGGCAGACTGTGCAACCGTCCTCTAAAAATCCAAAACAGGTGGCATAAAACACCATGAAAACACAAAACAGCAATGAGAGCAGATATCAGCCCATGGGGAAGTCCCGTCTTGACAATACAATGCCTGTAATGAAGGAATATTACAAGTGGAAGGCGGACCCAGGAAAAGTATTGGATCAGAATAAACAGAAGCCACCTTGCTTACAATAATTCAGTTCAAATGGTGTGTGTTGCACAAGTAAACTTTTGTTAGTATTAAAACCAAGGATTTCCAAATCAATTAAAGAAATTGTAGCACACTCAATCAAACCTTTACACGTTTCCATGCATGAGAACATGTACACACTGTCCTCCTATGGACCAATTAACAGCATGAGTCTCAATCTAAAATTATCTGGAGGCTAAGAAGAACTGCCGTAAAACGTTAAATTAGTACATTCATATTAAGGACTTTGGGCCTGTGCTGAATGTGAGTCATAGTCCAATTGTCACCATTAAAATAGTTCGGCAATGGCTTTGCAGCAAAAGTCTCAAAAGTCTCAAAAAAAGTTGTCTGAGCCTACTGATGTCAGCAGGGCCTTGTCTGTAAGTTTATTGTGCGCCGTGTTGCTCCTCTCCTCCTCAAGAACAGTGGAAAACCTCCGTGAATAATTTTGGGTTAAAACTGTTTCCTGTCATACTCTTCTTCCATGTAGTTGCTAGCATGCCAATAATCAGCGTGCTATTTACTCCCTGATTATACCCGTTACAAGCTGGGCACACTTCATATGTTGTGCAGTGCGGTGTATCAGTGGTACTTGCTAACTAGTAATTGATAGTGTCACTGAAATGATAGTGGTTTTTCCTCATGCGCGTACTTATCAAAGATTCTTTGTATCCACAGATGAATAGTCTCCTAGAAATGAAATAAAACCTGCCTGCTGCATTACTTATGAGGCACTCTGCCATCTCAGTAGGATCTCTGACTCTCAAAATGCTTGCAGTGTCTAATAATTAGATTTGGATAATTCTTTCTCTTCCAGGCATCACGTTTTATTTTAGTAAGTATCTCCCTCCACAGTAGTGCCGTTGAAATTTTGAATTAGGAGAGATACAAAAAAGAGCATGTGTATGTGTGTGTGTGGGGGGGAAATCCCTTAAAAATGCTCCTTGGGGTGCAGAGTCTGCCTGGGAAGAAAGAAGTGTTACAAACTTCTCGGTTCTTGATGTTCAGTTGCAAAAGGAAATTAGCTCTTTTGTAATTTCAGGCAGTCCCCCCATCCCAACACACACACACCATTAATAATGAGTTGAGAGAAAAGAGATCCAGTGTGCTCTCCCGCTCAAATAGAGCGTGTACTTAATAGTCCTGCTCACACAAGGCTCCCCAAACCTGCGCGCGATGCCGCCGGGGACTCTGCCCGTGCACGGCAACCCGAGCTCTGTGGCGCAAGGATGCCACCACCCCCATGCATTCCACAAAATCCTTCCTGAAAAGAATAAATTAGGCTAGAAATCCACTATGTGATTAGGGAAGACAATGCATTCTTGCTTAGAAAGTGGTAAAATACTATTCCCGCCTGTGAATGCTCCTCTTCCATGTTGGTGCCTGGTGAAACCATTCATATTTTCACAGGCTCCGGTGTTACAGTTGTGGGTGGAAAGTCTCCTCGAACCAAATCTTCAAAGGTGTTCAGGCCTAACACCCGTCAGGCTTTGATTCAATGAGTTTCCAGAGATCAGTCGTGTGCAGGTGGAAATGGGCAACAAAACTGCTGCCTTCAGCTGTGGTGGGGGGCTTGTGTTCTGGTGGTTTGTTTTGGGGTGGTGTGATAGTCTGTGTATATCTCATTGGGAATATCTAGATTGTTTCATTGTTGTGAGAAACTGGTATTTTAGCGTATTTAGCGTATTTTAGTGTATTTAGTGTAACTGGGGGGGTGGTTTTTTTAAAATTATTTTGTAATGATTTTTCTTTTAAAAGGAAAGAGCTATATTTTTAAATAGTGGGTGTTTTGTATTAAATTAGAGGTTACCAAACACATTGGACCGTCCAGTGCATATAGCCATCCACACTCCGCAAATTCTGCCAAGCGCGGTGTATATAAGGAAGAATTTTATGGGTTAAAATTTGCCTATTTATTCCCATCACAGAAGCTGCCATCTTGGCTGTGCTTTTATTTTTTTTTTCACTTTGTACAAACCAGAAGGACTGTAAGCTAAAACTGGTTTATAGGGGCAGGCAACCTAGACAAGACAGTGAATATCCACTGAGAGTCCTGAAAAACAGATTTACAATGACCAGGATAAAATTGCAGGGACCATCAATCTTTACGCTTTAAGACAGAAATTGGTCACCAGCTGGGGTCAGAAAGTAATTCATAACCATTACTATCGGGGCTTAGCATTATATAATTTGATGCACTCTGGGTGCTTTATTCTCTTACCCAGAATAAAGAATATTTTTTCTATACAGATCCCTGTTACAACATTGCAACTTCTCTTTGTATTTGGAAAGAAGCAGGGAAAAAATGTGGAAGGCCTCTCACAGGAAGAGAAAGAAAGAAAACAATTATTGACAGCAGCAAATGCAGTCAACCCGATCTCCTCAGGTTTTTTCATTCTATTTCGTTTAATGCAGACAGCTTCTGTCTCACCATTCAGTTGTGTATGTGAACGCTCTTAATAGTCCAGGATACAATAAAACTAGCTTAATCAAGTCTACTAGTAAATCTACATACAACAACCATCCAAAATAAACACATAAATAGGCACATTAACCTAAGCTCTGGACAAATCACAAATGCGTTAAATAAGAATTATAATGAAACCCAAAATATACACCACTCCATTAGAAGGGAATTCTATTCTTATGATCTTAAAATATCCCTCTAATTTGAACCATAATGCCCTTAATACACAAAGAAATCTAACTCCAGCAGATGTGTTAAATTCATGTAATGAAAAGAAGCCCCTTTGCGGATTCACCCTTCGCTGGGACTCGGTTTCTCCGCCCCATCCCAACAATTGATGCAAGTTTCAGCCATAACCAACTCAAAGCGAAAAGTGAAAGCCAGCCAGTGCTGGAAGCCAATCATCTGAACAATAGACAGCATGCCACCATATGGGACAGCTCTCGAACATCCTGTTCTTACAGGCTCAGCATGAAAACCACAAGAAAACCAATGACTGGAGAGTGTGACTGTTCCTGCAAAGAAAAAGTAAATGTCAATAAACAAGGGTGTCTTCTGCACTATGTCAAATAGCGATCCACCTGGAAGCGTTAAAAAGGCTGACAATGGGTTTCTCTCCCCACGACGTATTAACCTTTGCTGTGCCAAAGGTTTTTCCCTCTCGATTTCAAGAAGAAAGACTCAGATGTGTCTCCTTTCACCAGGCCAATTGTTAAAATACATTAAAATACGTTAAAATACAGTCAATACGCTGTGCCCTGATACTGAGATGCTGTGATTTGCAAAGCGGTTTGGTCACAGGGGTGGGAGGGGAGGGAAGACAGGAGCGGACGGCTGCCCCTTTGGCTGCCGTGTTTTGCTGCCGTGCAGAGTCCTCCGTGATTGCAGATGCACAGGGAAAGGCATTGCCACACGCATGGTACCACGGAAACACACCTCCATAAAAGTCTGTTTTCAGAGGGGTCGAATTTACCTTTCTGCAGAAAAAGCTGCACTTGCAATGCTGGCAGGACTTTGTGCGCACTATGAAAGTAGGAGGAGGCGGAGGGCCCTCCTCTGAACAGAGCAGCTTAAAATGTTCAGATAAAGGTTACTAAAGAGGATGTTAATGAAGCAACTTTCAGAAAAATCAATAAATTCACTTCAGGCATTTGAAATTACACAGAGGAAAACATATAAAGCACGGTGCTGTGCCACAGCCTGCGCAGAGGGAGTCGTGTCCTCTCAGTAGTGTTGTAAAGTGACATTGAGGGTCTCATGAAGAGTGAACTTCTTGTATTTTAAATGGCCCTGGCTCCACGGAAACTGGGATAACACCATTCCATCTGCTGAAGCAATGCCTTTTTTCCTTAAGCAGCCCCAGGGTCCAGCTCTTCTGACCTCAGCCAGAGAGAAGGTCTGTGGGACCAGTGTCCTCTGTGGGACTGGTGTCCTTGGGACTTATCTCCTGCTCTTGGATGATGAGAGGGGACACAAAGGCAGCTCACTGCAAAAGGAAGCCAGCTCCAATTTTTTTCATTAGACATCGTGCATGTCTGTACACAGTTTTCAATCCTGGACCATATAGCTATCTTTTCCAGCTCTGAGTGAGCAGCAGGACCAGTGCTCTTAGAGAAGAGGACTGCATTTGGGTGAGAGGGGGGTTGTGGTGTATTTTTGTAGCGCTGCATGTGTTTAGACTCTTGTTAGAGATTTCACACAACTGTCCCTCTCAGTGTGCAGACTGCTGTATTATTACCCCTACTTCTTTACGTTCTATAGTTTATGGGCATCACTGCTGGTTCCAGAGAACAGCCTTGTGGCTTCACCAGTGGAATCGGCTGCTTCTCCTGGAGGTTGTCACATCAGCAATGGTTACTGAGACCTCCGTGGTCTGTAGAAGATCAACAGCAGGAGCCTGAAATGCACATTTAACTACTTTCTGCTGTGCCTCAGTGGTGAAACAGTGTCACTCAGCCACTTCATGGTGGCATTCTGGAAATGTCAGGGTTAGCTCTATAGTCAGTTTTCTCTTCCTGAGGAATTTCTGTGCATTAGTAATATTTTGGGGATCAGGGGGAAGGATGCAAAGTAACAAACTGTGGTGTGCATGTGATTAGTCTGGCTTTGAAGTTACTTCTTTTACTTCTTGCATTGATCAAATTGCAAATCTTCATTTCTGGATCTGAAACAATGTTTCTCTGAGAGTTTTAAAAGTGTGCCATATCTTTTGCTAAATATTTTATCTTACTTCTCATTTAAGCCAATAAAATCCTTAAGGAAGCTAACCAAATTCCCTATCATTGGGTAGTAAAATTCCCATGCATATATAAAAAAATACATACATTACATGCATATATTTACATACATACATATATTTATTTATGCATGCATTTTTATATGTATGGATTATATATGTATACACATTATGTATGTATAAATGTGTTTATGTATATATGTGTTATATATGTATTATGTATATATGTGTGTTTATGTATTTCACACAAACTAACATATACAGAAGTATGTATACGTGTCTATACATGTGTTTATGTGTATGTATGCTTGTTTAAGTGTACATGTTAACACACCTAAGTTCCAACTCTGCATGGGGATATGGTGCAGTGATGGTATCATTTAAGCAGAGACTTTTGGTACCATTATTCCTACGGTGGATAAAATATACTCCCTAACTTCTGGAGTGTTTCACTTGGAACAAGACACAGCATATGCTCTGCTTCATGATTATTTCTGTTGATTTTTGTAGAAGAGGTAAGCACTGCCGTGTCTCTTTGGCTTGTGGGGCAATGCCAAATAAGGAGCAATAATTACTATTCAGGTGCTGTAATGACTGCAGTTGACAACGATCCCTTCTACTGAGGTTGGAAGTCTCATTGGGACTATCTGCATGCATAAAATATTTATTTCTGTGCCAAAGTGTGTGAAATCAGTGAGTGTTAGTTCCATTCTGCGAGGCTGGTATAAGATCTTTAAAAAGTGGCAACTTGCCATGAAAAATGTGGCAGGCAGTAAAAAGAGATTTAGCAGAGGCCATTTACTGAGGGAGCAGGGCAGAGAAAACACTGACAAAAGCTGGTGTAGAGGACGCCCAGGGAGACTGTTGGACCCAACGGGGTACTCGTTGTACCCAACTCCAGTTTTGGGAACCAGGCAGTGCCCGAAGATGCGGGTCGGTGGGTACCTTTGTTTTCTTTCTTGGTTTCCCTCACTGTCGAGCAGCATCTGTGGGCAAGACAGTGATGAGTGCTATCCACAGCTCTGAAAAAGAAGACTCAGGCAAGGCAGTAAGTGAGGCAAAGAAGCCGTCTTGCAAAACAGCCATGTGTTTCGGTGCCTGCTTCTGCTTCTGCAGGGCTGTCAGAGGGTCGTTTGTGCAGCAAATTATGTATCAAGCATGAGAAGTTAGCTCCGAAGATAAAATGCCATGTGCATGAGGTCACTTACTGAAAGAGATTGTTGCAATAACTGTCTGCAGTCCTCTACAGAAAGAGGTTTTTGAAGGGAGCCCACAGCTCATGGGCAGCTGGGGATCAAATCTCTGCCTCCTCTGCAAAACGGCAGACATAAGGTCAGAAACTCCGGAAATGTAGAGAGCCATTTACGCTGCTTTAAACCTCTCCGGGCTCTGTTGTGAGATAGAAATTGCTAGAAACGGGGCTGTTTCATTATGCAGCCAATGCTTTTGGCTTGGGGAAGATTGGTTATTCCAAATGTAGCATAAACTTATTTTTCACCAAAAAAAAAAAAAAAGAAAAGCTCCTTTCTTGTTTCTT
>VYZM01019770.1:342024-377878 GCA_013398915.1 Dromas ardeola | reverse complement strand
AAAAAAGCAAAGCTACTTTCATGTTTCTTAAGGCTGAAGTAGAACAACTAACTTGAGAACTGGCTTGGACCTGGTCTGTTTTAGGGTCACACAAATGCAGGGGTAGTGGCTGCCTCTCCTCACCCCGTTCCAGTTGCCTGAGGCCATGGGGGACCCATATGGCTGTTTTCTCCTCAGCTTGGACAAGGTCTGACCCTGCAAAATGGTGCAAACCCGCCTCAGCTGGAGGGCCAGGTAGGTCATGACTCAATTTAGCTCACAGAATATGTGAGGGAGCTTAAGGGCCCCCTAAATTGTCCTTAGCACTTTGTGACACCGGTAGATCTGCATCGTGGGGAGAGTTAACAGAGGCTGGACAGTGGATAGGTGCCTCCTTCCAGGTCTAGTTCACCAGCACAGTTGTGCTGGAAGACTAATCTCCGTGAGGATCCTTGCTTTCCTTTGTTCAAAAATCAGACTAGTTAGCCTGGAAGACCCGTACACACCAGTTGGCTAACTGATTTCTCCTAAAGCAGATTCCCTCATAAGAACTGCATCGTTGACAGGGCTGTGCTCATGGTAACAACTCACAGGGGTGCAGGCATCCCTTTAGCTACCACAAACCACTACAAATCCTGTTGGTCTCGTCTCTCACCCCTGGGGTTTTTTCCATCTGATCCTGTTGCCTGTAGCCTGCACTTTGCAAACCATGCCTCTGCCTTTAGCCTGTTTTGTTACAGAGGAGAATTACGATGCTTTAATTATTTGGAAGAAAAGAAAGTTTTCCACACATCCATTTAAAATATCAGCCATATAAATGTCTCTGGTATTACAGAAATGGAAGATTTTTGTATAGGACTAAATAAAAATTTGGATGAACGTTGCAGCCAGCCAGAGAAGAATGTCATTTAGCTGATTGAGCAAAGACACGAGAGAGATGTTTGAAATAGAGAGGAAAAACTCCCCAAAGTCTGAAATCCCACATATTTTTCTTATTTGAAGCAGTAATTCCAGGATGCTGGGGCATCCCATTAGCCATACTCTTCATGCTAGGATTTCTACGGCAACTGCCAGGTTTCAGTCCTCGTGCCTACAATAAACCCTTGACATTGATAAACCACACAGAGTGAGGCCCACAAGTTTTCTGAACCCTGAGCCCAAATAAGAAAGCCAGGGAAAAGCCAGACTGTGATTTCAGTATGAAAGCCTTTTGTTGGTTTTCTTCCCAGCAAGCAGTTCTCCCTTCAAATAATTTTGTCTGAGTGCAAACACCTAATTTTTTTTCCTCCTTTATTTAATTAGTGTTGTTGGAGAGAAGTGTGCAGGGCTGAAGCTACAGAGTGGAAAGAATGCAGATAAGTGTCTTCGATTGGTCTCCACATCTTAGACCAAAGGAAAGTCAGTGCTTTCTCTTGTATTATCAGTTCAGCAGAAAGTTACATGAGCTTGACAGCGCCAACTTTCTCAAACAAGGAGCGGAGCTGGGCTGATTCGTCCCACAAAGCTACATGGCAATCAACAAAATAATGTTTTTGCACTTGAGAATGTGTGACTTGATTGATAATATCTAATTTTACATGACTTTTAAACAAAACCAACAGAAAGATATGGAGACTTTTTAGGAGCAGTGGGAGAATGAAAAGCTGAATGAAGAAAATTGTGCTGCACATCATCTTGTCTTATTACTGTTAACGCCAGCAGTCATAATCAAGAGTTTATTGTACAGGGCAATCTGGATGATTAGAAACTGGATTCAAGTTCATAAAAAACATCTTGACATAAAACTCTTTTTTTTTTCACCAATAACACCAGGAGGCAAATTTACTCCCTCCCTCTGCAACCTCTTTTAATTCAGTGGAATTATACCAGAGATAATTTTAGCCAAGTATCGTCAGGATTATTTTAAAATCATATTTCAAATAAATGTACATTTGCAGAAATATATTATGTCATGATGAAAGGTATTGATATTGTAAAAGTAGGTTGTTCCTTGATCTACCATTTGTATATTTGAAACTTGGAAGAAGCAGAATGTAAACAGGCCAAAGAAAAGTGCAACTATTGTGGCCAGCCAGATTATTTTCTTCTAACCTCTTCCGCAACTGTAGTAGAGATTCGCTTTCCTGTGGTCACTTCTCTGAACTTTGCTGGAATGACCATATCAGATTGAAATGAACAAATAGGAAGATATTGCTAGAAATTTGATCACGAAATGAACCATACCTATTTCTAGAGACAGTATCAAGACACATCAGGGGAAACACCCAGGAATTTTTTATCATTGTTTCACCCAAGAGGATTCTCACATTGTCTTTTTTCCTAAAGGTTTGGTTTTTTTTTCCTCCCCCCAAGTCTTTTTTCCCTGCTTACTCTCATCAAACACTTCTTGTCTCTTTGCTCTGTTTTACTCTTTTCCTATCTGGATGATGCTCCCTGCTTAGTTGAACCCCTCGCTCCCGGGCTCTGTTTTTTCCCACCTCAAAAGTAAAATGTTTCTTTACTCTCTTTAAACTATTTCCTGCTCTGGGCTAAGCTAGTGGGGCATTTCTGAGGCTGCCCAGTGCTTCAGCCCATTTAGGTTGTGACTGCTACCAGTCAGCTTGATTCTTTTTCCCGTCTGCTGACTCTGGTGGCTTAGTATTAGTCAAGATCATCTCCTGGTGAGTTTACCACTAGATAGCTTTGTAGGAACATTGCTGAGGCTCTTTCCCAGCTTAGTCAAAACAGCCAGCAATGAGGGGAAGGGCTTAGTGGTCTGTGACCCCACCAAAAGAGAAGCCCAAGGACAGAAGTTTGCACACAAACTTGCGCCTCTGCTTCATGGGTCAGTAATGTTGTGTGGTATGATATAGACATACCATGTGGCTATCCAAGCCTTTGTACTATATATATTGCTGTATTAAAAGCATTTCATTCTTTGAAAATGCAGTCACGTCTGGGGTGGTACATGGGTGCTCTGTAACAATGAATAGCAACCCGGTATGACAAGACAGGAAAAGAACAATACATTGAGAAATATATTTAGAGTGCAACTTGATAATATTGAAAATGATGCCCGCATACTCCCTTAGACCTCCAGATTAGGCATTATGCGGGATTTAAACAAGCTTGAAGTACCTTTCAAATTAAATGGCTGGGCCTATGAAATGATGAAAATCACTCTGTGGCACTATAAGAGAGCTACATCATATTTATTCCTGAGCTGAAACCTTCATTTTATGAACAGTAGTTGCAGACACCACAGATGGAGATTTGAATGTGGTGTGATACAGCACATCAGGAACTAGTTAAGGTAACTGTTTTGCAATCTGCAATTTACTCCTGTGAAAAGATCCCATGGCACTTTATCCGAAGGTAGGGGTGTTAGCCCCTGCATGCTGGATTCATTCCAAGTTCTGCTATGTGCATCTGGATCATCTCTGTAATTTCAAGTGGATATACTACTCTTCCCTTCACATCCTCAAAGTTTGTGTATTGTTCCTGGCAATAAGAAGTTGGTATGAACACCCCAACTACCGATTATTTTAATTTAAGAAATAACTATATTTCTACCAGTAAACTGCAGAGGTTGTATTTCCCAGTGGAAATAGGCATGCTTTATACAGCAGATACAATACTGTGCCTCAGTTTGCACTTTTTAGCTATTGACTTATTAGCAAAATAAATCAATCACCCTAAATCTCCAACCAGTTTCAAAATAATTTAATTTAAAAGAAAAAAAAAAAAAAACAAAGAAGAATTATTCTTTTTTTTTTCTACTTGAAGACGCAATGCCATATTGCTTTATCTAGCTGATAAAGTCTTTAAACAGTGCAATAAAGAGGTGCGCTAGAACATGTGCTAGTCAGTGTTTTCACTGAAGAGTTCATCTGGCCCACAGAACTACTTTAAGGCAGGAAGTTAAGTTAAATGAGGAGCAGCCCTCAGGCTGCTGCTCTCGTACAAAGGTAAAGCTCACCGTGGACCAGGGACATTATTTATGATAGATGACACATACGGCACAACTGAGATCATAAATGTTTCTGTTGAGAAACTATGCACTGGATGCCACAGGACACGAGAGGCAGGCAATGTAACCTGTATATACCCAAACTTTTAAAATTCTTCATCTATTGTCAAAATGCAATCTCTCTCTTAAACTAGTTGTCTTACACCAGAGAGGAGGGCACAGCAGTGGGAAGATGTTGGAAGAGGGGGAAAAGAGGAGAAGCCTTAAAACTAGTTTTATCACCTTTAGTAATCTAGCCAGGAGAAGAGGAGCATATGCTGGTGCAGACGTTGCTGCGAAGCAGTGCCCCAGTGCAGATGTGCACACTAGGAACCCGTGATTCACTGTTTTATGGCAAAGACACTGAAACTCCAAGCCTCGCTCCCATTTGCAAGACAAGAACCACTTCCATACATCAGGCTTTAATGACTCTTTAGGTCTTCCGCCTCTGCCAGGTGCAAATGACTTTTCATGTAGGCCAGCAGCACACTTCCCCCTCTGCCTTGTGGTTTTCTTGGGGGTTTGAAATGTGTTTTCCCCTTCTGGAGGGCCCAGTGATTTATTCCTCTTTTCGGCAGCGCCACGCTGGTTCGGGGATGTGTTCTGGGGGTTTTTGGTTGAGCACAGTCTGTTTCTAAGATTGCTGCTGCTGCGGTGTGTCAGGAGCTGCTCCGAGCTTTCTGGTTTCTGAGGCAGAGCCTGAAGATGGATGAGGCTATAAGGAAGCTTTGCTGACTGCTTTTGGAGCTCTGTTCCCCCTGAGTTTAGCAGGGTAACGTATTCTTCCTTCCAGTGTCAGCCGTCATATTTCAGCCTAACTCCGCAGAAGCCAACAGAAAGATACAACAGGTTGAACCAATTGAAGCTGTTGAAGGTGGGCTGATATTTGATGAAAAAAATGTAAAGGAGTTGCCCATTTAATAATCATGCATTTTTTGGAGAACATCAAGCCCTCTATTGTTATGTTGAGCACTTACTGTTGTTTTAACACAACGGAGAGATCAAAGTCTTACACTGGAGGAAGGCTCCTATTTCTGTTTAGACTTAGATGTGAATTTCTTCCAAAAAACCGAGCAGGAATTAGGCTTTTCAAAACATGGTTGTGGCAGCTCAGTGTGCAGTGTTTACCTAGGCTATAAGAAGACCAGTTTCAGATTTCCATTTGGCTTGCAGAGGTTTGAAGTCCTACAGATGTATTTTTTGCTGTTGGCAATGGGGTGTTTGGTGTGCTATGCAAAGCATTTTAGGTCTGGAAACTGGATGACCAAATTAATATCCTAGCGTGTTCAAACTAAGTGCCTGGCAGAGCTGCTGTTGCAGTTATATGGCTTCCCAGACTGGAAATGGCTTGTGCCTGGGGCAGGTGGGATCCATCTCAACCCATTCAGATAGACACGTGCAAAGTTCCTCTTAAAACCTAAGTCCATGCACCTAATTGCAGCATTAAGTCTCATAATGCTTTTAAAATCTGGTCCTTTATGGTCCTCACTTTACTTTTTCCGGTGTTTATCTTGAATGATCAGGTGTTAGACACATTGCTGTCAGCTGTGTGTAGCTTTCTGGATTTGATTCTGATGCTCTAACAGCCATTGCCAGCCAAGTGCTGCACAAAATTGCTGTGCAATTTTTATATTATTAAATTCTAAGTCAATTCACATTTAAGGTGTTTGCACTCCCTTTTTGTCTGCTTTTCACGTACATCCTAGCAAATAAGTTTGGTTACAAAAATGTTTGCAGAAGCAGCAAAATTTCAAGTGAGAATGAAAAATATTTGTGGAACGCAGATTTTGCACTCGTCAGAAACCCTGCTCTAAGAAAGATCCTGTCTGTTCAGGGAGTTGAAGTATGTTAGCTAGCCTTTAATTAAACTTACTTGAATTTTGAAGATTCAACTATTTGCAAAAAACCTAACAAACAGCATAGGTAGCAAAGACTTTGGGGATCACTGGCTATATCACCTTGCTGTCTCCACATCGTATTACAGTTCACTGTCTATGCTGGCTTAGTTCCATCGTAAGGGTGAGAAGGGTTTTAGCTCCTCGTGTTCCTGCTGGGACACTGCAGCATTATTTCAGAACAACTAATGGTCTCTCTGGGGAGAGACAGGCGAAAAACATGAGGGAGCAGGCAGACATTTTCAAAAACCAAATTTCTGCTGCCAACTTTGCTGTAACTCTTTACATATGGCATCATTAGTCTGTAGCGCTTATAGTCAAGCCTTTTGTTTTGAGATCCCACTCAGCATGCCCCTGTTGACCGGGCCTGGATGAATTTTTCCTCTACCACAAAATTAGAGTTTCTTTCCTGTGAACACTCATCTCTGTTTCCAAAGAATTTGCTTTCAGCAGCTCTTTCTGCAGTTTAAGTCATTGGGCCCAGATTCTCCGTCCCACTTTTTGCTGCTTGGTCCCGGGCTGCTGCTGAGAGCAGCACAGCAGTTGCTAGCAAACTGTGCAGTATAATAAAGTTCAGAGGATGCAAAAGATCAAAGGGGTCTGAAAAATGACCAACTGTTACTTCTACCTTCACCCAAGAGCTGGTGTTTGTCAGAGTGCAGCCAGCTGAATTCACACTGGATTATCCAAAGGACAAGACTCTACTTAATAATAGTCATAGAAATAAATTCTTATTCATCACACCTAGCACATCCATACAGTGAGACAGTCATCTGGATCTGAATTTAGTCTGAAGCACGTGTATTTTTCCATTATTTTTTAAACTTCAGATTGTATTTCTGTTAGCTTGTCAAGCTTGATACAGCTTCAAATGTTTAATGATACAGTACACAACAGCACTTCTCTAATTTCCTGTATTGATCATGCAGATATCATTTTCATTGAGTCCAAAAAAGGAGGCAGAACCCATTCCTAAGCAAAATTCTCCCTCTTTCAGCCTGCTGTTTCCTCTGTCTCCACTTACAAGGCTTTTCTTTATCGTTGGCACAGGTAGACAAATTTGTGAAATTCTGCACATTTTACAACAGTGACAAGTTCAGTAAGCAGAAAAAAAAGCAGAACCTTCTCCAGGCTCCGGACCTGAGACCACCTCCTTTCCAAGGCTGTCCAGTCTTCCCAAGGTACTGCAGTTTATCAAAAAACTTCCTCTTTATTCCTCATCAGTATCAGATGCAGGAGACCTGCCAGTGTCTTATTGGTTTAAATTAAAAAGTAGAGTTTCTCAAGATTGAGTGGAAGATCCATTGAATGCTTCATATTAAAATGATGTTTTGGCAAAGAACCCAAACATACCTATGGATACGTGGTGTGTGCTTTCAGTCAAACATTAAGCTTTTGGCACAACTGCTTCCACGTTATTTTTTTATGCCATGGTATGATAACACTACAATAATACTTAAATGCTGACACAACAGAAAACGTTGCCAGTTTGGACTCACAGGCATTGGCAAGCTTTTTGTTATATTTGCAACCTAGCACTCTCT
Source organism: Dromas ardeola (assembly GCA_013398915.1). Classification (NCBI taxonomy): domain Eukaryota; kingdom Metazoa; phylum Chordata; class Aves; order Charadriiformes; family Dromadidae; genus Dromas; species Dromas ardeola. The sequence goes on along the minus strand of VYZM01019770.1, from coordinate 370,472 downwards.
GTGAGCTTCACAAAAATGTTCATCGCTTTCAATGGAGGTGGAGGGAAATGAAAAAAAGAAACAAATTGCTTTACGAAGTGTTGAGTTGGAGAGGCTAAATATCACAACAAGCGGAAGATCTGCATCACGTCAGAACCTTTTTCTTTCTTCCTTTCCTTGAAAGCGTGAGGTTTTTCACTGGATTTATCTCTATAGGTGCAATCCATTTCCATTCCACCATTATGTCATCTATAATTTAAATTTACGAGACAAAACTTTAGGCTTGCCAGGGGAGCAGCTGGAGCGCTCTATTCCCTTTGCCATAGAAAATGTAGATGTGCTGAACGTATTGTGTCTGACAAGCCCCGTTGAAAGTACTCCTATCTTTTCTGACAAATATCCATCAGCATGTAATATTTATTCTTCTGTTTTAGTTTCCCTGCAAATAATTGACGGTCCCTCAGCAAGCAGTGGGTTTCCTGCTGAGGCAGCACCACCTGTATGGCTTTCCCAAGCTCACATCAGATGCTCTGAAATGGAGGCTTTCATAGGGCTAATGGATAAAATGAATGAAGCAGATGCAGTGAAATGTAGGGAAGCAGATTTTCCTCCTCAAAACGGCATTGTTAGTGGCTAGCATTGCTCCACAATGACATCTTTATATGACATTTATTGCAGATAAGATAGACTTTTCAGACTTTTTCACTTCGTGCATTTTATTGGCCAAAAAATCACCCATTCTTTGCAGTATAGTTGTACGCTTTAAGTGTCCATATTCTTCCGAGATTAATTTTACTGATGTAGACAATATTCCTGATGGTGTCCTCTCTTACGCCCTTAAACTAATAATTTCAGGGGTGGCTAGGTATTATGTGGTTTCAGGTGGACAACAGGAGATATGCTATGGGACCCGATCTTCAGAAAATATTACCTATTCCACCTTTGAAAATTGGATACTTCCCAGGAACATCCCAGCTTTGTCACCCCGAAAAGAAACTGCTCTGGTCACTTTTGGCCAGTGAGGTGGCTGAGGTGACTCATGAAGGCAGAAACATTCAGGATGGGGTAACATGTGGTATCAGAAGTGATGGTGAAGCTGGTGAATCAACGAAGAGCACAGAAATATTCCTCCTTTTCCCAGGGAAAGATCAAAAAATGGCCGGCTGTTTTCTAATCCTGCCACAGTTCTTGCAAGTCATGATGTAAGCCACCAAAAGAGCGCAGCTTGATTTTTCAGGTGCCAGAACTGTGTTTGCAGAGCTGGTAGCTTAAGAAATTTCTGTTGCACGGAAGCTAATGTCCTTAGTGATTGTTTCTTTAAATGTAAGCGACATTTTAATAAACGCTGTAATAAAAGTACTCAATGCACTGCCAGTGTGGCAATTACTGATTCTTTTGGGGACAAACCCTACATTATCGTGCAGCAAATATTGCCGGTAAGTGTCTTTTATGTGTCTACCTCTGTACTTAACCCACACAGGTAAATGTGTCCCTCGTAGCCATGGTGACAGTCCCTGCTTCCTTAGGTCATCGTCTTCCTTTTAGCTCTGAAGGTCCCGCTAGGTGAGGTGTGTAAAAACGATGTCACGAGAATTAATTTTATGATTGTTATTTGTTTTACGCTAGAGATCTCGGCGAAAAAACTTAACCTAGTTTGCAACCCTCCTGTGCTAGCCCCGTGCAGCAGTCAAAGGCAATTCCCGGTCCCTACTAAAGAGAGAAGCACAACATCCCAGAAATCATGGAAAATACATTCCCAAGGAAATCAGGTGTGATGAGAAGAGGGGCACAATAACAAGGCTGTGAAAAATGTGATCATCTTTATAAACACTTTAAATCCACGTCCGTCTTTTTTAAGGGTTGGCCATTGTTTCATTGTGCTGGCTTTTTTGTTCTAGCAGGATTTTGTCCACTTCTAGCCATTTTCAGGAGCTAGTATGGTAATAAATATGGAGAAATATATTTTTATAGCATTGTTATTATGAAATTAAACAGGTTTTCTGCTAAAATTAAGTCTAGAAACAGACTTGGCCAGACTTGGTTAAAATCTAAAAGGGATGGGGCAAAAGAAAGTCTGCCCCAGTTGCCACTTATAGTGGGGTCAAATAGAAATAGTTGGATCTGTAAAAAAGTGTTTTACCTTAGAGTGAAATATTCTCCGGCCATCCCATCCAGGGCTTTTCATGCACAGTGACCGCTAATTGAGCTGGAAGACTGGCGTTTCCTTTGTTTAATATCTAGCGGGACAAGGTATCTTTGGGTCACTTTGTTTGTGACCCAAAGCACATTCAAATACGTGGGCTGAACCCTTGTATAGTCAGAAGCAAAATAACCACTGGCACTCAGCCATGGTAGGACAACTGAGGACACAGCGGATGGTCCTGACCATGAAGGACTCAAGAGCTAAGGTGCATTTAAGTGCATGCTGTTTATAAGGATCAGTGGCCCCACGGAAACATTTTCTACCATGACTGAAAAAAAAACCAGATAAAGTTTCTGAATAAATGTAGCTTAGCAAAATGCAGTGTTTTCTGAGCTTGGCAGAGAGCTGTCGAACGTTCAGGAGGAGCTGGCCTGGAAAAGGCGATGTCCCCAGGCAGAGTAGTGAATTAAGACTTAGTTGTAATTTTTCCGTCGCTGTTACAGAATGAATTGACTGCACTCTTCATGCGCAGGAAGGAAAGTGGACTTTTTCTGCACCAGCCCCAAATGTTCACATTTAGCTACTCCTTTTGTTACTGAGAAGTGAAAAGGCAAAGCTTTTTCTGAACATATTCACAGTCGGTTCTGAGGCAGAAATGAGCTCTGTGATTTTTAGTGCTTTGGATATTAGGATAATTATCAGAAGCTAATGAGTTTTTAAAGGTTTCTAATGTGAACCTATGATTTCAGAACCTCTCGCCTGTCAGAATCTAACTAGGTTACAGACAACATGACATGATCTATGGCCCATTTCTCCTAATGACTAAAGCATGAAGGTACAGCCTCCTATGCATAACAGTCCTCTACGCCCGTGACAGGGAGAAAGCTTTGGAAATCTGAAACGCAAGGCTCATGCACTGTCTGAAAATTATTTAAGAAGTTTGTGGGAAGCTACAATAATGACAAACAACTATTCTCTACCTGTGTGGCGAAACAGAGGCTTGTCAGCATTCAACAATGTTGAAAAGTGTAGTTAGGTAGAACAAAATTTGAGACAGGGAACTGGATAGTTTAAGTTGCCTTTCTTTCGAGAACTAGCTCATGCTGATACTATGTGAAATCTGTTTGGTGCCTTAATACACATGAAATGGGCCAGTGGGGTCAGTCCACTCCTTAGTGGACAAGTACAGGCATCGCAATATGGTTTTCCTAAAATGAGGCACCCTGGCTGCCAGTCTCAGCAGGAGAGCAAAGATAAAGTGTGAATTACTCTCTGGTCCTTAGGTGTTTTTGTCCTGAACTGGGGCTGAAACATCCTGAGAGTGGCTGGGAGAGGAAAGATACACTGCTGGTGTCTCTTCGTAAAAGTGATTATGCATGCGACTTCGGTCTGGAGTGCTGTCAATTTTCTGCCTATTGAGGGTATGCTTTTTCACTAAAAAAAAGAGAAAAGGGAAAAAAACCCCTTAGGTAATGGAACAGTCATAGTGGAGTTTTATCCATTATCTCTTGAACATCTCTTGAATTTTGCCACCTTTCATAACACTTGAGGAGTGTTGCTAGTTACAACTCAAAAGATACTTAATGCTGTGCCTTGCTGGTATTCACCTTAATTACTGCACTGACAGTGTTTTTGTTAACCGTGAGTTATGAAATGACAAAATTAGAACCAAACTTCATCCTCTGTCACACTCACTAAACCACCAGAATAATAAAGTGCAGAATACCTTCCCATGTCAGGTACCAGCATATGATTGCTCAAGCTCTGTTCATTTCCGTAGCAGTGCGTATAATGTATGAAGTGGGAAGAACAGAGCAAATCAAAAACAAAAAGAAAAAAAAAACAGGAAAGAAATATCTTCTGCTCCATGATAGTTTCAGTTTTGAGGGGGGGGAGGTCAAACAAAGTGGTCAGCAAGAGTGATTGCTCACCAGATGTGTCACAAATACGCTCATACTGCATCATTCACTTAAAAAAAAAAAAAGGGGGGGGGGAAGAAAAAAAGCTTTCTGTATAGAAATGTTCAAAACTCATCCAAGCTGAATGTAACCTATATACATCCATGTAATCTATCTATATTGGACTGAAGTTCTTCGGTGCTTTGAGACTCCATTATGTTGCATGTGGTTTCCATTCTCTTGTTTTTATAGCTTTTTGGAATTTATTTTAGATCTTTTGAGACCTCTAACCATTCCCTGGCTAGAAAGATGGGGTTTCAGACTGTTCAATTTGTTTCAAAGCTTCTCATTTCTAGTAGAAATTCTTTGTGTGTTTAATTCGGTGTTAGACTTAGTGTTCTTTGATTCCAAGTATTGCATCATTAACTAGCCTCTTTTTTCTTTTCGCCAGCATGTACTAGTCCTCTAGAAATAGTGTTATTTCTTAATAAAAGATAGTTTCAATTTTATTGGTTTTGTTCATTCTGTCTTTACTGGGGAAAATTTCACAAATTTTAGTCATTTGATTGCATTGGTTTTGATTAGTTATGGTATGGTATGTTTTTCTGGCTCCATTTTTTCAAATGTGTATGGAGGGAGGGGAAATATGGACCACCTCTTACAACCATAGGATTGCTTGGCAGCTTTCATCAATGCTTCCACTAGGAAATTTAATAGGATATGGAAAATAAACTGTTAGAATGAGACAGACCCTGCCATAGGCAGGACCCAGTTGTGGAAGTAAATTCTTATAAAGTCTCACTGACGTCACCAAGGCCAAATCAGAAATGATGTGTAAGAAGATCAAACAAAGGCTTGCCATCACTTGTATTCTTTTGGGGTATTTGCTGATCTCTTGGGGTTTCTAAGTTTGCATAACTCACACACCAAAGAGATGAAAGAAGTTATTCCTGGAAGTAATGCAGAGCCTTCTTTAACTTAACTTTAACTTATGATCCGAGGGCTGGAGCACCTATCCCATGAAGACAGGCTGAGAGAGTTGGGGGGCTTCAGCCTGGAGAAGAGAAGGCTCCGGGGAGACCTTCGAGCATCTTCTAGTACCCAAAGGGGCTCCAGGAAACATGGGGAGGGACTCTGGATCAGGGAGGGGAGTGATAGGACAAGGGGTGATGGTTTTAAACTGGAAGAGGGGAGATTCAGATTAGCTATTAGGAAAAAATCCTTTGCTGTGGGGGTGGTGAGCCCCTGGCCCAGGTTGCCCAGAGAAGCTGTGGCTGCCCCATCCCTGGAGGGGTTCAAGGCCAGGTTGGACAGGTTTTGGAGCAGCCTGGGCTGGTGGAAGGTGTCCCTGCCCAGGGCAGGGGGTGGAACTAGATGGTCTTTAAGGTCCCTTCCAATGATTGTTATTTCTTACTATCTCTGAGTTGCATAGTTTTGGATTTTTTTCAATCATGCTTCCTTCTGCTGGGTCTCTGGATTGTGAATTCTGACCTACTTTAGCTATGTTAAGCAGCTAGAGGAAAGAAAAATACATTTCAGTAAGATAAGTGACACAAATAAGGTGGTGACTAAGTTGCATCATTCACCTAAAACCTTTCTGCTGTTATAATTCTCCTATATTGTGGTTGGAGGAATGAACTGCTTTTTGTGTATATCAGCAGAAAACAGCAGTAGCTCTCTTCCTTGCACAACTGCTCTAGCAAGTCTGGTGCATCACACAGGGCCAGGTCTCTGCCATTCCTTTTCCTTTAGGATGATGTGCTCTATTCATAGATGCAGCAGTACCAACCTTCTGCATGTGTCTCCTGAACCTAAGATTTCCAGCTAAGGCTCAAGGATTTTTTTCTCCTTTAGGTTCCCGAAAAGGCATAAGTATTTGCATTAGGAACTCATCCAAAGGCTGGCGGGCTTGAACTGATGTAACTGGCATTTTCTTTGATATCCACCATTTTAGGTTTAAAGGCACAAAGCCAGCTGGCATTTAGCAACTTATCACTGAGCAGCTGAGCTGCAGTAGAGATTCATCATCTGTAACCCATGGCCAATCAAAATGAATCAGTTTTGCTTACTCACCAAAATGGGCCACACTTGAAATTCATTTGAGCTTCCCTAAAGCCATCTATGAATTCAGTAGGACTAACTGCAGGAACGCGAACTGCTTGGTGACAATAGATATTTGCTGGGTCAGATCTACGGTTGCTGCTTGTGCTAGAAAAATTCACCATGTAGCACTAAATACGGTGTTGTCTCAATGTACATCCTCTTTCAGTGGAAATAGTCTCTTTAAGCAGGGACTATGCATATTTATTTACATCTCGTACTTGTGTTGCTTTACAAATCAGTGGAATACATAAGCAGATACTTAATTAGGAGCGTGCACTGTTGAACAGGAAGCCTGTAGTTATTTTATGGATAGCCTGTATCGTGGTGCACTACATGACATGGATGACTGGGAATCAATGTTTCCATGTGGTGATCGCAGTGCCAAGAACACTAGTTAAACAAAAATTGCATGCTGAGACTGACCATTATACGGCAGTTTTGAGATGAAGCATGAGCTTTCTGCTCATGAGATGAGGCATCGGTTTTCTATTAGCCAAGCACACATCAGTGGCCATAAACAAACAAAGATGAGTCACTACAAATTAAGTGGAAAATCTGAAAATGAAAGCTCTCTGCATCAAGCCGATTTTCTAAGGGTGAGATACCGGCCAGCCCCAGCCAGAGTTCTCCGAAAGGGGCAGGATGCATTCATCCCTCCACATTTACACCCTTGCAGGGTCCCACGGGGCGCCCCCACAGCTGCAGACCAACAGACATGGTGGAGGCTGGGAAGGGCGTGATTTCACACCACTGCAACTTCTGCTCCCATGAGTTTGCCAAGAAGAACTTAATATTCTTGCCTTCCCTCTTTAATTTGGTACCTGCGGGCAAAGGACATAACGTGCAATGTGATGTTGGTGACTATCCAGGATATCCCATAATTAACAGCTGCCACAGACACTGCGATGGGGCTGCTCCTATAACACTGTCTATTTGCTCGTTTTTCTCTCTGCTGCTGCAATTTCAATGAGTTTCCAGCTCAGAAGCTCCTGGGTGCCAGCCATATGCTCTCTCCGCTCATCTCAGTGCCTCCAGGGAGGGGGTCATGGTCCTGCTGGTTGGAAGCGCTCCCCTGGGACCGCAGGGCTCCTCCATGGGAGAGCTTTAGCATCACTCAATACTTTGGAGCCAGCACCGTTCCTCAAACAGCATGACTTGCTGCCCGGTACATGCCATACACACAAACGTGCTATTGCCTGCCAGGCAAGACCACTCTGCACTTCCAAACCCCTTTTTCTTATTCACATTTTCAGGAAACCGTTTCCAAAAGTCAGTGCTTGCCATAATTATTTTCTTCAGGTCCTCCATTGTACGCTCTTGAAAATTTCTGCCTGTTTGTTCTCCCTCCTAACAGAGCAGAACAACTGGCCCCAGCTCTGATAAAACAACAATGACTGAGATTTTCCAGAGGCGTGTTTCAACCATGGTTTTATTTGCCTAGTACCCCCTGTTTACATTCTAACTCCAAGATTATCTGCAGACATTGTTCACTGATAACTTTTTGGTGGTGGTGGTGAGGGTTTGGGTTTTTTTTACAGTGTTGCTTGCAAAGCAGCTCCTAGGACAGCAAGCCCTTGCATGGTATGCTTATCATGCATATATTTAGCACCCTAATCTCCGCAACCAGTGCTTGTTATACTTTTCTTGACGTTTTCTGGTATGCTTTTTGACATCTGCTTGCAAACTCCTGCAGCCTTTTCAGTCCTGATATTCACTTGTTTCATCTGATGTTGTTTTCATAGTCTTTAGATATGCAGATTCATTGCTATCCTTCAAGTCTTGTCTGCTCAGTCATACTGGGACAGTTAGTCCTGAAGGCTTTTTTTGTTGTTACTCAGCCCCAAAATCTTTACAGAGCCTTTTGGAAACAATGTACTTCATTGGTATTTTAACATTATGGTACTTTTCCTTAAAAAAAAACAAAACAAAACAAAACCAAAAACCAAACACAAAAAGCCCCCAACAACAAACTGCAAATTATACACTAACCTTATCCTCTGAAGAGCTGTAAGGACACCAGATGTAATGTCCTGTTTTCCTACACAAATCTGACAATGTCATGGCATATTGTCAAAGTAGGAGGGATGGTAAAAGTTTCCTTTGCAATGTAAGTGGTTGGATCAATGTGGGTTTGTGTGTCCTGTGGCACTACTTGTTGTCAAAAACGACCCTTTCAAGCCATGGAAAACTCCAGCATGTGTCATGATTTTCTGACATCACATGCATCAGATATCCCTTTTTGCTTCCTTCCTCTCCCTGTTGGAGATATTTGAGCTTTTTACAGTTCTTCCCACTAGTATGCAGGTCTGTGCACCTTGTGCACAACAGCAAGACACAGCTTCTCTGTTTACCTCTATGTCTAAGCGCAGTTATTATGTGTGCCAATACTAGGACACTAACAAGAAAGAACTTCGAGATTTTTGATAATTATTCTCATGTGATTCTCGAATTACAATGAAGAAGTAAACCAGTCGGCATCACATTCAGATAAAACCAACAAACATTTTGACAAATCTGTTGCCTTTTCTGTTTGAGATATATCTGTAAAGAGATTTTGCAATTTTTCTCATTTATTACTCAAAATTGTTCAGCCACGATGTCTACAGAAGAAAAGCATCACCCCATGAATCCTTGAAGTACCATTTGCTAAAAATGCAGATGCTTACAGTTTTCTCATCGCTGCCTACACTGTAATTGACCACAAGGCATTGCTCCTGCCTGTGTACTTTTGTGCAGCCGACATGGGCTGGCTTTTTTGTCAACATTATCTATGGTACAGGCATAAATGTATATGAGTTTCTGTGATGCTGCCTGCATGCACATTTATGTAAACACATATTTGTGAGCTAGCTTCCATCGTTCATGCAAATCCCTAAAAACCCATAAACACACAGACTAGGTAGGGCCTGGAATAATATCCAACTGAATTCCCATTTATTTACCAAAAAAAAAAGTCAAATACTTACCGACTTATACCATCATATACCCTAAACCAGATTCTGTTCTCAGTTAGACGGGTCTCTGGTCACATTACTGTCAATTTAGAGTAATACAACTCAGGTTAGTGTTTGCTAATGATATTTATAGAGCAGATGAAAACCAATCAATAGTACTGTATTTTCAGTTATTTTGCTGCATCAAATGGCCATAAAGCATGTGGGAGCTGAGGTCAAGTTATTCATATTCTCTCGTCCTCAAAGAAAAGAAGTAAGCAAGCTGCTATTAGCTATTGTGAGGAAGTTATGCAATATGTTAACTGGAGATCACTACATTTTGCATTACTATGTTAATATACAAATGAAATTAACATAGCTCTGCAAGTTATAATCTGCTTCTGAACCCTGGATATCTATTTTTTTGCTTTGTTCTAGTATTGTTATTTGATATTGATCATTAAAGGCTTGCTAAAACAATCAGGAGATTTTTAAATTAAATGATAATACCATAGGTCCTGATATCCTGATATCTAATTATTTGTTGTGCATTTTAAATTAATAAGTAACAGTAAAACATAATAGTTCAATTACACTTTTAACACCTGTGGTTAGGAAGGGGTGGACTTTGTGTAGTCCATAAAATTCACAGGCTTTTTCTCTCCCTTGAAAAATCTACCATCATCACCTCTGTTCTTGCTGCATCAGTTTACTTTCAGTAAGTTTACAAGAAGATCATGTTCAAAGCTCGTGTTTGTTGTCTTCCAGAGGACTTCCCACCACCCACCCAGGGCCAGTTCCTGGACCAGATCATGCTACAAGCACGATGACTTCAGGCAAGCACTAAAGAGGTTGACCCACTGGTTTTTGTTTTATTAGGAGTCATCTGAATGCCCATAAATTTTTGACAGCTTCGTCCAACGGGAACACATCTCCAATAAAGCCTGTCTTATAGTCACACTTTGAAACTCGGTGTTCAAATCAGATCAAAATTGAGTTCAATTGAGAATGAGTTCATCTGTCTTTCTTGATTACACTTCATGTTTTTCCACAGACACCAAGAGAGAAGATCTCAGTTTTAATGTAGGTTCAGCAACAATTGTATAGAATACCACGGAACTGAAAACTAATGATCTTTGAGGTATAAGACACAAAAGCATAAGCAACTGGGGGCAAGGGCAATGTGAAATATGTAAGAGATCTTGCAAGGCTTTCCTTTTCTCTGTATGCTTCTACACATCAGCAGCATTTTTAAATAAAAAAAGCAGTACTTTCATCTCATTCTTTCCCTATCAGAAATTACAAGTGAACTGCGAACTTGGTCTTATATTCTACACAGGTAACTTTTGTCAATACTGGGCATACTGCTTTTTCTCTCCTCTTCAGAGGTGTTTCAAAATCCTCATTATTTTTTTTCCTGTTTTCAATAAGAAGAAATAACTGACAGGTTTTTCCTTACTTCATAATGGCAAATATTTTTACAGTTTGAGAAAATATCTGTAAACGATGGTAGTTCAGACCTTACTGTATTATTTTAAGGTAGAGGTGGAGGAGGCCAAATGGAGAACTGATTTTCTACAGAAATTGATGTCTCCTTAGATCTGTAAACATTGAGCTAAAGTACTTGACTTCCTGAGGTGAAATAAGTTACTTCCAGCAGTTGCTAAGATATCATTAATAATCATACGTGCAATAAATAACAACATGCGAATTAGCTCCTAAGAGATATATGGCTGCAAATTGCAGCAACAAATCACCGCGTGTGTAAGAGAATGATCATTACTCCAGTGTGTACAAAAGCTGTTTTAACAACTGTATTCTTTATGGTGAAGCTCACCCTAATTAGCCTTTCAGATTCCCGAGGGAAACGTCTGCAGAGAGTTTGACATTGTGATGTTTGATCTAGCGGCGGGGAAGGGAGGTTTGTTTCTGAACCTAGAAAGCATGGGGCCACGAGCTTAGCTTTCAATTAGGTCACTTCTATTAATGGGGGTGGGAAGTAAATAGTCCTTTCAGGAAAATAGTTTGGAAGTAAATGAATAATTAATCAGTTTGGTATATGTAAATGTTTCACAAGATAGCTGTTTCGTGGCAGGACCATCTTATTATTAAATGCATGCGCGTAAGTACACGTGTACGCAGTAAAAAAATCACTGCTGTGTTTCTCTTTCTTCTCCTAGCTCTGCACCAGTGAGGTTTTTCCCATCCACCTACCCTGCTTACAGGGAATTTTTTAGGAAGCTGCTAAAACAATGCAGCAGGTCAGGTTTTGCTAACCCAGATACCAGGGAGGCAGGTGGAGGTCAGTGCTGATACAGAGCCGCCCAGCCTCTGCAAAGATCCTGAGCTGGAATCAGTCAGACAGTGAAGTGTCTGATGGTCGGACACCCCAATGGCTCAGCTGTAGGGGATTTGTTTCCTAAAGGAAGGCTGAAAAGCGGTGTTGAATTTCTGAGCTTGCATGGGAAGACTGAGGTGCTTTAAAGGAAAGCAATCCATCACATTGCATGTTGGACAACCTGAACGAATGGGCACATATAACATGGTACCTCTCCCATAGATGGTAGATTTGAAGCAGGCTCCTGCCAGGGCTCGTTCCTGTTGCAAAGCACCAATGCGTTTACCAAACAGAGGGAAAACAGTGATGGTGGCAGGGAAGGTGCCCATGTGCGATGTGACAGCCATTAGTACATCACTCAGCAAGCGATGAGCTTGCTCATCTTGACCTCACACCGATATTCCCAGCAATTCTAGGAGAATGGCCAAACAGCCAGCTCAGGAAGATGGGGTTAGAACATAAAGAAAGGAACAGGATTTAAGCTACTTTCTTTCTTTCTTTTTTTTTTTTTTTTGAGAGAGATTGAGAAAGACCTTTCCTACTGGCTCATTGAAATCGCAACCTGCCCTTTTATTCTCATATGTTTTATAGAGAACCTAGAAACCTTTATGGAGCTATAGATTCTGCCATGATTGCAAGTTACCTGGTGTCCTTTTGTGGATTTAAGCCTGTATTTGATACCTATGTAGTATCCAGGGAATGGTTTGAGACAGCAGTGTTATTTGCTCAGGCGTTCCAACCATAAAGCTATGTACCTGGTGTTTGCGACTGTCTTCAACTAAATAGATTTAAAAATCAAAGAGAAATCATCTGGTAAAACATGCACATATAAATCAGCACTTTTTAAAAAAAGGAAATATTAGATAGGTTTGCTGCTGTACAGCTAGCCTATTGCTCATTACAGAATCATATTTCCCAGAGTAAAAAAATTACATGTTTTCACTGCATGCCCCGACAGCTCCAGTTCTAATGAGAGCAGTTTTTAAAAATTCGTTCTAATAGGTTGACACCAAAAAAATTATGCTAAGAGCTTATGAACTAAGGAAATGCAGTGCAGTCTGCTTTTGTTTCTTGTTTGAAATAACTCCTTATTCTGGAGAGAGTGGAATCATGTCATGGAAAACATTTGTTGCAGTTTAAGCTTGGCTACTATCCTAAACCACTTTCATGATGAAATTGACCCAATTTCCACCTCCTACCCCTCACCCCAGAGCCCATCATGTTTTATATTTGTTTATTTTTATAAACATCTGATGCAAACTTTGAAAAAGGTGTGACGGGGATTGTATTTTCATATTCCAATGGTATACAATTCCTTTAAAAGGTGTGTGTTAAACGCCACAGCGTATACAAATACGGCTCTTGTGCCTTTATTTTCACTGAAGGTGGAAACACCTTTGACATTTAGGAAGGGCTACATGTTAGAGTAAAACTAGTGTAATTGAAATGTAAGCATTGGCATTCCTTGCGCAACAATTATGGACTCATTTAATAGGCTTTCTTTTTTTGCCCTCTTGTACTATGAATTAACACAGCAATGTAGATTAAGTGGATCACTGGCTGCTCTGGAGGTGTAGTTTTGATCCTATCTTCAGCACAATTTTCTGAAATATGCAACATGTTTGCCCCGTGGAAATGTGATAACTTGAAAATTCATAAGTCTATTATAGTGTAAGGGATAAATCCTGCTGCTGGGGAGGCACTTGTAGGTAGGCTTGAGAGAGTATCTGAGCTAGGGATTCCTTCCTGAGAGGGTCGGGTTGTAAGGCGCTGAATCAACAAGCTCTTCAGCATGTGCATAAGTCCTTTTGAAGCCAGCCAGACTCAACACATACTTAAGTGCTTTGCTGAATAAAGGTGGGAACTAGTGTGTTTAGCTTTTAGCACATGCTCAAGCATTTTTTTCTAAACCAGGGCCCAAGTCACTTAAAAAAAAAAAAAAAATTATACACACATGCACTGGCACCACATGCTAGACAGTTTATGAAGAGTAAGTTTTTCCACAACAGAATCAGCAGGAACTATTATTAAACGCAGTCATGTCAATAAGGCGTAGCGTGGATCTGTGAGCCAAGTGGAAAATAGCTCTTGCGCTCAGCGATCTGCTCTGACGGGAAAACGGGACTCTCCAACACCAAAGCAATGCAGAGGTTACAGAGTGAAACAGATCAGTGGAAAGGGTTACCAATAAAAATCCAGATGCTTTCTGGAGCACATGTGAGTATACATGAAGCTTGAAAGCATGTTGATTATTTAGAAGAAAAAAAAAGTTTTTCTGATTTTTTTCCCTTCACTTGGCCCTTTTTATCAATTGCTGCTTTTCAAGGTGTGCAAAGGAAATCTGAGGGAGTTTTTGCTAGTGTACAGGCCTCTGGATTATGTCCTTGCTTGTCCTTTCCCTTGTTCTTTTATGTGTCAGCAATTATTGACCTCAACCTTCATTTTAGATGAGCTATATAAAACATTAATAAATGATGAGGAAAAAAAAATGTTGTGGTGCATGATAAAATCACCTGTATTACAAATAAAATGTTCACTTCTGAGATTGCCAGCTATTTTTACATTCAGTCCTCGAAGTGTTTAAACACAGTAGTGCTTTAAATGAAATGAACAAGAAAATCCATTAACATATGGGGTTCTGTTAGAAATGGATAAGAATGCTGGTTCTGTACTCAGGACTGGTAAAACACAAGTGGGGAAAGCTTTAAGCTTTATTTCGTGAAAATTATAAACTTAGCTGCTATGGTCTGTTTTCAAATAGGGGATTTGAGACAATAGAGAAAGTCAAGGGGAGAACTGGATTTCATGTTTTAGTAAAAGTAGCTCAGGGGATGGGAAGAGAAGATTATACAGAATATTATCTTTCCAAGAGGAAAATCTTGCTCGTCCTTATTCCCGGCATCATGTGTCTATTTCTCTAACAGAGGTAACAGCGTCTCTGGGAGGAAGGCACCTTCTCCAGCACAGTGAAGCCACAGACTCGCAGCGGCAGAGTTTATCTCAGCCCGCTGCTCTCTTTCTGTAAAATGTGTGTCAAAGAGAAAACCATTACACTGCCGATAAGACGATGTCTTGCAAAAATCTGCAGTTTTCCTGCTACGGCAAAGCACCCTGCAGGATCTGGGTAGAGGCAAACAGTGGGTTTTTTTAGACTTGTTTTGTTCTTTGGAGATTTGAAAGCTTGATTTATTCATCAGATCTGAGGCTGACCCTTTGCCACAGCTCAGTCTGGGAGTTTGTTAAATACAAAAGGCAAGGACGTGCATGATTAACACATTGTCAGTGGCCGAGCCAGAGGGGCCAGCAGTCGATGTCCGGGCTGGGACTGGAGGCACAGACGGCTGGAAGGCAGGCGCAGAGCCAGGGTGGTCACTGGACATCCAGGTGCACGTTGCAACACTGAGGATTTGTGAGGCTAAACCCATCTTCCTCACCAGAATCGCCCACCTACTTCATTGCTTTTTCCACTTCTTGCAAGGCGAGGCTGACAATGTACACCTTCCTCCTTAACCCGTGACCTCCAACTCCTGAAGAGACGGGCAGCAGTCATGAAACAAAAGGAGGGAGCTTTTTTCAACTTGAAGTAGCCAGATATATACTCTAGTCAGGGCTGCCTGAGGGAAAGAAATCTTGGCTCTCTGTCCTTTCTCTCTAGGAGGGGGAGATAACCCTTAGATCCACAGATGCTTCTCCCAGCTCCTTGCCCATCCATGGTGGCTGGATGCAAAGGGGTGCCAGGCAGGAGGAGTCACTGTGGGACACTTCTAGCTCTTCTTCAGAGCAGAGACGGAAGCGGGTGCATCAGGCAGGTCTACAAATTGATAATATTCTGCTGTTGCCAAGCAGCGCCCGCCAAGGAAGTTCCCCAAAGTGGGACAATCTGGGACGTTTGCTCAGTGAGCATTTTGTGGGGACTTACGTCATGAGATAACACGGATTTAGGTGGATAATTGAGCTATACTGGTATAGGATATGCTGTGAAAGAGAAGTTATTAGTTGCGTGTGTCTTCAACGTTTCTCAGTTTTGGTTTTTTTTTTTTCAGAGGGGAAAGGAGCCTCTCTTTGAAAGGATGAGGGATACGGTGGGTCCTGGTGGTGTGCAAATGATCTCTGCAGCTTGGGACCAACTCCAAACTCCTGTCCCAGCTGCATGCTGCAGCTCAGCCCCTGCTCCCTGACAGCATGAGACCCAGGTCATCTCACACCAGTACTCAGGGGTCAGTACTGGGACCTCAGGGGTCAGTACTGGGACTGGTGCTGTTTAACATCTTTGTCGGCAACATGGACAGTGGGATTGAGTGCGCCCTCAGCAAGTTTGCTGTTGACACCAAGCTGTGTGTCACGGTCGACGCGCTGGAGGGAAGGAATGCCATCCACAGGGACCTTGACAGGTTGGACAGCTGGGCCTGTGTGAACCTCATGAAGTTCAACCAGGTCAAGTGCAAGGTCCTGCACCTGGGTTGGGGCAATCCCAGGCACAAATACAGGCTGGGGGGACAATGGATTTAGAACAGGCCTGAGGAGAAGGACTTGGGGGTGCTGGTGGACAAGAAGTTCAACATGAGCCGGCAATGCGGACTTGCATCCCAGAAAGCTGACCGCATCCTGGATTGCATCAAAAGAAGTGTGGCCAGCAGGTTGAGGGAGGTGATTCTGCCCCTCTGCTCCACTCTGGTGAGACCCCACCTGCAGTACTGCGTCCAGCTCTGGAGCCCTCAGCACAAGAAGGACATGGACCTGTTGGAACGGGTCCAGCGGAGGGCCACGAAGATGATCGAAGGGCTGGAGCCCCTCTGCTGTGAGGACAGGCTGCGAGAGTTGGGGTTGTTCAGCCTGGAGAAGAGAAGGCTCCGGGGAGACCTTATAGCAGCCTTCCAGTACCTGAAGGGGGCTACAGGAAGGATGGGGAGGGACTCTTTATCAGGGAGTGTAACGATAGGACACGGGGTAATGGTTTCAAACTGAAAGAGGGGAGATTTAGACTAGATACCAGGAAGAAATTCTTTACTGTAAGGGTGGTGAGGCACTGGAACAGGCTGCCCAGGGAAGTTGTCAATGCCCCATCCCTGGAGGTGTTCAAGGCCAGGCTGGATGAAGCTTTGAACAGCCTGGTCTAGTGGGAGGTGTCCCTGCCCAGGGCAGGGGGGTTGGAGCTGGATGATCTTTAAGGTCCTTTCCAACTCAAACCATTCTGTGATTCTGTGAGTCTGTGATCCCCTCCACACTGCCTCGAGCTCCTCTGCAAAAAAGCCCTGGTGGATGCCTCAGAAGAGATCAAGGGTGCATTTTAGCCCATGCAAGATGACCAAAGGACTGGGGTCTGGCACAGGGCCATGCACAGAGCAGGAGTTAAATGCAGGCGTGCACCCTGAAAATCCATACACTTTCATTACGGATGTTTGGTGGCCGAAGTCGCTGAGTTGTTACTGGTTAAATTTGAGTCAATTAGCCTTTTCCTCAGATCTCAAACTGTCTTGAAGTGTTTTATGTGGGCAAACGAGCAACACTATAGTTAACAAAGTAAAAAAAAAAAAAAATAAAAATTAAGACCGTGTGGCTAAGTTTAGGTACCTAAATCCATATATAGGTTCCTAAAAATAAGTCTGGTTCTCAGAAGGTCATAATTTTTTGAGAATGAAGCTAGTAATTTAGGTAGCTAGATGTGAACTGAGGTGCCTGAGTTTAGCTAGTTGGGAAGTAACATTTTTGACCTAAAACCAAGCCCTTCTGCCTTTGGAGAATACACCCTTGCTGGAAATGCAAGAAATTCTTATGTACAGTGTTTTACAGACATGTTCTGTTCTTAATTTTTCCACAAAGAAACAATGATTAAAAAAAAAAAAAGTCTGTGAGCTTTTTTAAAGTAGAAGATAATTAATGTAAATCAGTCCTTAGAAACAATACAGGCTTATTTTCACATTTGTTTAGGATTAAGCTGCTTCCACAAAGTACTTCCACATGTATGCTAATTAGTTTTATAACAAAACCAACCATCCCACAATGAAGAGTGAAGACAAAAGTCTTATGAACCGTGCCTTATTCAATCAACATTTATCTCCACGTTTCAGGCCAGCGGGGTCCCCTTCGGGGTTAGCTCCTGCTGAGCACCGTAGGCTCCCTTTCCTCGGCACCTGACCAAGTCAGAAGACCTCTGGGTGCTTGGGAGCGGATCATCAGCATCCTCTTGGGGAGCAGCAGGTTGTTCATGTGCAGGAGGTCACACACTTTCCTCCAGAGGGACACCGGGACACTAACCTTTGTTTCACCATCCCAGCCATGCAAAAGCAAAGGTTGCAATAGGTTTATTCTTTGTGCCATTTTAGGGTTTGTATGAATTCCTCTAGCTCTTGCATTTTCTTTTTTCGGTATCAAAAGCAAATGCTTTTATTTTAATACCCGTCCAAACCAGCTGAGTGTCAACAGTGTGTTGATACGGTTATTGCCATGGGGAAATTGTGTATTTTCACTCATTTTTAACTTTCTCTTTACTCCATTCCTGCTCCTGGAACCTGCGCTGTGTGGGATAACGTGTCTCTGTCTTGGCTGTGATGGAGTAGCTCTTGATGTACGTACTTGTGAACACATGCAATCTTAATGTAATAACCTTCCATTTTTGCTGGATTATTTTGTATATGCCATAAATGAAATCTGATGGGATGTCCTTCTAATATCTTTATTGTATATCTGCATTTAAGGAGGCAGACAAGCAAGGAGGTAATGTCAAGGCAGTAGCAGAGCTGCAATAGCCTGGTGTAGCCCATGCCGCTGGCAGCAGCAGAGAAGACACAGCAGCAGCCTCACTCCCTGTTCCTGCCTACATGCTTAGCTCTGCCAATGTAACTATTTATGTCCCCACACTGTAAAGTGGATCACTAAAATGACTAAGGTTAAAGATAGCCTCTTCTCTGGAGGGGTAATGAAAGGGAACTTTCTACCCAGCCTTGCCCATGAAGTCAGCACACAGTCTACCCCAGCTCTTGGAAAGCCAAGAAGCTCTGACAGCCCAGCCTGGTCTCATGGCTGCCCTTGGAGGTGCACTTTGGGTCTCCCCAAGTTTCTGGTTCCTTCATAACCTGGGTCATAACGAGCACCTAATGGATGTGCTGCCACACTATCAGTGATGCAGACGAAGATTTTCTTTAATAGAAACCAGAGTATGGGGTCAAGCAGTGAATGCATAGGTGTCACTTACAGATGGGCTACACACACCTACCAGCAGGAAAAAGATCTAGTCTGGGTGCTATCTTTCATTTCTTTTTCCTCAGGGATTTTCTTTTGTTCTTTTGTAGGGACATCACTATCTAAAGGATCAAAATCATGCTTTACCATAGTTTTCTCCAAGCCAGGATAAGCAACTAGACAATGGAAAAGAAATAGTGATGGCTGCTTTTTTCATGCAGTTTGATATGTCACACTCATCATTGGTTGCAAATTTAAACCCATATGTGGGTCCTGTAACTGCCTCCCTCCATCTGATCTCAGTGTCCAGCATGCACAGAACATAATCGTATTTTTGTATTTTGATGGAGGTCGGTAATTATTAAAAATCATCCCCCACAATTGCTCTATACGCAAGTCGTATTTTGGATGCAGATCAGGATACATGACTTCTTTTCGAGCAAAGAGTGATTCTGCCTTATCAGACATCTGTCGATACTGCTATTTCTGAACTTCAGTGGATGCTGCATCACACAGCCACTTTGTTTTTTGTTGTCAAAGCAATTTCTTCTGCAGCTCTTCAGCTGCCTCTCTGCTTTTGGTGCCTGATGCTCTTTGCTGTGGGTGACTGGGTGGACATGAGTTATTTCCAGCCGTGCAGCCTCTCTGTCAGAAGCAGAAGAAGCTTCTACAGAGCTGTTATGCTCATTGAGCTGCACATAGATATGCTCTTAATGTCTCACATAGGCCTGGCTCTGGGGGTGCTAGACAAATTTGGTGCCAAATACCAAAGACTGCAAAGGTAAATGGACGGTATACTCTGGTTCACTTTTGCTAGCTCAACATTGAAGGGTGTCTCAGGTGAAGGGTATCAATAATAGCAGACATGGCTTCTTGATATTTGCTCTGGGATGAATCCAACATGTGTCCACTTCATGCAACTTGCCAGATCCAAAATTGAAGCAATTTATATCAAGAATGGGAAATTTGAAAGATTTTGAAAACAGTGCATTAACATCCATGCTTTTTGAGGTGATAAAGGGCTATAGACATAAGGGCTAGGGTCAAATAGAAATTTAAATCATGGTACCTCCATCTTCAGAAAATAGACGGAGGATGTGAGAAGGAAGGTGAAGGAGAGCTCTTTTGAAGCTACCATCGACAATGTCAAGCTGTCAATGCAGGGTACAAAGGCACATTTAAACAATAGAATGCGCTTGCGACTTCCCTGTATAAAAAACAATGTTACTGTGACTAAAATTATGTTCTTAAACTGCACGTACTTTTGTATGAAGCCTGTTCTCTTTCTGAAACAAGGGCAGTTTTTGTTAGTGTACCTTAAGCTCTTTCCAAAGCAGCATAAATCAGGGCAGACGGAGTCCCAACCTAAAGAAGGGGTAGGGAGAGAGGTACACAGCTGCAACCCTTTTGTGTGAAGCTGTGTGGATGTGCTTCCCCAGGCTGGGGGATTTGAGAAGGGGGACAAAAACCATCTGCAGCCCCACTAAGCTTCAGCTTGTAATCTGAAACAGGACAGACCTTTGGGCAGGAGCAGGCATGTTCCTCAGGGAGCTGTATGCATCCCAATACAGTACTCTCATAGCCTACACTACTATAACACTACAACTTCCATATATAAGCACCTCTGAGGCTGGAATGAACATTTCCTCTTGGCTTACCCCTGGGAAAGTATCCTTCTTCTACTGGAAGATCAAATGAGTTCTTCCACTACATCAATGTAACAAAAATGGATGAAGGATTTACTTCATTCTGCACAGGCAGAACTTCACCTGAATAAAGCAAATTTTTGGCCTGACACAAACACCTGGCCCTTTTGCTATTTCCCATTTTTTTTGACAGGAATGGATTCCGGTCTCAGAAAAAGAGAACAATTCCACTGCCTAAGAAATTCATAGACTTACTCAAGGTGTAGATCTTTCTATCATGTCCTGCAGGGATTTATTTTTATTTTTTTTTAAAGAATTAAATACTAGCATTGGTGCATAGGCTGATGTGATTTCATTGTGCAACAGGAATCCCATTGCAGCTTAGAATAGTTTTTAATCTTCTACACGGCATTGGAAACAGCTGGATTAGGATGGACACAACCTTGGCGGAGATCAGCCAAGCAAGGTTGTAAGGGTGCATTTTCAGAGCAGTGCATAGTCATTTAGCCACGCGACTCCCATTAGTACAAATCACTAAATCACTATGCACCACTTTTAAATGAAACCCCTAGAGTCACTTTCTTAAGGAACCTCATGGAGCAGTTTCATAGAACAAGTCTGAAAACCCTTCATAGCACTAATATTTGACTTAGTCCACTCGTAAAATGGTATTCTTTGCACTACTGCACTTGATTAATTAATTGAAAAGTCTTGTGTGGGTGTTTTGCACTCTGCCAGTTATATTTGAAATCATCATTTAGGCTTCAGGTACGTCTTTAACAAAGAGGTGGAGTTAGATATTCTTCTGCTTACCTTTTTTCAAGATTGTACATTTCACAGCTTTCAGATGTATGTTTGCGTGCATTGCTAATGAGCTGGTGGATACTTAGCCATCTTTCTGAATAGACCTGAGCCAGCAGATAAGGAAATACGACTATTTAAAATGGAACAACCATTTTCATTTTTTCTCCGTGCTTAATAGTTAAAAACCCTAAATGTAAATCTTCTATTTCAAAGTAAACTGCTATCCACTTTTAAATAATAATACATTTGACTGCTTGACACATCAGCTGGAATGATTAAATTATGTAGCAGTAGAGATATCTCGGGAAGCAATGACAGGTGGTACAAACCTACCAACAGTAGTTTGAAATGGTGGAGGGGGGGAAGCATTTTCAAATGTCAAGACAGCAGCAGCAGCAGCCTCACTGTTTTCTTGTGAAATATGGCTTCTGGTTTATACACGTGTTTGCCGTTCAGTCATCGTCTCTTGTCTTTAGTGCACCCTTTTCAGATCTGTTTGGACTGAGAGGTGTGTGTTTGTAGATGTGCACATGCATACACATAGGTGACTACACGTAAGGACCTAAGCATGCTCTTGCTTCCCTTTGTGTCATTAGAAGGATGCTGGGGAGAAAGTGTGTTTGCAGGACACTGCGCCCAGCTTAGGCAGAAGCATGCTGAAAGAGGAAGGCCCCACCTGGAGTGAACTCAAACCCCTGCTGATAAGCACAACGTGGTATTTTTCATTTCGGATCAGCCTATGGGGAGAGAAGAACAGATGGAAATGTCATGATTTTTGCACTTCTTTCCTTGAAAAAATTGTGTTTCAGGATTTATTAGTTAATCCACCCCCCGGGCATTTGAGAGATTTTTCCTGCAGTGGGTGTCTAGCCTGTGTCAGTGGTAGGTCAGGATTGTGCTGAGAGTTTGAACCCCTGCAGAAGTAGTCTCTGTGCTCCTTCTTCCTCTTCTAACGCTGCTGTTGAGGGAGAGCTGAAAGCCAGTTTTTCGCTCACTATTTTATTAGTCCAGAAGCCATGTGTACATACGATTTTTTTTAAGTTTACCACTTGCTGGAAGAGTTACCTGTGTCATTTTCAGTGACACCAAGGCTGAGAAAGCCATTCCCACTAAGTTGGTGAGATATTCATAAGGAACGGCTCTAGAGTCACCCAGAACCCTCTTAGATTACATCAAGGTGCAAAGTCACTGAGGGATAGCCCTGGGTACCGATGCTGGATGCATTTTACACCAATGTCTTTTTGACAGGAAATCCTCAGACAAAAAAGTTGGGATCAGCCACACAGAAGACTTACCATTTAGCTCTTGAAGAACCCCTTATGCTTGCAGGTGCACTTGGATGTCTTTGCTGTTGATGCATCACATAAAGCAGGCAAAACCCAGCAAGGGAAAGCTCCTGCGGGTGTCAGCCCTGATGAGGGAGGATCAGAGGGTGCAAGACGTAAGCAAACTTCCATGCTACATAATTGGATGTTTAGTGAAAGGCTCACATGTCTAAGTGCTTAAAGTACATTTCTGTCTCCTTCAGGGCCTGACTAAACTCTCTTGGCAGGCTGTTTGCTGGTTTTGGAGCCATCGAAAGGCATGCCCAACAGGCAGCTGGGTGTCTCACTGCGTCAGGCTGAACAGCTCAAAATGCCTAGTACAAATGTGTTGGACTGATTTCTCCAGGAGATGGTGGTGATCCAAGATGAGTTTTCCATGCCCAACATTAAACATTATAGTTTTCTTTGTGATGTGGATCCTATTTTTGCATAACTTGATTTATCCATCCTTGTGTATCACAGGGTTCTGAGAAGACCCCTGGTCCTTGTGGAATTAAAAAGTAATTATTCTGTTCCTCTAATGGGACAGGAAGAGACAAGTCTGGTGATTCATTTCCTATACTCCTCACTAGTTTTCCTCCTCAGAGGCAAGGATAGAACCAATCCTCCTTCCCCTCCATCCAAGGATCCATCTCAGTCTAACAACCATTCAGCAACAACGACCTCCTGAAGAAGTGGTCCCCAAGAGACTTCCCTCTTTGCAGGAAGACCACATGCTCTCATTAAAGCACTAGATATGACATACCCTCTGGATTCCTTTTCCCTATGAATCAAATTCAGCATCTGTGTAGCCTAAAAACATTAATTCTGTGACCAGACACAATTACAAACAAACACAGTAACTTTATTTTTGATTGCTTATAAGAAATCATAGACAAACAAGAATTACCTCATGAAGAGCCATGGGATAAGTTATCCATAATTGTCCAAACCTTGCACCTCCTTAACTTAATGTATAGCTATATTTTCCAATACATATCAGACTGCTTTGATTTGTAGCATTATTTTTAGAAATTGCCAAAAAAAAAAAAAAAGGTTTTGCTCAAAACATAAAGAAGAGGAATTGCGGTGAAGAGGCCTTTAAGGAATTTTAAATGATTGGAAAGATCCCTGTCCACATGATGAGAGAAAAATACTACTTCTCTACTTCTCCAGAGTGTAAGTTACTTATTTAGTCGTTTCCTTACCAGAAAATATAGTCCATTAACCATGTCTGAATACCTCATTTAGTTTAGGTCTTTATGTCTAGCAAACCATTTAGTTTAAACTAAAGATCTGTAAGCATACTTTTTTATGTTTGAGAGAATGCTGCATTTCAATGTCAGAAAAATCCATGATTTTTTTTAAAAAAAAAAGTTTCATCTCGAATTAAAGCCAAACCTAAAAACTTTTTTTTTCCAAATTGCAATTCCACAGTATTCCTTTTAAAAATAGGAAACAGTAGAAACCATTTGGTGTTTTTGAAAGGAAATATGTTTCTTAGGCTCACTAGGCTCTGCGGTTTCCCGCAGGCTGACCTGGCAAGGCACTGAAGAACCTGGGATCTGGGAGGCACTGGAAACTTGGTGAATGTCCTCGGGATTCAGGAGCCAGAAATTCAGAGCTCACTTTCGGGCACGTTCTTAGGAAGTGCATAAAAGTCATCAGTCTTCAAGATCGAGGGTTTGGTGGGTTGGAAGGAGTCCAGAATGTATTAACTCATTGTGTATGTAATTACACAATTCAATTAAGCACATCACCAAGGAGTGAGGCCAATGCATTGGTAGGAATCTAGGAGGAAGCTGTGATTAGTCTCCATAGATAAGAGTGGAGAAAGGTGAGGAGTCAGAGTAGATCTACTAAAGCCAAAAAAATATTTTGGTACTTGTGTAAATAGGTGGAAATATATTGTTAATTAATTTTGGTGGCAGATGGTGTCGAACTATTAGAGCAGTGAAAATCTGAACAAGACTTCCAATTACACCCAAAGCGGTCAAAAAAACTCCTCGTAAGTTGCAGAGCTCCGGTCCTAACCATTTAATGGGACTCTAATATGGCAGCAGGGGATGGACTTGATGACTGTGATGAACTTGATGAACCTTGCCACCCTGTGTTCAACAAACTACTTCAGTTTCTCCAAATCAGCATTTTCCTGCAACGCTGTTGTCAGATTTTCCAAGTTTCTCTACTTATATGACAACACTGTGGATGAGACTACAGGGGGCTGATACCAACTGGTTCAGTAGACAGTACCTTCTTCTCCACCATAGGAGGAGAACACCGCTGCAGAGCTGCGCAGCTTGATGAAACCTTTCAGGTATGATAGTAGTCTTTATATGCAGTCAGGTGGAAGTTGGTAAGGCTCGAGGTCTGAATACCATTGCAAGTAAGTTTGTGTAAAAGCCAGGTTTGTCAAAATTCTCTCTCAAAAGGAGCAAACTTTAACCATTCAAAAGGTTTCCTTGGCATGACCTCTGTGCACAAATTGTGAGTGCTCCGTGTAACGCAGTCCTAATATAGAGCACTGTCATCCCTTTCTGCCCACGTGTTTTAGCTTGCTTCCACTGGAAATAAGTATGTAGGAAGTGGAAAGGAGAGGTGGAGTCATCCTAACTCGGCTGTAGGTTCAGCCTGGCTGGACACTCACGTGAAGGACTTGGAAAATACTCCACAAAGCCCCATAGCTTACATGTAGCCAACAGGAATTTTACATTCATTTTAGCAGCACATAGATCTCACCCTGGTATTTATAAATTTGTGATGCACTACATCTGTTCCCTCCCGAGGAAATTTAAGGGACAATTTTGGTACCTTGGACCTCTCTCTGAAAATATTGCATCATCAATTTTATCAGTGATATGCCTTGAAAGAGTTTCTAACTCCTGTGCCAAAATAAGATCGTTCCTGGTGATTCCTTACCAGCAAGAATGTTTTCTTTAATCTCTTGAGTTTTCTTTGTCTTTCATCATATCAGGCAATGAAATTTATCCTATTTATTTGGCCATGATGTCACCTGGTATTTCTTGCTATTAGTTTAGGATTTCTAGGATGTCAATGTCTTTCCATTTGTGAACATAAAAAAAAAAAATTAATGCAACTGTAGAAAAAAATCTCAATAAAGCAGATTGAAAATAAAGCCTGGGTTTATTTATGATATAAAACCAGCTGTACTCATTCTGTTTAAGCTTTCAGAAGGGGCAGCTTCCAAAGCTGAGGTTCTCTAATTTGCCAGTCAAGCCCAGAGGGTATGTTTCACTTGAAATTATAAACCTAACAATATTGGAAATGCTGTAAGAGCCTTAACAATAACATACCTGAATTGCTCTTACATTCTCTAAAGTGTATTTCATTCTTTTAGAGACTCTGTATGAGAGACACTAGAGGAAAGAACTTTTCCATCATTTTACTTCCCTGTCCTCAATGCTTCATCCTTCTCTGGAGTGCTCTGAAAATGCTGGTCTTAAATGGAAGGGCACACCAGAGTGCCTTGTTAATCTTTCTGTTGCTCAGTTTCCTGTTATGCCTTTTCGTCTCACCACAGTGTTCCCCAGTTTGACAAGCAGCATTGTTCAGGACTACCTGGTGTTCTGTCGATATGCCTGTATTTGGAACAACTCATACAAATTAAAGTTCTTCCAGCAATATGTTCAAGTAATCAATGACGATAAGCAGTAACAGTTGCCAGAATGACACCACTGCAACAAAAGACATCTATGATCACAGTACTGCTGATTAATTTATATTATTTGTAAACTAATGAAAAGCACATTTTGCATAAGGAAAGCAAGATTGTGGTCAGTGTCTGGAAGCGTTTATAGCAAAGGTATATTTCCTTGTGTTGTGTAGGCAATGCCCCGCTTTACATGCATGAGCCTTGATTGGTGCCTTAAACCTTTGCCCAGAAAGTGAAGGTGGGACAACTCCCACCAAAGTCAGTGAAACTGATCTTACAGGGGGAAACTCATGCTTACACGTTTGCTGGACACAGAACTTCCATGAGATTTGTACTGGGATTGTTTTAAATTTTTACCCACCTGATATTTTTTTGGGTCATGGGGCTTTTGCCCCCACTGTTAAATTCTTTAGGCTCTTAATCTGACCATGGCCACTGCACTCTATCATGAAACAGTCACTTTCCTGGTGCAGAAAACCTTTAAGCAGCAATAAAAGGCAGAGAATACCATAAATACTAGTATGATGCTGTTTAATCCCTGCACCTGCCGTGATGGCAGATAAAAAGCAATGTGTTCCAACAAAGACCACATTTAGGAACCTGTCCATCTGTGTCTGGGGCAAACAAGCAAAACAAGTACAGACTGTGCCCCAGCGGTGATGGGCTGCAGCAGTGCATGACCACCTCGGCCACCTCCCCGAAGACTGGTGAATGGGAGGGGAAGGACTGCAACTCTCAGAGACCAAAGCCACCAAATATTTGTAATCTGCTGCCCATGCAAGAGGAACAAGAAATGAGTCAGCCAATTTATCACCAGGTGGCTTGTAGGTTTCTTTGTTTCTCCTTTTGTTTCTCCTATTCTTGGAAAAGGTTCTGGTCTGGTAATATTCAATTAACCTGAAATTAACTGACTTTTTTTTTTTTGGAAAAAAAAAACAACCCTGAACCTGATCTGATGACTTTTTTTTTTCTCTGAAGACATCATGGGAGTATTATGCTCTATCCTAAATTAATTGCTGTGTTATTTTTGGCAAGACCAGCCATTATTCGATAAGAATTAGCTATATCAGATGTTCCAATAGCCTAGCTAATGAATAACGGAAGAGTGAAAAAACTGGCTTTGTATGTCTTTTGATGTTAATCATGTTAACAGCAAATGTTTGCTCATATTTGGTCTAGACTAAATCCTTAGCTGTAGTGCATGTAGTTGAGATGAATGGGAAGGATAACAGTAGAATTGATGAATCCATTGATTCTTTATTTAGCTTAAAATCCAGCCTTTTGAACAATTTAATGCAGGCTTAAATCTTTAAATTACACTTTGAAGATGTTAAGAGACCTATCTGTCAATCTGTGGTCACTGAGTCTTCCTGAGCAACAACTAATGATGCCCATGGATCAGAGTACAACTGGTCATAATTTTTTCGAGTCATTATTTTCTTGATGATTTTCTTGGTGAAGGATGTTGCTTTCACTGTGTTGAAACATTCTTAAAAGTGTTAATTTCAATGACATTTAGGATGAAAGAACACTCAAAGACAGAATTGTGATAATGAACTGCACTGGTTTGGCAGTCCCACAACTGATCATTGACTTTTTCTTTTCAAACTGATTTTGTTAAACATTCATTTTAATAAAATGTTTAATGTGGACTGGAACAATGAAAGACGTAATGAAATACTCACAAAAAAACATTAAAATAAAATAAGTACTTTATTAAAATAAGTACTTTTGAATGTTCTCTTAGAAATCTTGGTGGCCAATTAGACAAGCGTGATTAAGGGATATTTTCTGAAATGAACAGCACACAGGAGAATGTTGTAGATGACATTTTCCTCCCACTTACAGCCCAGGCCAAATGACCTGATCAATGCTGGCAGCGAGCATGGATGAAGCAGGAAACCACATAGGTGAATAGACCTCCATGTAGCCATGAAATGGCTATGACCCTACAGGTGACATAAAATGTTGAGCTGTTTTCTTCTGCCACCACTTGAGGAGGAGCCTCTGTGTTGCCACCACTCTTTCTTCCATGTCACAAGTAATTCCAGGAGCAGCATCTCAGGTTCTCCCACTGTCATCTCTTCTCTGCCTGTTTGACATCCTCAAGGGAACAGCCCTGTCCTCTGTTGGTGGATTGAGAGCTGGCTGTGTGACAGGACTCAGAGGGTTGTGATTAATGGAGCAGGGTCGAGTTGGAGGCCTGTAACCAGTGGTGTCCCCCAGGGGTCAATACTCAGACCAGGGGACGAGGGGACAGAGTGCATCCTCAGCAAGTTCGCTGATGATACCAAACTGGGGGGGGTGGCTGACACCCCAGAGGGCCGTGCTGCCATCCAGCGTGACCTGGACAGGCTGGAGAGCTGGGCAGAGAAGAACCTAATGAGGTCCAACAAGGACAAGTGCAGGGTCCTGCACCTGGGGAGGAAGAATGTCAGGCACCAATAT
>VYZM01019770.1:311858-341969 GCA_013398915.1 Dromas ardeola | reverse complement strand
AGGGAAGAGTGTGGCCAGCAGGTCAAGGGAGGTCATTCTCCCCCTCTACTCTGTGCTGGTGAGGCCACAACTGGAATGCTGTGTCCAGTTCTGGGCTCCCCTGTTCAAGAGGGACAGGGAACTGCTGGAGAGAGTCCAGCGAAGGGCAACAAAGATGACTGAGGGATTGGAGCATCTCCCTTAGGAGGAAAGGCTGAGAGAGCTGGGACTCTTTAGCCTGGAGAAGAGAAGGCTGAGGGGAGACCTTATGAATGTTTACAAGTATCTGAAGGGTGGGTTGAAGGAGGATGGAGCCAGGCTCTTTTCAGGGGTTCCCAGTAACAGGACGAGGGGTAACGGGCACAAGCTGGAACATGGGAAGTTCTGATCAAATATGAGGAAAAACTTCTTTACGGTGAGGGTGCCAGAGCACTGGCACAGGCTGCCCAGGGAGGGTGTGGAGTCCCCTTCTCTGGAGACTTTCAAGACCCGTCTGGATGCAGTCCTGAGTGATGTGCTCTGGGCAATCCTGCTATAGCAGGGGTGTTGGACTAGATGATCTCTAGAGGTCCCTTCCAACTCTGAAATTCTGTGATTCCATGATTCTGTGTTGGCTTCTCATCTGGGAGTGGCCAAATCCAGGGCTTTGCTATTGAAGAGCAACAGGTTACCTCAGGCATCATCTACCTTAAACCTTCTATCTTGGTCAAGCATCTGTTCTTCCATGTTTAGCACACAACCAGAGCTCATGCCTTTGGATTTAAAGCAGGATGCTTCAGCTGTGCTGCTTCTGCAGCACTTCTGTCTTCGAGAAAAAATTTACTTTGTGCTTACCATATTTTTATACTCAAAAGATTTTGAAATTGTAGAGGTATTCATACAATAGCAATTCCAGTGTCCACCCAACTTTGCAGATCTTTTCATTGCAAGTGGTAGGTTAGCCCTCCATTGTTGGATGGTTCTCGCTTCTGATTCCAAACAATAAGCCCATGGTTGAATTTCTGATATTAGAAAATGGAAAAGGCACATTGAATAGTGATTTATCTCATCACCTTCCTGGTGTTTAATATTTTCTCTACCACTTAATTTTTGTCTGTGGTCTTTGGCATATTGATTAAGTCAACTGCCACATATTCGTGCAGACAGCCTACTACAGGTGTGTTAAAAGACACAAAAATCACTTCTGTAGATGAATACTGCATATTATGCATGTGTATTTAGTGCATGGAGAAGTTTAAATGGACTTCTGGATGTTCTGGTACCCTGGATCAAACAGGGCTGTGAGATAAGTGTCTCTTTCAGCACCTCTCTGATATATATTTTACAATGCAGTATGTATTTATCAGTGCTCCCAGACCATTGCTGAGTCTCACGGTTGTTTCAATGTCCAAACTCTTCTCCTCTTCACATCTCCAGGAAGTCTCACTCTCTAATTTCCTGCTGTTTTCTCCTTATCAATGTGAGAAGCAGAGGAGCATCTGGTTGGGGAAAAAAAAGAAAGCTCGGTACTCTTGCTGTATTTCTTTGGAACTCTTTGACATTAAAATGTCATAGCGGTATATGTATAATATGTTCCCTCATGTGATCTGCCAGTTACGTAAAAACTTATTTTGCAGAATAGCAATTGTAAAGGGCTGCTAGCAATCTGGAGTCGAAATAACTTTTGTAAAAATACCATACTTTATTCTTAAATAGCCGGGAAGTTTGAAGAAACTTTCTGTGTTGCAGTTTCCACTTTGCTAACTATGGGCAATGATGATTGCTTATTCTTTATTGTTGCACAGCATTATACTGTGACATAACGCTTTCTTTTTGCTTTCTTTTTTTTTTTTCTTACCCTGTAAATTGCAAGTAAAGTTTTGGCTTGTTTGCAAACATTCTGATACATAATTTTGAATTCAAGAGATAACAGCCTTTAGATACAAAACTGCTTAGACATCATGTTGAAAGGCACCTTTGGTACAAGTTTTTTGAGATAATGCAGTCTGCAATTTTTTCCAGAGGATGAACTTGTATTTCCTGTTTCATAACACTATGGTTTGGAAACTGCCATCTAGACAGACAGATTTATGTTGCTATTAGGTGTTTTAGTTTTCTGTGGCTTAATGGTATTATTTTTGTTTTTTTCTTTAGGGAGGCACTTTATTATTTTCTCTTGCATTTCCCATAAATGTGTGTACAGGTACTGAATCAAGAAAAATAATCAAGGACTTTAGGACGTGTTTGTTTTTTGTTTGAATTGACAATGATAGCTTCTTCTTTTTCTTTCCTCTTGTTATTTAAATAACATTTGGAGGTATACTTTGCTTAAGAGTGAATGCTCCTGCTTTCAAAGGGGTAGAAGAATGCCATGCAGAGAAACATTCTTCCCCTCACCTGAGCTCAAAATTCAACGGCCATCAGGACAGATTGTAGCCAAAAAAACCCATGGAATTCTCTTTTCTTAAAAGCTTAAATATTTTACCATACTAACTTTAAAAGAAAGCTGCTTAAACTTCTCTCTATCATGTTAACCATCATTGTGTTTTTGTCAGAATTTACATAAAGGAGATAATAGTGGGGATTTTTAACAATATCTTCCATGAAATCTGCAAATTTTGGGCTGTCCTTATGGGCCATTCATGTGTGTGGACTTCATCCCTGCTGATAGAGACCGTGCAACCAGTGGAAGTCATACCCACTGCTCAGAACTATCAGATTAAATCTGTTGGTAAATGGAGAAAAGCCAGCAACAACAGTAAAAAGGCATAAACCTTATAAACCATAGGGTATTACAGAAGAATAAATTCAGGCCCTGTACATTCACCCAACATGTCAAATTTTTTGGCTTATTTGTGTCACCCGGGAGATCAAATTAGTACATGGGAGGTATTAAAGTAGAGAGAAAGCAGATCATATTCTGTGGATCATCACAAGTCACTGCAGCCTTTGGAGTGTATCCCTGGATGTTTCTGACTGACAACGGTTTTGCAATTAAGGACACAATCGAGGACACGGAAGTGCCACATCTGCAGAAGAGAGGCTGCATTTTTTTGCGAGTTCTGGTAGATGCAGAAGAGGTGGGGGGATGGCATTTGGGGCACTTTCTCTAACCATCAAACCACGCCGAAGTAAACAGACACATTCCTGTTCTGACTGGTGCCCCACCATCAGGACCTTTGCCCAGACCTGGATCTCTCAAGGATCTCACCAGTTTGCTTAGGCGGCTTAGAAACCTCCCTTCCCTTGTTTCATTTTATATGGTTTTGCACCTTCTGCAGCGGTACGATTAATATTCCAGGCAGCATTTCATAAAATCTTTTTTGCTGCTTCTTTGTGCCTCATGACTGACATCTCATCACTTCAAGGGTGATTTTCCTATTGGCAAGAAGAGGACATGCCACACCAAGTATCACCTTCAGGAACAAGCAATATAAGTACTATAATGAGATGGGTCTTTGCAGAGCCTGTAATTGGTGACAAGGCATGGCAGCTTCGTATCAGACACAGATGTACAACACAGGGCTTATTAATGAGGCTGGAACATCACAGTCGAGAGCCTTCCAGTCACTACTAGTCAGAAGAATGTAATATATTCTGCATGTTGTTACTATGCCCAGTGCCTCCAATTTGCATCACAAAACCTTTAGGTAGGCCAATTCAAGCTAATCCAGGATGGGATCCTGCTTGCTTTTAGATGGATTATCAGCGCTGTGGCCTGCAATCCATCATTCCTGATCCCAGCTCTCATAGACAGCAGCAACAATCATCTCAACTTGCAGATCTGCCCACTTAATTGGGTTAGTTTAGTAGCCCTCCTTGCATTAAAGTCAACTTGGAAAGAGATGTAATATTTTCAGTTACGAAGACCTAGAAACTGGCCGTAGTAAGATTTGATTGTAGATCAAGAAATAGGATTTTCATCATGTTAAGAAATCTTCATGGAAATACATGTGGAACAGATAATGAAATAAAATGATTAACAAAGAATTCTGCAAAGATACCCACAAAGCAATAAGGAACCTGACTGAAAATCGGTTACTTAAATTGTTCTCTTTGAAAAAAGGACTTTGATGATTTATTGTTATTGGGGTTGTGTATTCTGGGTTTGTCTTTTGTGTGCTTTTAGTATTTGTTGGACAAACACACTCTTTTTGAGCAACAAAAACTATTCAAATAAGTGGAATTTTGGTTAGATAAAATTTTTACTACTTTTAAACAATAATAGTTGACTGCTAAAATAACATGGGATTTTTTGTTTTCCAAGGGACATTTTAAGAAGAAGGATTTAATGCAAAAAGGGGGGTCCACCCTAAACATGCTGACATTGTAAGTTACATTGCTTTTCATTGCTAGAGACAATTCTCCACGTATTACCTGGCACGAGCAAAGTTCTGTGGAAACTGTGTTAGTATCATGAGATTTGGTAAGAAAAAAAGGCAAAAGGAAGAAAATAAGATTCAAAAAAACTTTTTGGTGTCAGTCACGAAAATCTTTGTTAAAGATTTGTCCCTGCCTCAGCACAAACATTCCCAGAGCACACTTCATAAAAAGTGTATCTCTAGAGTGTTGTCAATTATATTTAAAATGTTAAAATGTAAGTTTTGATTGAAAACATTGGGGTTTTTGTTTTGGTTTTTTTTTTGTTTTCAAGAAACTACGTTGCTAAAGTGACACCACTTATGCCACAAGCAGAAGAGGAGACTGCCAGGCAGCAAGCCACCGCATGGGTTTGAATTCCTAATAGTGACTAAATAATGCTGCAGGCTTAGCTTACAAATTTCTCTTCTTTTGCTGACACTAGTCTTTCAGCCAGTAATTCAGAAGAATTACAGCTGATGCCAATGTTATTTGTTTGTGGACAGTTTCATGGACAAAGTATCGAATATCTTTCTTTATCTAAAACATAGATTCACTCAAAGAAGTAGAAAATCTGACTTTTCTTCAAATCTAACTTTCACTTATCACTTTCCTTTGAGGCTAACACATTTAGATTTAATACTTTTTTTTGTGTGTTAATGATTAAAATAATGACCAGGGAACTCAGTCCTTTAAGAGGCCAGATGTGGAAATGCATGTGGTAAATCCACACAATAAAAATCTCCTCATTCTTCTACTGGAAGCCAACTTTTTAGTTTTTCTGTTAGCATTTTAGCGTTTCGCTTTATTCTTCTGGTCATGGCTGCGTTCTTATTGTTTAACTTCTCTTATGCTTTTAGCTAATGCATGATCCTTATGCCCTGTAAGCAGTTTTTAATATCCAACCAATGGCAGAAGTGCAAAGTGTAGTGATCTAATGTTACTTGGAATTTCTCATAAATTTTTAGAACAAAATCTGATTATTTTAAATTGAAGTTTTCATTAAATGATTTCTCAGTATTTTAATGAATTCCAATAGAACAGCATCATTATCTTTTACAGGGAAGAAGTAATCGCTTCTGATGTATCAAAAGCAGTAGAAATCTACCCATTGACTCTAAAGGAACTTGAGTAAAAAAGTGTGATTTTTCAGGACTGAAGCCACATTAAATGCTTTTGAAGGAAATATCAAAGGATTCGTAGTTTATTTGTGAACACTTGTTGAAGTAAAGGGGTTATGCGTAGCCTTTTGAATGTGGTTATTACTTTTACCTGTTTGAGTAAAGGTAGGGCAATACTCAGGTATCAACAAGAAGAGAGGGAACATGACCACATCATAACGTAGCAGACGCTCTAGCCAATGCCTTCAGAAATTTAAAGACATTCATTATAGCTTAGTTCTTGCGGGTTTTTTTATTATTCCTGGAGGGCCTTGAAGGCCAAGTTGTTCTCCATCATGACGTATGCATATTACAAGAAAAAAATGCAGATGCATGTCAAACCCACAAAAGAATGAGCAGGGGACTGTCAAGCTACCTGGTGTGAAGACCTGCATGTTGTGTCACAGGGCGGAGAAAAGCCACCGAGCCCCAAAGAGAGAAGCAGAAGGGAGCACTCCTGTAGGAAAAATGATCCATCTCTTCCTTGGACTAACCTGATAAATGCTGCAGAAAAAAAGGCAATGCAGCTATGAGATGAAATAATTGTGGGTTTGCTGCTGAGGTCTAAATTGGCCCATTCTGATACTTTACCATTATGGCAAAAAGGTCCTGTAACAAGAGTTTTAAGTTCTTGGCAGCCCAAAGTGGAACTTGATTATCAACAGCAATCTGAACTTTGTTAAATAAGGACCACATTTATGAACGTGTTTGTAACTGGGCAGTTTCCATAATGAAACTGCTGGCCAGGTTTTCAAAGCATATTAGCCCACACTGCATGCCCAACAGGCTTAGCTGGTTTGTGAAAATCTGGCAGCCATTGCTGCTCTTCACTGCTTCTGAAAATCAGTGCTGTGATTGAACGGCCATCCGTTTTTTTCCCTTTCTTTTCAGTTATAATTTGGAGCGGATTTTTCTATTGTCTTGGTTTTGTTCTCTTTTTGGCATATCAATAACTGTTAACTGAATACTGGCTTTGTTTTAGAAGAGGATAAAACAGTCGGTGCCTTTTAGCTTTTCTGAGTCTGCTAGCACACAATTGTTCAACTGTAAAGGCATGCATTTTCCTTTGCTAAAGAACTGCTTAATAACAGCTAGTAATTCACAAATTATGGGATAGGTTGTGATCTTGCAGTCTGTTTTGTAAGTATGGTCCTTTGGATTTCATCTGACTGTCACTGAAGGTCAACATAGCTCTTATGAGCGTTCACTTGTATAATTTCAAGTGCAAAACAAACCCACACATCCATGCATCCATGAGGGATTGCAATTATTGAAAAAATACTAATGTAGGGAGTTCCATATCATGGTTTACAGACCACTAGAATGCCTACATTGTTATACTCTGAATAGTTTGTGAGGGCTTTTTCCTCATTTTTGTTCCACTTAGTAGAGTTACAATGGAACAACCAGAGATTTTACTAGTTGTAGTTGCTCATTTAGGTGCCACTTATTTTTCTTATCTGAGGAGTTGCACATGTAGCATGGGAAAAAGCTGTGGTACCACAGCAGAAAATGTTAGTGTTACTGACCACATGAATTTATTATTGACAATTTTGAAATGGTGAGGGTTTTTTAATACTTTATTCATTACAAATTGACACTTGGGGGAGGTTTCAAACAAAATGTAGAACCAATTTTTTGCTTTGCACTTGATATGTGTTTCTTGTTTGTCTCTGTTCATTTTACAGTTCCAGTTCTGAACTTATGAAGCCATCCAAAGGCCATTCATAGAGTATTTCACTCACTACAATTCTGTCAGCAGAAGGTGTTTGCTTGACCCATTTGGACCATAACCTTCCTTTCTCAGCCACATCACCCATTGGGCAACCATTTATGCATGTTGAAAAACAGACTGTCCTAAGAGTAAAGAACGCCCTTCCCCAGCAATGCAGAAATGAACAGAAAACTAACTGATTTAGGACAATTTGTGATATTTTTTTTTAATACTTCTTTCCCCTGCAACAATAAAAATGCATCACGGTAATCTATAGATAGGAGAGGAAGAACCAGAATAAACAGATTAAAATTTTGCAAAAATCATGTCCTGAACACAGGTTTAAATGCCTAGACAGATGACCTCCAGAAGACTTTTTTGTTTTCTTTATTTATGCTTTAGACGAGTAGGAAGAAGGCCAATAAAAAGATTCCATGTTTATATCATTGTTGTTCTGCTCATGTCAAATTATGCCTCTGCAATTCTACATAGCCCTGCAACAGGCTAAAATGCAAAATACATAGCTTTGTCAATTAGGAGAGAGAGTCTCACTTCCACTTTCTCCCATCCAGGACAGTTTTTAACTGTTTCCTGCCCTGGTATCAGCAGTGACTGGCTGGGTAGGACATGTCCTCTCTCACAGTGGACACCCCTGTGTTTGACAGGTGAAAATGACCCTTATCACTTCCCTATGCTGAGGAAGGGCTTTAACCATTGTCCGGTTGAATAAAGGACCTTAATTTCCTGAAAGAAAAGGAAGATGACTTCTGGTAGCTCTTCAGTATTAAAATCAGAGAATATTCAATGTGGCATGTTCCCAAACATTACTGGGTCCTTGTGTAAAGTACTGAAAGTAAAAGTACTTTTACAGCTACTGCCATCAAGAACAGTAAAAAATGTTTCTATAAATACATTAACAACAAAAGGAGGACTATGGACAATCTTCATCTTTTATTGGGGGGGAGGGGGGGAAAACATACTGACCAAGGATGAGGAAAAGACTGAGGTACTTACTGCCTTCTTTGCTTCAGTCTTTAAGCGTAAGACCAGTTTTCCTCTGGGTAGCCAACACCCTGAACAGAATGGCAGCGATGGGGAGCAGAATTAAGCCCCCATAATCCAAGGGGAGATGGTTAACAAACCACTACACCACCTACACCCAAGTCCATGGGGCCTGATGGGATCTACCCCAGGGGGCTGAGGGAGCTGGCAGAAGTGCTCTCAAAGCCTCTTTCCATCATTTGTCAGAAGTCCTGGCTCACTGGAGAGGTCCCAGTTGACGGGAGGTTAGCAAATGTGATACCCATCTACAAGATGGGCTGCAGGAGGATCTGGGGAACTACAGGCCTGTCAGTATGACCTCGACGCCGTGGAAGGTAATGGAGCAGATCATCTTGAGTGCCACCAAGTAGCACCTACAGGACAACCAGACGCAAGCCTGGTCAGCATGGGTTTATGAAAGGCAGGTCCTGCTTGACAAACCTCCTTCTATGACAAGGTGACTCACTCAGTGGACAAGGGAAAGGCTGTGGATGTCCACCTGGACTTTAGTAAAGCCTTTGACACCGTTTCCCACAGCATTCTCCTGGAAAAACTGGCTGCTCATGGCTTGGACCATCATAGGCTTCACTGGGTAAAAAACTGACTGGATGGCTGGGCCCAAAAAGTTGTGGTGAATGGCGTTAAATCCAGTTGATGGCCAGTCACACGTGGTGTTCCCCAGGGCTCAGTACTGGGGACAGTTCTGTGTAATATCTTTATTAACGACCTGGATGAGGGGATCAAGTGCATCTTCAGTAAGTTTGCAGATGACACCTAGTTGGGTGGGAGTGTTGATCTGCTGGAGGGTAGGAAGGCTCTACAGAGGGATCTGGAAATGCTGGATTGATGAGTCAAGGCCAATGGTATGACATTCAACAAGGCCAAGTGCTGGGTCCTGCACTTGGGTCACAACAACCCCATGCAACACTACAGTCTTGGTGAAGAGTGGCTGGAGAGCTGCCTGGTGAAACACCTGGGGTTGTTGGTCAACAGCTGGCTGAATATGAGCTGGCAGCATGCCCAGGTGGCCAAGAAAGCCGGTAGCATCCTGGCTTGTATTAGAAATAGTGTGGCCAGCAGGACTAGGGAAGTGATCATCGCCCTGTACTGGACACCAGTGAGGCCCCTCTTTGAATACTGTGTTCAGTTTTGGACCCCTCACTACAAGAAAGTGGTGGAGGTGCTGGAGTGAGTCTAGAGAAGGGCAATGGAGCTGGTGAGGGGTTTGGAGCACAAGTCTTATGAGGAGGGTCTGAGGGAGCTGGGGTTGTTTAGCCTGGAGAAAAGGAGACTGAGAGGAGACCTTATCGTTCTCTACAACTGCATAAAAGGAGGGTGTAGTGAGGTGGGGGTTGGTCTCTTCTCCTGAGTAACAGGCAATAGGACAAGAGGAAATGGCCTGAAGTTGCAGCAGGGGAGGTTTAGATTGGATATTACATTCTTCTTCACTGAAAGGGTTATTAAGCATTGAAACAGGCTGCACGGGGAAGTGGCTGAGGCACCATCTCTGGAGGTATTTAAAAGACCTGTAGATGTAGTGACAAGGGACATGGTTTAGTGGTGGCTTGGCACTGTTAGGTTAACAGTTGGACTTGATGATCTTAAAGCTCTCTTCCAACCAAAACAATTCTATGATTCCTTGATTCTCTGATGCTATGAAACACCATGAAGATTAATTTTTTACACAGAAAGCTGTCCCTTCCGGGGACCACTTCTTTGTGTGTGTCGCATTTCCTTTGGTGGCATCTAAGCCTCCTTGTCTATTTATCTTGGGAACTTAGCCATATAATATCAAGACTGCAGAATCCTCCTTTGAGGCCAGAAGTTGGATATTGCAATACTTTAACACTGAGACATTTGCATATTGGGGTGGGGGAATGGGTGATATCTTTTTGGTTGCTTTAGAAAAAAAATACAACCAAAAACAAGCCTTAAATCACATAGCCACTACTTGAAAGCAGATGAACCAAATCTTGTGAAATTCTCAGCTCTTGGCTGTTATACTAGGTTCTGAGATTTGATATAAAAGGTCTTCTGTCAACAAATTTATCACATCCATCACAGAGTGTATCCAGGGGATTAAAACTTTGAATAAAAGTTTTCCCACCCCCTAGCCGTCTTCTATGTGCCTTTTTAGGAACACAAATAAGATCAAGATAAGTGGCAGGAGGCAAAGTCAGAATGGAGCTTTGTCCATTTACGTGAGATAAAATTTTGATCTCAGTTTTTGGCCTGACAATTACTGGAATTTAGGTGGAAGTTTTCCTACCTTTAACTAACAGTTATGGAAGAATGGCTCAGGTAGCTACACCGCTGTAAAGCTTTTAGTTAAATTACAAATAATGTAAAATGAACTCAGATTTCAAACTCTTACTGGATTGATCAGGGGCTAATTAATGCTGGTTTCCTGGATACACTCTCCTTCCTTTAAACTCTTCTTTCTATTCCCAGTACCTTAATCAAAATCTGTTGGCACTCAAAACAAAGACTGCTGTGCAGAGCTAGTGGTTCAGATGAACTATCTGTCCACATGGTGTCCACCGGTTTTCTCTGCCCTTGTTAGGTCCCGTAATTTTCTTCTCACTGTGGGAAAGGAAGCGGGGAGTGGGCAAGGTGGCAGGAGCTGCTCAACACTGCTTTCCATAGGGGTTCTGCTGCAAAAGGAAGGAGGCAATACAGAGGAAGAAGAAGGGAAGGGAAAATACAGAAACAAAATCTTTTTCTTCCTGCCTGTAGGAAAAAAAAAAAAGTTATGAAGACTAACTTCAGAATTCTTCATAAGAATCAGCAATTGTTGGTTAGACTGTAACAATCTCCCTTGACTAACCAGAGCTCCTAAAGCTCAGTTGTCTGTCCTACATAAAGCCACTTACTGGTCCTCCACTTTTTTAATGCTCTATTACTTTCTTTCCCTTGGAAACTTTAGATCCCAGAAAAACCCCTTTGGGAAGAAACTGGGTTGTGCTCTGTGTAATAATGTTATTTTCGTTACTATTCTTATTTCTTTCGGAGTCATCCCAACCTTCTTGCATTTTGAATGACATGGAAAGTCTGCTGCAACGCCTGTGGAGAAACCAGTGGCAGTGAGACACCCTCAGCCCTAAACACCTTCAAGGTGAAGATGGAGAGCAATTCCTCTCTGATACCTCAGAGCACTCCGCATTTCCAAGGGAAAATAACAAAATCCCCAGAGAGGAATGATTTTGTTGTCCCTCCTCATTCCTTAGTTCCACAATATTCCTGAATACGAGAGAAAGAGACTCTCCTAGCTGTGTCCGCTGAACTGTAAATCTCAGGGTTTGCTGGATGACAGCACTGTGCTTCTAAAGTCTTCTGCACAAGGGTCCATTATTGAGATAGCTTTCATCATCATCTCATCATATCTGTTATCGTTAGGAAGGGCTGCATGTGAAAGGGGCTCACCCGGCTCCTGGGAGGTCTGAACTCTTGGGACATGGGCAAACTCTCTCTCATACCTGACAGCAGCAAGCCAGGATCAGGACCCCAATTAAATGGCATTTTTGGAGAAGGTGAATGACAGGTCAGAGACCATCCTTGTGCAGTCAGTTTCTTTGAAAGAGCCAAAGTGAAACGACCTGTTCTCTGATGAAACTCCCATCAGCAGCAAAGTTTTACTGTTCACCACAGTCAGTTCAACAGATGAGAAAGGTGGGTTTTTTAGTATCACTAGTCAGATTTCCTTGTCTAAGCACTAGCTTTTTGTAACCATAAACCTATTTAAAAGTCTATTTATTTCATTCCCATCTGCTAGCATGTTTCTGAAGGAAGCTTATGTGATGGGAAGAAAGATGAGTATAAGAGAAAAAGAAAAGTTTGGTGCATACAAACTAAAGAATGAAGAAAGATTCAGATGACCAATTCTTTCATATATAAAGAAAAGAAGTTTTGTTAAATGTTGAGAAAAAGACTGAGGTGTTCTTATTTGTTGCTAAACAAATGAGGGGCTAGAACTGCTGGTTTAGGCTTGGAGTTTCTCAGGACTAGTTAAAATCAAACTCAATCAGCATTGTTTAACCCTTTTACCTGACAGGACTACTGTTGGAAGACACCCTGTCCTTCCAACACGATTGGAAACCCACATCTTAAATGGACTAAATTTTCTTCCAAAACTGAGCTGAGCATATCCAGCCTCTCCACAGTATTTCCTGATTTCCAAACCAACAGGAACTGCACAGGGTAGCCTGTGACAGATTGCCATGGTTTTGTGAGAAAGTGTTGTTGATGCTTCTTACAAATGGCTAAAAAAAATATTCTTACATAAAAAAAAAAAAGAAGAGTCTAGGGGATTCACAAAGCTAAGACACATCCTTAAACATGGTTTAGCAGCTGTGAAACAAAAAACTTCTTTCCTGTCTTCACACTTACCTCCTCCCTGAAGAAGAAACTTACAGACATAGTCAATTATTAAGTCAGGAACCTAGTAAATTAACAGAGAAGAGGCCCACTGAATCCTGCCTCACATAGGCAAAGTATGTTTAATTAATCAAGCACATGACTAGAGCAGGACACAGTCTAACCAGGCCTTGCACAGCTCAGTGCTTGTTCTTGGACCTATGAAAAAAAAGATATTTTTGTAGATTTTACCACCACCAAGTGCAGATTTACACCACAAACTCTACCTCCTTACATGTGCCGATATATGGAGAGCCTCCCTCTGCCCCAGGCTCTTGTGTTCCTGTGTGGCAGTTGTGGGGCAGCTCCCAGCATCGACAGAAAAGGGCTTTTATAACCCTTGGCAGGAAAATTCTTCCTGTGAGAATATTCTGTATTTGGTCTGAAAGGCTCTGATGAGTTTGCTTATCGTGGCACAGTTATAGCAACAGACACTTTGCAGGTTTGTGCTTACCTTAGGAGTTGTGGGTTTTTTGCATTTTCTTAAATGCGTTATAATGCTCATGATCTGGTTGTGCTAGAGCAGTGTGGAGTTTTCAGCTAACCTTGATGAAAAGACTGCACCACCTTGAAAGCTGCTCGTATCTTGTGCCTCTGGCTTGCTGCATAATTTTTCTGCAATTTCTTAAGCTGCCCCTTTCATGCACAGTTCAACAGTCTCACTCCATGTGCTTTTGGTGAAGAACGCAATCTAACTCAACCAGTTCCTGG
The DNA here is from genome assembly GCA_013398915.1 of Dromas ardeola. Classification (NCBI taxonomy): domain Eukaryota; kingdom Metazoa; phylum Chordata; class Aves; order Charadriiformes; family Dromadidae; genus Dromas; species Dromas ardeola. The sequence goes on along the minus strand of VYZM01019770.1, from coordinate 328,613 downwards.
CACCAAAGGAAGTTCACAGTAAATGTTGGAAAACACCTCTACGGTGATCTTTTTTCCTCTATTAGTTTCTATTTTAATCCCACGTGTAGTTTTCAAGCTGTAAGAGTTTCATAAATATTTTACTATTCACACTCCTAAAAAAAAAAAGAAGTCTCTAGCAAGAACAAATGTAAAATCTACGTTTTGAATGTGTGGTATAATACTATTTGAAGTAGTGTAAAGATCGGTATAAAGTTTAGGGTGACATGAAACAGCGGGGGCACAGGCCAGGAAAAACCCATCCCTATGTGTTTGAGGAGCCATGGGGGAAAATGTGGAAGTTTGTGGCCACACATTCAGGACAAGGCAGTGGAGAGAGGCAGAGCAGTCGCACCAAGACCTTACCCAGAGGTGTTTGCCGGTGCCGATGAGTGAGCACAGAGCTGTCAGTAAGCATACGCCATACACCATCCTCCTGGTGCACAGGAACAGCCTGGAAGGGAGCAGCGGGTCTCAGCTGCTGTCTCCGTAGGGTCAGTCTTCTGCGTCAAGAAGAGTGGAAAAATTTCCAACAACAGTAATTAACTACAGCTTATCTAAAATCATTGCGTTGGTCAAGAATTTGAAATCACATTCAAACTTAAAGCTCTGCAATTCAGCAAGGATGTAGCCTTTTTTCAACACTGGAGAAATCTTTCTCCTTCTTTTCTGGTGATTTGTGGGCCACTGTGGTTTCCCAAATCAAAGTTTATGGCCCCAAGGTTAAAAACTGAGCTCTTTAAGAAGTCTGGTTAACTATGGGCACACTGCTGCCTATACATCACCTATGATAACTTTAGAATTGTCGCTACATGAATATTCTGAATATGAAGACACATATTTTATTATGCTTTGCAAAACAGATAATTACTACCATACTTAGGAATGAAAGGCGAAGGAACAGCTATTAATGGTGTAATGATTTACAGCCCAGCTTTGCTTCCAGACAAGAAGACTCCAAAATCGCATGACTATTCATTAAAACTTGCAAGTTCATTAAAGACATGGTAAGATTTCTGAAAGTCTTATTGAAAGCCAGCGACTCCTAAGGTCCAAATTTCAATGGGAATTAGGTATATGAAATTCTTCGGCACTTCGGGAAACCCCACAAGGGCCTGTATAGAAAACAGATAAATACTTCAGACATCTAAATGCATTTAAACAAAATGCCCATGGCTCTTAGATGCTTAATGTCACTGTGGGTTTCACTGTTTAAATTGAAAGTTCTTTCAGCTCCAATATTTCTGTGTTAGCACATCTCAAGATTAGCCCAGGGTTTAGTAGCTACCTGGGACCTGCCAGGTTTCTGAATGGGCTGAAGGGTCTGCTTAGGCAGACGCTGACTATTTTGCGGCAAGGAGCCTTTGGATGAAAAGCAATGAAGAGCATGTGAGAGATGGGAACAGACTAGAAGACGGACTTGTCTTTTCTAATGTTGTCTAATTTTTTGTCTTCTCCTATGTAGACAATCCTCAACAAGAGGACTTCAAGATCTTCTGTATATGGTGGAAGGACTGGGGATTTGAGCACCATCAAAAGAGGGAAAAGAGGAAAGAGGATGATGTCACTGTGACTTCTTCACGTACAGACAAGGTTCTTACGGCCAGAGTCTGGTCTGAGAAGGAGGCAGCGTCACCCACTGACTGCTGTGTCTTGAAGGAACAAATGATGCTCAGCTCTTCCAAACATAAATGTGGATGCCCTTGGCCTTTTTGTTGGCTGGGTCTTATAACATCCCCTGCAGAGATTTCATACCAGTTTCAAAGGGAGTAAGGCACGTTGTCACTATTAATTATCTCTTTCAGTATAAACATCTACTTCTGGCATGTTTGAACAAATCCAGCTCTAAATATCTTAGGCCATGACTATAAGGAAGGATGATATAGGACTGACCAGCTGAGGTCTAAGATCTGCAGCAGTCCCTATCCTCTTGTGGCAGCATGGTTGCATACCTGGGTTTGGAGCTGACTGGGTATATTTGAGCAATATTTTGTTTTGCCACATTTACACACTAGCTCGCTTAGACCTAGCCGAGGATGTTTTGCACAGCACCCAGTTATCGACTCTGAACAGAGGCTCCACAACATCTTAAGTGCTGTTGGTAATGTTACCATTTATCTTAAATATTTTAATTAGATATTGCTTTAGGTGGCTGCAGAAGATACTTGTTAAAAAAATACCCCTCCTAAAACGTAGGTCCAAGTATGTATGTGTTTATTATTTTTATGGGAAGAGATGAGAAGCTGGGTCAGCCCTGAGGTCAGCCCTGAGACACTCCTGCACTTGGAGTGTCTTAAAGCAACTTCACCAGAGTCACATAAACTTGATTTCAGAAGAGATTCTCCAAATTCCCCAACCTGGAGTTCTTGACGCAGCTCATGTTGCGTAGTTACATCTCTATCACTGCAGAACTAATCCGTGGTGTACCATATTTTCAAATCCAGTGGCTTGGGAACTTTCCTTGGGGCTTCTGCAGGGCTCTCTCATCTTTGATGTTCTGTCGTTTTTCCCCCCTGATTTTACATATGTGCTAGAACAGAACTGGTTAGTCGAACACATTTATGTCATTAGCAGAGGGTTTGTTTTTTTATGATGAGTGATATCATGTAATTTAATTGCTGGATTTCATAAGTAGGGTTAGTGATCTCTCCCTACTCCAGATCAGTAGAGATACCACAAGGATTCCTATCATATGGTGCACTTAATTATGATAAATAAGCAGGGATAAATTAAGCCTATAAAACGCCCAGATGGATATTATATTTGCATCGTGAATGCATGCTATGATGAAAATATGGCAGTTGGAGGGCCCCTTTGAAGCAGAGCTCTGGATCCACACTTAATCTGTATCGTAAAAAAGATGTGAACAGTAAATTCAGCAGTTCATGACAAGCATATTGGAAGATTTTGGCTTCAGCAAAGAACCTCATTTTAATTTGTGTAGAAGAGAATGGGGGTGGAAAGCTCAGGCATGAAAGGTCGGATAGGTTTAGCTGGCGTGTAATTTTTTGGTCAGTTGCAATTGAGACTTGGGGCTGAATAAAACCAGACGCACTGGTGGTGTTCCAAAGTTCCAGGAAACCTACCTGATTTACAAGTGTATTTGTATTTGGACCAATTATGGAGTGCAGCCCCTACAATTGCTATGCAAGGTCAGGAAAGATGTGGTTCACGTTAACAGTATGACTCCACTGGGAAACCGGTGGTTTTACTCACTTCTGCTCATGAATAAATTATATTTTTAAAAAATTCATAGGAGACAACAAAATCATAGGAAAAACAGCTCTTGCATTTAGAAAGATAGCTTACTATTGGGAGCTGAACATTGCTGAACTTCCCTAAATCAAGTATAAAAATATCTTTTTACATAATTTTTATTTATATAGAAAAGCAAAAATAGGCAGACAGTAAGAAGTCAAATTTAGCATTTACACAGAAACTCTGAGATAACAGATAAGTTAATTTCATGTGCATTTAAGACAATAGTGTCCAGTATTATGGAAAAACAATTGGAACAGAATGGGAGAAGCATCCGTGACATATATGCTTTTTAAGAACAAATTTATTTGGGTGGCATTTCTTTCCTGATTTTTCAATTTGCCTTGTAGTACTGTGATAGTAGTTATGTACTGCTGTATTAAGATCATTGTTATGTATTTCTGCCCTTCCCATAAGGATTCATATGACTCTAAGTCACAAAAGAGAAAATTATGCTTTTGGAGCATTGTTTAGCTATATTTTAAAAGTGTTTTCTGAAGCACTGATTCTCTTTGCATTACCTCAGCCTCCTTTTCCCAGGACAGTTCATCTTGGGTTCACCTTTTCTATCTGTTCCATGGGTTGGGGGAAACAAGCTTCACTAAATTTTGAACATATAAGTATTCCACAACCGAATGGATTTTATGTGAAATCCAGTTCAATAATTTAAGTGATTGATAGTGTGGTGAATTCTGAGACACAGAAGGATTACAGCCAGGTTATACAAATGCAAAGCAACTTTTTAAATGTCATTGCAAGGTTTATTTGGCTTGTACAGCTCCAAGGGTCCTCATAGCACAGTATGTTCGAAGACTTAAAAAAAAAAAAACCCACAGTAGAAATATAGGGGGAAAAAAAAAGATAAAAAGCTCTGTAAATTCTTGTCTACTAAACCAAAGAGGAATTCAATAAAAGCTGAGATGATGGATAGGCTTGTGAGTTAACTGGGGCTCAACAGTAAAATGTACATCAAACTAGATAGAGAGCTCAAAACGATAGGGGTCTATATGTCCTTATATGTGGCACTCACTTCAAAGACCCATATTCAAGTTCTTTCCCCCGTTTATAACTATGATCTTTATATCAAATTGGACAGATAGAGAATAATCCGAGAGAAACTTTCCTCTAAATATCCAGCAACTTGGTATTCCAAGTTATTTCCTGGGGAAATTTTACATGAAAATTTTTTTTTTATTCACAGAGTGGAGGGAAGACTATACCATAACTCCCTTTTATACTGTTTTTCTGAGGAAGAGAGAGTTGAGTTAGAGCCCAATGGTACTGATGAATGATGAGCAAAGGTGGTTCCCAGAATTAAGCTTCAAGCCCTCTGGCAGACGAGGTTACACTCTGGTTCTCATTCAGCACTTCCCTACAATGAACTAAGATGCTTTTCAATTTAGGATGTTGGGCTGCTTGTCTCATTTTCGAGCTCTTTCTTATGCATCTTATAGGGTATCTGCGATCCCAGATGGCTCCTGTGAAATCTATGAGGTGGCAAGATTTTGCGGTTTCCAACATTTAAGTCCACCTCATTTGCAAACCCAACCCTGCATATTCTGTGATGAGCAGTTTCTGTGCTTGTAGAAAACATTCCTCAGTTTATTTCTATCTACAGAAACTCTCTCTCTCCTGAGTTTTGCTTTGTCCACTTCATGCCTCTCTGTAATCTAAATTTTCCCACAGTCTTCTGAACTTAAAGAAAGGAGATACGTCATTTACCACGCTTAAATTTTCTTCAGGCAATGCTTAGCCAGTCATTTTATTTAGCATCTCCTGCTGTTTTATCCAGACATAGAAGAGAACTAAAGAGTTTGTGTGTGCCATGCAGTGGTCAATTTAAGGAATATAGCAGAGGTACATATCATCTTTACACATACAGACAGTCTCTCCTGACTGTTGGTTTATTAGCTTTCAGCTACCAATATTATTATTTCATGAGACTCTTCTTACTTAGGTGCTTCATGGGTTGAAGCTGACCTAACAGTAGGAATTAATTCAGCAAAAACAGTGTGGGTTCATTGGCAAGTTTCCTACTTATTCGGATAGTGCAAAAATTATGATGGATTTTATTGTGGTAGTAATCTCCTCTGCCTAGACTGGAGTTTAGAGACAAAAACTGCGCATGGCATTTGCTAATGTTTGTACCTGTGAACGCAACTTGAACGGCTGTTGGGGCAGGGTGAGAAATCAGACTGTGGATTTTGGGCAGGCATATGCGAGGGCAAATACAAGAAAAGCACACAGAGATGCTACATGTTTTTTAAGTGGTCATGAAAGGACGTTTTGATGTTCGCTACAGTTAAGCAGTGTAAATTGCTTCAGTTTCATGAATAAACTATATTTGGCTTGTACCTGAATTTTTCATGAATTGTTAGTGTATTTTATCAAGCTGTTGAGAGAGTATTGCTTCCATCAGTTCTGTGTCTGTTCTGCAAAACAAGGTAAATAATTGATTTTTTTCCTCCTTACTCGAAAAAGGATTGTACAATGCTAAACAGGAACAAACAAACAAAAAAACTTTTAAGAACTTGCATCGCCAAAGAAAGAAACACAAATTCCTGCCTGCAGCTCATGTCACTGCACCAGGAATATCTCCTTAATAGATACGGAGTGTACAAGGAAAAAAGCTTTAGTGATGGTCTTGCTTATATCAGCTCAAATGAAACAGCTATACGAAAAAAAGCACTATCTTGCTCATAAAATCTTGTCTAGAGTAGAGGTGTAGCCAGAAAAGAAATGCTGCGAAAAAAACCCAAACACAAAAAACACACCCTTAACTGACATTCCTATATGAGGAAAAGTTTGCAGCGACTCCTGGCTCTTATTTCTAGTTGCTCCTTAGGAAGCCCAAGGTCTTATGCTGGAAGATAACCCAGAGAACTGTTAATGACTCCAATTAAGAGGTGTGAATATCATTTACACCTATCTGTTCCCTTTTAGCAAGAAAGACTACAGCCAGAAACACACAGAGTATAATCCTACAGAGAGCATTTCAAACAGAAAAGGTTGAATTTATTTGAATCATACAACGCCTTAGTCTGAAGAGGAAAAAAAAAGGAAAAAGATATGTAGAGTATTTTAGAGGGACAAAAATAATAGTTCTCCTGCTGTGTGTTCTCACTTTGAAACAAATGGAAAAAAACAAGACAATGATTAAATAAAGCTCCAGAATATTGAAAATATTCTTTAGAAAAATATGTAAATACAAACAATATGTGATTTAGAAATGTGAGCCAAAAATATGCTTAAAAAATAGACTAGCAGATTTTTCATTGATTGCTAGCAGGCACTGGTTACAAATTTTCAAATTGTGAAATTCTGCTTTAAGTTTACACCTGTAAATGAAATATTTCTTGTTTAAAGCCACTCGTTGCCTTCCAGTGTAGACAGCAAATAGAAATGAATCCACTTTTCCAAAATACTAGCATTTCTCCAGGATCTCTTCAAAGTGCTTCTAAGTAAACACAGGGCTGTGTCCAGATTCCAATTACCGGTAAGGTCGGTTGCCTTAACTTGGTATTTCTTTTTCGATTGGAAAGGTATATATACCAGGGAGGTCAGCTCCCATGGACCATGTCATCTATTGTCCATCATGCTTACCAGTGTCTCACTGCCTCTTCTGTCCTTCTGGCCCAATCTTTACTCTCCATGAAGCTCTGAAGAGGCTGCAATTCCCTCTCTGTTCTGTGTTGGTACAACAGCTACCACAGGGGTGGTGATCCGTGAGTGAATTCCTGGGCACCAAGGTAAGCAGGGTTAAGTTATTATACAGCTTATTTCTTAACAGATTTCTTCAAATTATCAACCGATGCATCCCTTTTAGATAGGTTGGTGCACTTTCATTAGGAAACAGCTTCCATACATCAACCAACTCAGTGTTGCCATCACTCTAAAGCAGTCTCATAAAGCAGGTCTCATGCTATCAAAGACAGAGAAAGCAGTGAACTGGGTAGGACATCAGAAATAACCAGGAAAAGCAGGGCATGGCTGTGTGGTCATTTACCAAAAAGCTTGTGCCTTTTTTCTGGCTTCCCTGCTCCGACTTTTTAGAAAAAGAGATTCTTTCTGTGTTAGCCGGTGCATCATTTGGGTTTCAAAAGCGCACCAGCCCCAAAGGTGATTCCTCTCAAAATATGCAGACGCTACCTGGCTAGAACACAGCTGGTGCAAACACTTTGCTGAAGTTGTTTCATTGCAACGCTATATGAACACTTTATTAAAAAAGTAAAAAAATACGAAAAATACAAATAAAACAAAGCAAACACAAAACAAGAATACAAGCCCCTCTGTTTTGCTTTAAATATATTTTTTTAGCTCAGGTTAAAAAATTACCAACTTGATATGTAAGAATGAAAATTATTAAGAAGAAAAACATCTTCATGACACCCTTGTTTGGGTTGTAAAGAAAACTAAATCAAAGAGCTGAGCAGGAACAAAGACAAACGGTTTTACAGTGTGAGAGCATGGGAGAAAGAAGTCAACGGCAGCTTGAACTGGTCCTATCTCCACCATTGTTTAGGTCTATTACAGGTAAGCATTGCACAACAGCCTACTATGCTTGCCTTACACTATTGTAATTCTCTAATTTGTAGAGCCTGTGCTGCTGATGAAAAAGCTTTGCTCCTTAAAAGGGAGGCTCTTATTGTTTAATCCCCATTGTCTAATACTTTGCTTCTGTGTTTTGGGCAGAGACAGATACAAAAAGTCTTGGTACCATTTGCATTACGCTTAATTTGAATTTCCCACCCTCTGCTTTAAATTAAAGCAGCCGGAAGGCTGCTCTAAATAATGTTTTACTTTCCACACCATTTGAGCTCCCGAAGCGGACTAGCTCCAAGCCTCACCTGATCTGCCCACTGGCAAGTCTGGCAGGTAAAGCGCTCGTTCCCCAGCTCTGCAGGAATTTTGTGAGTGAGGGATGAGCTCGTTTCTGCCCACAAACCTTGACATCTTGTAAGTGAACCTTAAAAGCATTTTAATGAAACTGAGATTCAGCAACCTGGTTCATTAGAAAATGCAATCATACCTCTTGTTTTTGATGTGTATGGGTAAGAAGATTTCCTATTTCCACTCAGGCTAGCAAAGGCAATGACTCATAGTGGTATTATTTCTGTTTAGAAGTCAGTATATAGTGCTTATCACTGGCACATCACTTTAAAATGACTGAATTGGTAGTATTATATGCATTTTACAAAAGATATTTGGGGCATAGGCATATCCAATTACTTATCCAAGGTCATACAGTATTTCAATGGGAGTATATAGAGATTGATATTTCTTCTGCTTACAAGGCATTTGATATTTTAGGCTTGACTGTATCCTGTACCACATATTTGCAAAAGTGGCATGGGACAAAACGATCCAACAGCAAGGGGGAGAATGCTTCTAGGAGAACTCACCAGTGTTTAGCAGACATGCTGTCACTGCCTTTTGTGGATGCAGTGAATTACCTCCTCGTGCTCTGGTACTTGCGCAGTCATGGAGCAGGGGAATACATAGAGCTCCCAGCAAAGGAGTAGGCGAATCCCAGCTGTGATGCCTTATGTTTCCTTGGGAATCCTGGGAAAACAGTACATGTGTTCCTCTGAAGACAAGGACTAACAGTCTGCACCTTTATATAGCCACCAGAGAGTTTGGGGAGAAAACCCCTATAATATTTTGTGACTGACTTGGATGGATCTGACTTGGAGGCTATAATGCTTAGAAAGTTGCTGTTTCTAAGCACCTTTGTTTTTTCTCTCCCTCTACCATCCATGTGAAGAGCTGTGTACTTGTGAAGAATGAACTAAAAAGGCCACCTGAATAACAAAAAAACACATAAGAAAAAGGCACAGATGAACTCTTTCTCTCTTGTATGAATACGCTGGCAAGGTACACAGTCATATTTCATCCCATTCCTCTGCTACCGTCACTCTTTCATTCTTGGTTGGACAAGTTTCCCTGCTTCAATAGGAAAGGATTTAAATATTGGGTTTTTTTTCCATGTAGACTGTTCAAAATGTTTGCCGTTAAGGTTATATCATCATCTCACAATGAAGAAGGTGGGGTGGAATTTTCTCAGCCCAAGAAAAGCCTATATTTCAGATGTTTTATTTAGGTCGTGACTGTTCTAAACGTGATTCTCTTTAGCAAAAGTATGTTGAAACATCTTTCCATGTGCTCCATTTGCGTATGAAAATCATCCTGGATGCTGTTTTTCGGACTGAATTCATTGCTCTCAGTGTGCAGTATACATACTCGGAATCCAAAATCTGTCAATCTGGGGATTTACACTGAGTTTATACATCTTTCTGTGTGGGTCCAGTTCAAAACAGGACTTTTTGGGAATTTGGTCTCCAAACTGGAGCACTTTGTTTAAACATGAGGTGACAAAGCTTCTGCAACATGGGGGTTTTTAGACCAAAAAAGGAGCTAATCTTCTGTAATATGTGAATGTTCATTTGAATAGATATGGTTTAGGATAATTTTCTAGGTTACAGCATTTGTGGTTGATTCCCTCTCTGATTTTCTTGTGTTGGAAATAATGCGTTTTGGCACAGTAGATGAAACTAGCAATTAGAAAGCAGTTTCCTTTTAGAAGGATGTCCGTCAGAGTGCAAAACAGTAGAAAATAATAATGTTTGAAAATGTAAAAATAAATAAAATGAAGACTACTCTCCCTTGGGTGTCATTCACACTGCGCTTTTCACTTAATAAAAAAAGCTCTTAGCATGATTTTTTCCAGTCTAAGCAGTTGGTGTTAAGGTGTTGATGGTCATTAGCAGGATCTAGAGTCAGCCAATTAGATTTATTTTTGCAGCAAATTAAGCCACAAGACTTCAGAGTCTGTGCTTAGCAGAGTCTGCTTCTGACAGGATTTTGGACAACCGTGTTTCCTAACAAGTAGCAAAACAGCAGAAAGAGAGGGTGTGGAACGCCTCAGCCTGTCTGAAAGGCAAGTACCTTCTAACCCCATAGAAATAGTCTGAAATGCTGAAGATGGCATGGCAGGTGATTACATGCCAACACAGTGACCCTTTGAGGCTGACGAGATGAGTTATTATTAATGGTTCTGAGACAGGAGATTGATATGGGGAGTCAACACATCAGAGGCTTGCCAGAAGCCTCTGATGTGTTGTTTTTCTTTTCTGATGGAGGGAAACAGATGCCTGAGGTACCTGTTCAGTGCTTTGGGATCAACAGTTGAGTCTGGGAGGGACCTCTGAGGGTCATCTAGTCCAACGCTGCTGCTCCAGTGGGACCAGGTGGAGCCGGTTGCCCAAGACGATGTCCAGCTGAATTTTGATTATCTGCAAAGAGAAGAGACTCAACAATGTCAACCTGTACCAGCGTTTCACCATTCTCACAGTAAAAAAAAAAAAAAAGAAAAAAAAAAGACATCTTGTGCTTATATATAATATCTTGTGTTTCAATTTGTGCCCGTTGCTTCTTGCCCTGTCACTGGACACCACTGAGAAAAGTCTGTCCATATTTTTGGTGACCCTGCACTGGACTTTCTCACATATATCCATGTCCTCTTTGTACTGGAGAGCCCAGCACCAGACCCAGCACTGGATGTTCCTCACCAGTGCTGAGCAGAAGGGAAGGATCACCTCCCTCAACCATCTGGCAATGCTCTGCCTGATGCAGTCCGGGATGCTATCATCAGCCTACTGTTTTCCAAGTAAGGAGACATTGTTAATGACAAGAAAATACCTGGCAGCATCTCCATGCTGCCTCATTCAGACCTTCAGTAAGGACTGATATAGAAACAAAGAAAAGCACATTTTATAAGTAGCCAAACCAGGGAGAGATGCCTTACGTCTATGTGAGAAAGGATGTTCTACATTGAAATAGCATTTAACATTTTATTTAACTGCAAGGCCACTTTTTTCCAAAAAAAATCATAAAACTCTCTGATGTTTCTGTTAAATTGAAACAAGTGTCAATTCAGCTGCTACTGTAGTCCTTATCTCTTAGCAGTACTAACAAAAAATTACCACTTGAGTGCACTTACACTGCATTGGGGTTGGACTCTGATGCACCCTGTATCTGTGCTGGGGTGGGAGAGGGGACTAATAGATCCTGTAATGCCCTTATGTGGAAAAAAGGTCAGAAAGGGATTACCCCAGAGAAATTAAGAAGCTGCAAGGTCGGAGCTGTGAATAGGAGCTATGAATTGCAGCACCTCTGATGGCTGCTTTTGGGATGGGGCAGTTTGTGCCTTGTCATTTGCTCACAGCTGTTACAAAACCATTATTGGTAGCCTGTCAGAACCAGGCAAGATGGAAAAAGTAAACAATGGATAAACAGTACAGGAAGTACTCTTTTTTTTTAAATTTACTGACAATGATAATATCACTTTGATCATTTAGAACAATCTGGCACAGAAAGACGACAGCCATCTCTTATTAAATTTTGTGAGATTATTACATCCTGCAGTATATGTGAGATTGCTGTAAGAAATACATCATTTTGTAATTCACAAATATTTCACAGTATGTAATCTGTAAGAAATATTAGTAAAGTTTTGGTAATATGAAATCTTCAGGAGTCTGATTTATGCCTGCTCAAATATAATTTACTTGGTATGTGAAAAGAAGCTTGGATCTGTGGCAATGACTGGGAAAAATCAGGTTCATTTCTTACCAGTACAAACCAGTGACCTGTTAGATTACTATGTTAGTGCTCAAACCATCTCGGTGCGGCGAGTGAGGGGATTATTCTTCTAGAGCAAAAATACCTATTTACTGCTGCTTTCACAAAGCTATTGAACACGTGATGTAGTTCTTCAGGAGCTCTGGGGAATGTCTTTCAGAGGGTGGATCGTCTTTGAGGACATCTCTGGAAGACATTTGAACTAATCCCAGTTAACAGGCAGAAGAGGCTCTGAAGTTTATGTCTCTGGATTGTGACCCCAGATGTCCTCGGGCCATTCCTGATGGTTCACCTGATCACTGATGCCCACAAAATGCATCTGTGTGAGTGTCCTCCACCCAGTCCTATACAAAAGCTAATACAAAAAGTCTTAGCATTTATTTTGTATTTATTTTGAGGACCCTCTGATTCACATTAATTATTGAACAAAGATTTTTTTAAATTTCTTTTGGACACTTTTATTTTCAACCCCATGATTATCTCGCACTTCTCCGCATGTAAACTCCAGGTTTCCTTCAATCGGACTTTACCTGAAAGTAAACTGCTTCAAATCTTGTAGCTCCTACCATACTTATCTACACTGTGCATCTTATTTGCAGAGCAAAGCATTTTTGCAGGATAGTTTCTGAACGATTTATCTCTCTTTGTAGGCCTGCCTTTACTTATTTGCATAAGGGAGGAAAACTGAGTGACACAGCCAGGAACAGTGAATTGTGAGATTATAAATTCAGATAAATCAAGATACATGCCAAACGTACAGAAAAAAAAACAAAACAAAACAAAACAAGTTTTGAGCCAATTGGGTCAGGCCCATACCTACAGTTTTAACAACACTTCCAGAGTTGGACCGGATACCAGCAAATTTTGAATAAAAGGGTAAAGATAATAGAGCAGTATGGTCTTCTGGAAAACCGTAAGGCCAGCCCTACCATTTCAGGCATAATTTAAGAGTTAAACCTGTCGTTTTCTGGAGCTGTAAAAATGCTTAGCTGCCTTGTGTTTTCTGTTGACCAAGATATTATCCATTTGGCAAAGGACTCCATCAAGATTTTCAGAGTAATGACCTGGAAGATTTTGTGATCCAAGAAGATGTGAGACAGAAAGAAATCATTGCCAAATTACAGATTGGGCATCCAGTTATGAGAACATTTTTACATCTTCTGAAAAGCCCTAAAGTGCTTGGATCTACACGCTGCTTCCTGCAGACAAACTCATAAAGCTTGGCAAAAAGTCTGCAAAGAACCTGATATTCCAGACTGAGTATTTTGGAGACAAAGTCATGTTTGGTAACTAGTGCTTTGGGGTTTGACTCAGGAAATTATATTCCTTTTCTCCATTTTGCTAATCTCTCCTTTCCCTCCAGGTTGTAATGAAAAAAAAATCATCTGGACATTGACTCTGTAGATTGTTTCACATCCGATTTTAGAATTCCACCAAATGCTCCCTTGGTAGTTTTCCCTGTTCTTGGAATATTTTCAGGTAGTTCTTTATAATCTCAGATTATAAATCACTGTGGGAACTATCCCATCAAGTCAAACAATTTCGTTAGTCTCTTATGCCTTGACTTGTAAAATCCACATTTACCCATTTTTCTGCATGGTTTTGTGCAAGATCAGTGGAAGCAAGTTTCATCATACACAGGTTTCTTACGTGCTTTCCAGCAGGAAGCCTTATATTCTTCCTCTTTTTCCTGCAAATTATTAGAAGAGGAACTTTGACCACATAATTTTTAAAGAAAGTCTTCATCATTTTAATTAAGGACCTTTCCTGAATCTCTAAAAAATGTACTCACAGTCCAGAAAGTATGCTCTTGGAGAGTACTCTCGTTGCTGAGACTGTATAATAGTAGTGGCAGCCTAAAAGGCAAAAAAAAAAATTAATCTGTAGCTTGTTTTCTTTCAAACAGGAAATACTGAAGGATCAAGATCTAAAATGTTGAACTGAAATAGCACCATACTTCGCTGCCAATGAGGCATGCTGTGAAGTGCATGCATGCTACTCACTGATATGATATATTATTCCTGCTTGTAATAGCAGGAATATTATATACATTATCAGTGGGTCAATATCATCAATGTTATCTCCCAGTCAATCTGAAATTCAGTTCCCCAAAAGTCAGTTTTCATAATTCCAGAGATCCAAGATATTCCAGAGATTCCAGATATCATTTATTTGAATGATATTGGTACAAGAATTATGTATCTTATGTGGGTGAATCAAGCATAGTATTGTATTTTGTTCATTCTCTGCACATGTACACACACACACACTTTCTAATCAGCCTTGTAATATTAAATTATTTCTGTAAAACACTCAAGTATTTTAAAGACCAATGGTCCCATTTCCAAGGTTCACAAGTAGTTCTGTTGCTGACCATTTTAAATACACCTGAGCAAATAAGTACCTGATCCTCATTTTGAGGAAGTGTCTATCTTACCTATTTAAAATAAATAATATATCCATTTAGTCTCATGAAGTGGTCATTTTAGTGTTTTTACACAGTACTGTGGCAGAAAGGTAACTCCAACACAAGGCAGTCGCTCTTCATACAGCACTGTAAGTTCTTTGTCTGTTTTTTATACATTAGGGGGAAAAAATCCAAGCCATTTCAGGGATGGGAATAAAAACATGGAAATAGTTCTTCTGGTGTCAATAGACATATTGGTCCCTTCAGCTTCCTGCTTTACTTAGAAGAGTTCATCCCATGTAACGCTTATTATCCTTAAGAAAAAAAATCCCAAATTGGATTTTTGCGTGCTCCTCCAAAATGAAATCTGGAAGTACTTCTAATTCTAACAGGTATAAAGCTCTCCAGCTCGGTGCTGGCTCGAGTCTGCTGTGTGATCCTCAAAGAGCCTGCTCTGAACATCATGGACGGAGAGTCCGGCAGCAGACTCTGGGAATGCAACCTGGTGGAGGTCCAATTTCCATCCCATGTTAAGGTCAAGGGATTGCAGAACCCCTTTCACTAAAACTTGCAGGTCTCCAAAGCTCTGCTCTGGTGCTCAGCACCTACGATCCACCGCTGGCTAACGAATTCTGGAGCTGTGTCCAAGCTAGAAGTGCCAACTCATTAGTTGTAAAATATTGGACAGACTTCCAGCTGTGAAAGGAGACTCTGAAGAATAACCTTCAGGAATATGGGAGCAGCATGTGGAGGTTTTATTTTGCCATTGCCAAAGTACTTCTGTCCTGTCCTCTGGTTGTAACAACAGTTTGAAAGCTGAAAGTCTGCTCAGCTCTGATGAATGAGGATCACATACAGCAGACGAGTACTTTTGAGGGGGAACTGCCGTCTTCAAAAAAATGTTGTAATAATACCATTCCAGTTCCATTACTAATCTCTTTGGTTAAAGGCTGGTCTGGTCACCAGTCTTGTTACTCTCACATGGGTATTCTGGAGATTGCCAATGGTCCTCTTTTTTTGCTTTGCCTGGCAGGCTTTGAGGTAATATGTAAATAATTATTGCTGGTAATTTTGTTCAGACAGTAAAGTATGACCAATATTCCTGAGTAGAACCCCGAGGAAATGAGGTTCTTTGGTTGTGAAGGCACACTCAGTCCAATGGCCAAAATAATGTCTGTTGGGGAAAACATTCATAGGTTTTCCAGAAAAAAACAATATTGAAGTAAATGTTGCAGTTACTTTCAGTAAAAGGCATGTGTTTCCATATCTTATTCTAAGCCACCATAGTGGTTTATCCCTAGTACCGATGTTTACCTGGAGTAAATTTGGGGAGCATCTGAAGAGAACTGACTTAAGGAACAACTCAATGTTATTAAAAAGAATTTTCCAGTTATCCTATATCCAAAGTGGTCCTAAGGCAGGAAAACATTACTGAGTACTGACTGATTTATCCATCTCTTGCATCACTTCTATTTTTTTTGGTAATGGTTTAGTGGATCCCTGCATCAATACAGGAACCAGCAGATTAGCTCACCTCTTGCTGATGTATAGTGGTTTTTCTGCAGTCATACTTATCACTTTTCTTAAAGTAACTCTCTCTGAATGTTTAGGTATCCGCTTTAGCTGGGAGTAACAATCTTTGTGCAACTTCAAAGTGTGATATTCTATACGGCAAGGTTGATTTACAGTGAAATAAAGTGGCTGGCTCATTGCAGCTGAAATTACTAACGTTTTCTGGCTTTCTGTAGAGAAAAATGCGTTTGGGGCTGCATGTTTCATCGAGACTTCTACCAAGGAGCTGTCTTTTGGTCCTTTGTTGTTGTAACCAAGCATAACACTGTTAGAAACAAAGAATATGGATGCAAAGCACTTCACGGGTACTGTAGCCTGCCTTCAAGCTCGTTGTCCTACCCAAGAGTCTTAAGAAATTTCTTTTAATTGACAGGGTAGCCTTAAACTCTTCCTAGTCTTCTAGGCCTTTTACAGCCAGCTACCTCAAATGCAGCAAAAAATGATGGGTTATTTTGTGTCACCTTACAGTCACTTTGCATACATAAAGATCAAAATTATTAAAAGTCACATCCAGAAGGTACTCTTAATTTTATAAAATTCAAAATTGTATGTACATATGTGATCAGGCACTCATTTTTTTGTAAGAGCAACCTTTAATTATTAACCCACATTTAAGATTTGGTCACCTCCTGCTTAATTATGGGATCAGTCACAGCAACTGAAAGTGATTAAATCTGTATAGGCAGTTGCTCTGTTCAGGAAGGAACAGAAGCAGTATTAATTGCTGAGGTGAAAAATCAAATAAATATATTTAATATCAGGCCCTGCCATCATGTGCAGAAATACTATCACAAAGATGAGAATAATTATTATTTATTAATTCGCATTCATTATTTTTATTGTTTTTATTTATTACTACT
>VYZM01019770.1:191047-311449 GCA_013398915.1 Dromas ardeola | reverse complement strand
AGTTCTAGGAAGAAAAAAGGAACTAAACAGAAGTCAAGCAGATTAGCTGAGAATTAAAGCAATGATTTTGTCTAGTGCCATTGTCTTTGATGCCTGTGTGCGCTGATGCCCTGAGAGGTGGCATGCCTTTTTATGTCATTGCAGCATGTGCATAAAATAAATCATCCACAGTTCTTTAAAAGCATTCAATCTGAACTGTTACTTCTTATCTCAAAGGGGTAGGAATATATAATTCTTGCACTTGCAAGAAAAGTTGATTTCCCTTGGTCCATATAACTTTTTGATAAATTCTGGGGGGGGGGGGGGAACTTCCCAAGGTCTTAAAAGTTTGGGTTTTTTTTCCAAGTAAATTAAAAAGGAGCGAAGTGGGTGGATAAGATTGAAATTTCTCTAAATTAGTCAAGTCTAGTTTTGTATCCCAGTCTAGACATCAGGGAGAACTATACGAGAATTCCACATTAACAAATATTGAGATCATTGGACTTCTATCAGAAGAAAGGATGGCTATAGAGAGTGCCAACAATGTGGACAATCACAGCTGAAATCAGATCCTCACCTGTGGTGAAGTGGCTCAATTTCTCTAGCTATTTACTCATGGAGAAATCCTGGTCTGCACACTCTAGTAAAAACATGTTACAAGAGTGATCTTACTAAAGAGAAATGAGTTTTCTTTAGACTGCACCACCAAGGTAAAGGCTTAGGACTGTAAATGGGTAGCACACATAGATCAGAAGTGAACATATGAAATTAGCCTCAGAAAATTTTATTTCTTTGTAGTTGTAGAGGAAGAGTCTTATTCAGTATGTGAAGCCTAAATTATTTTAACAAATTACTCTTTTACAGTGTTGTGTTCTTTGTTGGTTAGATTCAGGTTGTTTTTTTTTGTCCCAGATATATCTCTCTTCCATAGACAGAAGCTTCTGTCCCTGGGTTTCAGCATGTCTACATGGAGATGGGGGAATAGATTTTCAAGCACAATCAAAATAACATTTAGTACCTCCGCTTCATGTAGTTCAGCATTCAAACTGTGCAAGGAGAACGGTTCTTGTTACATCTTACACATTTCAATGAAACATTCGCATAAAGTTGTAATGAAATATTTTATCTTGATGGTATATTTGAGTAATTTTTGTCAGAGGATTTTGAAAATGTCAGTACCCTGCAATGTTTTGGGGTTTTTTTTGTCACGTCAGAATTCAGTCACAGAAAAAAATGTCACCAGAAAATTTGGTTGGCTTTATTAGTCAAAATTGTGGAAGCTGAGTCTTAGCCTGTGACAATATGCTCGTGTCATTCAGAGGAAATTAACCTGAGTCTGTGTTTTACAAAAAACAGTCATAGATTAATCCATTAATTTCTCTTCCCCAGTTTTTTGTTAACATCAAGTGCTTAGTCCTTGTGAAAGAACAAGAGGTACTTAGAGTAAAAAACGGAAGGGAGTGTATGTGTCTAAGAGCACTGAAAAAGGCAAGAGCTCTTTGAGCAGCCTTCAAAGATAACTCATTAGCCTTTCCTGAGCTGTCATTCATAGCTGAGTATTTCAATTTGAAACATATAGAGAATGTATAGAATGATACATCTTTAATGTGAATGCATTTGTGAAATATACCAGACCAAATTTTTCCAAAGTAGTATTTAGAAAGTTGCTGTTGATCTGTACAAGCGCAAAGTCAGACCCGATGTGATAAAAAGAAGAAACAGGCTGTAAGGTTTTTAAAGCTAAAAACCCATGTTCTTCCTTTCACTTTGTGTATTTTGCCAGCCCAACGGTGGTTTCCCGCTTTTGCTGCAGTGTACTCAATGCCTTTTTTGCAGTGGTCTTTGCAGTAAACACCATCTCCATGACCTCTGGACACAGCGACACAGTCTGAGAAGGAAAGGGGCAGGCAGCAGTAGAGCAATGGCATTTTAGGGGCTGTTTACACAATTTGCACACATTCAAATGTGTGGGTCCAGCTGGGATTCAACATTGAAGGAGGTCCGCAATAACTGAAAACAAGGTTAATGTTCCTTCTCTCTTTAAAAAGAGAGGAGCTGAAGAGGACCTAACCTCAGCCCTGAGAAAAGAAACATGTCCTCTTAAAATAAATTTCCAAGAATGTGATATACAAGGAGAGTAATCAGGGATAGTCAGCATGCATTTACCAAAGGCAAATTGTGCTAATTCAATCTGATTGTCTTAAGTAAGCATAAGAACAAGAGGGAGAGCACTGGATGCTCCCTGCCTTGACATCATCTCGCATAGCATTTGCAAAAAGAGAACAGATGAGAAGACTTAGGTGGGTTAGAAATTTGCTAGACTGTCAGCCGTGAAGTGGAGCAATAAATGGGCTGATGTCCAGCTGGCAGCCAGTAACAAAGAGGGTACTCAAGAGTTCTCCTCAGGAGTGATTAATTGCAACTGATAGGATGATAGAGAGTGCCTCATCAGCAGGTTTGCAGACCATACGGAATTAGGGGGAGTGGGGGACCCAAAGGCAGACCCCCATCCTCAGTTCCTAGGAGGATGGCTGGGTGGGATGCTGAGCTGGGCTTGGTTCATCTCGGGGAGAGGAGCCAAAGGGATGGTCGAATAGCAGCAGAAAAATATCCATGGAATTGTTGTTCCAAAGACAGCAGAGCCAAACTTAACTAGGTAGTGCCAGACTGTCTTGTGGAACGGACCACAAATTGTGGATGGGGATATTCATATTGGACATCAGGAAGATTTCCTTCACCAGGAGATAGAGCAGGCTAGAAAGTGTGAAACAGAGAGGCTGAGCAATCTTTGTCCTTGGAGATTTTCAAGACTCGGCTAGAGAAATCCACAGCTGACCTGATCTACTGCTTGTGACAGTAGCACTTTGGCCAGGAGATCGGAGTACAGACCTCCAAAGCTACCTTCTGAAACAGTGTCACATTCAGGACACAATGCAGAAAGGACAGTTCTAAAACTATGTTTATTCTAGGTGAATTGTGTGTATCTAGCTCCTGGTACATATAAGTGTTGTTTTTCAGTAAAACAAACACACAAAAACTTGTTTATCGTCTGCAAAATGTAATGACATTTGTTGTGTATTGTCCTCCTCCTTCTAGCTTATTGTTACAAAGATCTCCCTGGTTGTTTTGCCTTGTTTGTTACCCCAGAGTAAAGCTGAAAGCATTTATTCTTTAACAAATCAGATATTAATTAATGTAAGCAGGGGACTGGAGCAGATAATTGCTATTACAAAGTGTGAGAGCAATGATACATTCCTTAAAGGAAAAAAATGTTCTGCAGTTTTTTGCAAGGCGCTGAGAGACGCGAGTGGTGATACAAGAAATCTACTAAGAGTATAATATTTGCACTTCTTTATTTACACTACGGTTACAGTATTTTTGTGCAAAATTTTCTTTAACATTGAAAACAGCTTGGTGTATATTATTTTCTACTATGACAAATAAAGAGGATGTAATAGGTTTGAGTGTATAATAGTCAGTGCCACAAATAAGAGTCATGCCACTTCTGCAAAAGATTCAGTAAGAAAATGTATTCTTAGGAATTTAAGGTTAGCCTTAAGTTCATTGGTGACGGGGTACTGTTTACAACTACACGTGGAACTGACTTTCAAATACTGATTTTCAAGGGTGCAGGGTATTTTTCTTAAATTCACATTTTAGTTGGATTCTTCTTTCATAAAGTTTGCATCATTGTTTGCTGTCGTGTGATTCAGGGTTCATGATCAACTGTGTTACAATCATAATTTCATGGCTGAGTCATGAGAGATCACCACTGTAAACCACACTGAGTCATTTTTTGTGATAACACATCATGATTCATTGCTGTTAGGCAACTTAAGAGCAGGAATTTTGCCTTTATTAATTTGTATTTTGTTTACAGCAACCCTGCAGCTTTTACCCTGCTCTTTATCCTTCTCTAGCACAGCATATTTTTTAATTTTCATTTTGTTTTTACTTCAGTTCTCTTTTAGTGAACACACAGAGGTAGAATAGATAGATGCATGGAACTCAAATACTTGAACAGGGGTCATACTTTAAAGAGTTGATGCATGCAGAAAATTGTACCTGTGTGAGCCAGTAGCTACTTACAGATTTGGGCCAAGTAATCACAATTTGAACAGATGCACAGTTAACTAATTTACATCAATAAATGTTCATTCAGAAACTAGTTCAGAACTTTGCTAGGCTAAAGAGATGAGTGTGCACCTCTGTTCTATGGATGTACGTGTGGCTAGGAATTATGACATCCCAGTGAAACAAATATCACTTTATAAATCTAAAGATTTCCCACTTTGTGGCATTCAGAGAAAGTAATCACCCTTTCTAGCATTTATCATACTTTTGTAGGCTAGTGGAGTTGTCTGTGCACAGACGTTTTACCTACTTAACTCATATCAAAAGAGGATGGCTGTCTATCTTCTTGAGAGGCAGACATCAATGAGTGGGATATGTGCCACACACAAAAGGCTTGTTAGAACATCTATCTTTTGATGCTAATAAGGAAGAGCATACAGCAGAATTTAGGTCTTGTTTAGTCTAGTGAATACATAGGAAATGCATCCACAGACTTCAGTGAAATGATGCACACTTTGTCTGGGCGGAACTTTGTAATAGCACCTGGGATTCTCAGATGCTCTAAATATGCCATACTTGCTAGAAATAGAGTATTATCTTAGGACAGATATCTCTATTCAAGGAAACAAGAAGAAATGTAACATTTCTGCCTACAAAACAGTCTGTTTAACAAACTGCAGTAAGGCTAGACTAATTAACCCTTCCTCTTGAGTAGAGGATGCAAATCAATTTATGTGTTTTTAGCTACTAGTAGTCTGCAATGACTAAGTAGAGACGAAGGTTTTCATAATACAGTTAATGACCCTTAGAGCTCCACCTTTCTCTAACAGGCTAGGTTGTAGCAATCCCCTTGCAAATGTACATGATTTATGAGTCAACTTTTTATTAATACTGTAAGTAATTTTTCTAGACTTTATTTTTTACATTTTTTATTGACAGACTTGCACTAGTTTAATGCAAAGGATTTCCTAACATGAGCTAGGATATCATATTAATATCCTCAAAACCTCCCACTACAGTGCAGACTTCTCTGGTGTTTACCAAAAAGCCTCATCAAAGCCATTTTGGACAAAATTACCATAACCTTCTTAGGAAGAAGAAACAATTATGCTGTATTTGGTATTTCTGTACCATTTTCATTGTGTGCAGGAGTCCCCCACAAAATTTAAAATTGTTTAAGATTATTTTGCTGTGTAGTTAAATGAAAACATTGATAGTATTTTTTTAACAATGCTTACTCTGCTGCAAAATACGATAAATATTACTTTAGGGTCTGTATATAACAGAATCCTGTTTATCCACATATTTGCTGTAGAGAGGGAATATTTTTTGTGAAAATGAGTTTTGACAGCAAAGAAATCTTCAAAAATATGTGTACTTATATTACACACACTAACATATACATATATGTATATATTTAGTACCTGTCACACTGGCACGACTTCTATTGAGATAATAGGGGCCTTCTCAGTAGAAACATTTTTATAATGGAAAAAATGGCATGGTTTAGTTACCATTTATCTTTCTTCCCATTCCCTTCCAATGTATCCCGAATTAGTGAAATCTCACCTCTAATATATTTGTGTGTTCAGCAGGATGCCTGCTAATGATTGTCTTCATTAATTTTGTTTCCTTTGGTTCATTAATTTTACGTTGTGACTACAAAGATGACACTATAGCAACTACTGTGCTTTCCAGCCAGTTGATACGAGACAGTCATTTACAGTTCTTTTCATTAATGCAGTGGACCAAGATCAGTGGACACTTAATAAATGGCACAAATTGCTCATTAGTAAAATCAGCTCGAGCTTGAGCTGGAAAGCTGGAGGGTGGGATGGCGGGGAAAGAGGAAAGTAAAGGTGTTGACTTGTATTTGGTGTCTAACTAGAGAGGGGCATCCAAAGGGGAGGTGTACTGACCTGTTCATACTGCCTCTCATGTGAGGCTTTGGTTCTGGTGAGGGGGTGTTAACCTCCAGGAGAAGGGTTACAAAGACAGCTGGAATTAAGAGCTACCTCATTGTTTTCAGCATAGTCCACTGTGGCACATGAATTAATGCCCTAAAAGGCAGGAGTCATAAGGAAGCATCTCCTTATCTCCTTGTGTTGCTTGGTTTGTTGGCAGCCTTTCTCTCTCTTCAACAAGTAAATCACAGCCATGTATTCCTGTCTCAGCTTTACCCCCATGTATATCATCTTTAATTTTAACCTAACACCTCCAAGTTATATTAGTGTTAGGATTATGTGTTAGAAGCACACGTAACGCTAATGAACTCTTCATTTGCAAATTTATTTTAATATTTTACCAGAGTTATTGACAGGCATGCAGCAGCTCTATAAACTTGTAAGACGAAAACAAAGACATATTAGAAAGCTCTCTGGGAGGAAGGACTTTCTATCTTCCTAATGAAGCCGGGATTCCTGCAAGTAGCTGTTCACTTTGACAACAATTGCATTAAGATCAAAGGGGATATGAAAACCATGACAATATGACTGTATTTCATGCACCATGAGGCAGGGTTAGTGTAGATTAGACATATCATTAGTCAAGGGGATCTTTTTCCACTGAGAACTCTTGGCTGCTCAGTGTCTTTTCCTTCCCCTTTCCTTTCCAAGTCGGTATCTGTTTAAGCAGAAAACAGATTCCTTCCCCCTAAGACTATGACAGAAATAGGCTACGGATTTGAGGCTATGTCCAATCAGTGGCAATATGCATAGTAATATGTGGCACAGCTTGTGTAATGAAGTTCCCAGCATGCAGCCTGGAAAGGTATCCTCAAGTGTGCAGGGTGATTTATTTCCTCTGTCAAGAGGCAGGACAGGCAGGACTTGTCCTTCCCCACAGTCCCTTCAAGAATACTCTGTCACCCCGGGAAGCTGTAATAGCTTCTGGAAGCTCAGCCTTTGTTATACGGCTTGGACCCCTGTTTTAGCAAGGTTACTTCCCTGGTCCTTTTCATCATCTGCACTTGCTTTTAAAGTGTTGAATTGTGAGGAAGAATACCAGCTTTTCACCTTCTATTTACATTTGACTGTACATTAGCATGTCAAATGATCGATGAGAAGCTGTTCGTACCCTGCCTGAGAGGAAGAACCTGCCTGCAATTGGTGCAATATATTTAATTCCTGCTTTTTAATGTAACTACAGCATGCGGGAAGATCATATAATGTCTGCACTAAGCTGTGGAAAGCGTTCAGCCTAAACATTTTCAAAATGGCTTTATCGCTCAGAGGGTTTATGCGATGGCAGAAGTCTATTGATGGAGCTACCGGATTCATTCGTGATTTTTTCACCCCCCTGTAACTTTAATTTGCTCATTTAATATATTAAAAAGCTGCACTCTGATTTTAGACTTACCTGCCTCAGAGAGACAGTACTCGGCTTCATCTGATTTGTAAAAGTTCACTAAGTGCTATTACATTGCAGTAACTTCTCTGTCTAATATGCATAGTTCTAAATGTTTTTATCAGAACTCAGAAATGATTAATGAGATATATTATCACATGAGAAGATTGAGCAATTTCTAATCCTTTCTCTGTGTATAGATTTAATACCTTCTCTCTATTTGAAACTAATTTCCCAGAGACTTCACCGCTGTGTATACAGTGCAGTGCAACTACAGTGCCCTGGTTACAACAGCTAACAAAGAACCCTCCTGCCCAGACACAGGCATGTAAATAGACTTCTACAGATGCTTAACAAAAAGGTCTTGTTTTTGGAATCCCTCTGCAGTCCTTTTAGAAAATCTCTCTTTAGGCTGGGTTGTGTAACATCCTAACTTCAGTTGTAGGGATTCATGAATTTGTCACGATAGCCTCTAAACAGCCAGCACGGTAATTAAGATTTGTGGAGTGCTGCCACCTCCAAAGATGTTTCTGCCTGTCACCAACGTTTGTTTGGGTTTTTTTTAAGATATCTGGTGAGGAGTGCAGTATTTATGATTTATGCAGTTTACAGCTGGCTTTTCAAAATGCTAGTTGGAGTAGCTGCTGAGCTGCGAGGACAGTTGTCCCCAGCTTTCTCTCCTATAGCGCAGAAGTGTTTTCTGCAAGCACCGTTGTGCTCTGCTTTTCATTTTCATAACATTGGCAGGTTTCTAGGGCTCAGTTTCAGAGGACCACATCCTTTTAAATGTGATACTTCTATCCCATTTACCTACCTCGGGTTTTGCAAGAAAGCACTTCATGTGGACTCACTCTTTTGGGAGTGAAAGGGCTTTTTTGGTGACACTTTGAGTCCCTTCCCATGACAAAACGTCTCCATCTTTCTCAATGTCCATCTACCAGACTATATCAAGCACCAGAAATGTGCTGGCCAACTCTCTATGGATTTAATACAACATAGGCCTTTCTAGCTCCCAAAATTGTCACTGGAAAGATCAAACGTAGGCACACAATGAAATAAAAGATAGACCACACAATGTCAGTTGATAGGGCGCTGATTGGTATTTGCCTTTTTTTATGATATTTTTGTCATTATTTGGAATGTATATAATCTACTGTCAGCCTTCTTGCACAGAGTCATTATTGGTTTCTGCCCCGCTCCTTCCTGTAAACCCATAGTGATTCCTATATTCTTTAGAAAGAAAGGACCATGGTGAACTAGAAGGAAGACATGGATATGTCTTAATTAGTAGGTAGCATATGAAGTTCTGAGGTACTGGTTTATCAAGCTTTTACCAAAATCCCTTAATAAATGGGACATGATAACACAATTTTGAAAAATCTTTGTTTCTAGGCATCTAATACAGATATTGTCTTACATTTCTCTGAATTAGTGATGCTAGACTGAGATATTGCCTTCTTACAGGAGTTGTGATGTATTTACATCCTTCATAGCAGATAAAAGAAGTCTGTTGGTTCTTTTTGTCCCCAAATGGGCAAAGGAACACAGGACACATTAAAAATAATTAGAAATGATTCTCGTGGAACTCTGTTTGCAAAGTTCCATCATACTGAGAAAAAGTTATTTAACACCTAATTCGTTAGGGATAACTGGATTCACTTTAGTGATGCTGTTACCAGAAAGACCCAGGGATGTCATTTTAAATGAGGATGAAATTTGGCCCTAGAAATGGGTGACATTTGTATCCAGTTCTGAACTGGCAGTTCTCACTGAAACCAATGGACCCTGAAGAAGAGACAGCAGCCTAAATGTTCTCCCTTATATCAGAAATATGGAGGGACCATGACTCCTCTAATTCATAAATCCTTCACAAGTTCCTCTTGGGGAATGTGGTTCCATAGAAGGTAATGAAGGGATATATCTTAAAGTCATAATCTAATTTTCAACTTCCAGTCAGCCCAATTTCCAGTCCTAATGAGATGCTGAAAGCCTGAAAATCTGTTGAGGATTAGGGAGTGAGATGGAATTACTCAATCTGACTGTTCTAACCCTAAACATATCTAATTTGATTTTTGCTTTAAAGTTCTTGCAAGGTTTGAGTAGGTTAAACCACCTTAAAAAATGAAGTTAAAAGGCATAGCCATAATAAAAGTAGTCCTCTGAAAAGATTTTCACTGGAATACATATTCTGAACTTCTCAGCTACAAATGCTATAACATATCATAAATCAAACTGTAAAATCGTTAGGTAAAATTTGGCTGTTGGTTGCAATAAAAATTTTCCCTGGATAACAGCAAAAGATTGCATGATTCACCCTCCTCTTTGAATCAGGAAAAACTGGTTTGACTATATAGTTACCTGCTTTTGACAAATGTTTACCTTTCTTCAGTTCTGTGCATAAATAGGCACCTCAGTCCGTTTCTTTTCAAGCATATCAGAAAAGTGTAATAACAAACACTTTTGTTTGTTTATTTGTTTGTTTTAATTTGAATTAAGAACCAAGTAAGGTTTACTCTCAATATGTTGACTACAAATTGAATTCCTTTCCCTCTTTTGTTCACTCCAACACAAGGTGGAATCGGCAAGTTAAATTCATGGAATAAAGAAAGCCCTTTGTCCGCTAGGATTTTAGCACTTAGGTACTTCTAATACAGATTCAAAAGACGCTAATAAAATCAGAAATTTCCCACTGGGGGAGTAATGGAATGCTTTTAAAACTTACTTTCCGCTAATGACTAAGGCATTTTTGCTAACAGCAATTTGGCTTCTTATCCCAGGTAGGGAAAAATGCATTAAACAGTAGATTAAAGTGTCCTTTCAGCTGCCTGGTAAAGCCAGCTGTGGCTGGGGAGTGAAAAGGTATTTACTTGATGGCCCTGGGTTTTGAGGAGGATAGTGGGAAGAGGAAAATCCTGCTTTGAAGAGGGCCCTTTAAACATGAATATGAATCAATAGAAAATGTAGGAGCCAGGCTGATGTAGTACACTGTACAATCTGTTCACTGCATTTGGGCTGCTAATTAAAAAGTGATATAGACAGTACTGTATGAATGCACCATAACCTGTTGAAGGTCTGTCAGACTTTATCTTCGCTTTCACATATTTGAATATTGTTTAATAAGAGGTCTTAACTGAAAGCAGAATATGTCTCTGTAAAAGCTTAAAATTCTTACTGCATTAAGTGTGTATACATGTGTTCATGACTTCCAGCTCCCTTGAGCATTTCTAAGACAGCTACTCTAATTCATAAGCACAATATGTAAATTTTAAGTATGGGGTTTTTTTCTTGCTTCAGGGAACTGAGCAAGGCTGGAAAGTTGGAAATACAACACCTAAACAGAAATGTGAACCTAGCAATGAATTGCATATCTACAAGGAAAGAACAACCTCTTTTGTTGCCAACAAATACTATTTTTACGAGATACACGTTAGGAAAAAGAGAGGAAAATATATAGTTACTTTTAACAATGTGTTCTGTGTGTGTCCTTCCATAACTCGTGGCATGCTTTTTCTTCATTTTTTCCTTCATCTTACCTGGCAGTTCTTGTTTCGACATCTCAGAAAGCCAGCTTCCCCTCTTCTTACTTAATTGCACCCCCACTCCACACCAATGTAGGATTAATGGAACATTTCTTACATTAACTGGATTACATTACA
Source organism: Dromas ardeola (assembly GCA_013398915.1). Lineage (NCBI taxonomy): Eukaryota > Metazoa > Chordata > Aves > Charadriiformes > Dromadidae > Dromas > Dromas ardeola. Next base: position 300,395 of record VYZM01019770.1, on the reverse strand, counting down.
TTAGTTGACACTGTTAAATATGAAACCTGTTTTAATAATACTGGCGATTAACAAACCTCTGAAAGTCTGGAGATTAACATTGGAAGCTTATCTATATTTCCAAATCCTAAAACTGCAAAAAAGCTGGTTTTCCTTCTGAGGTGGGGAGGTTCGGAAAACTTCTCAGAGTGGGAAAAGGAGGTGCTTGGTGGTAGTGACTCCACTGGGAGGACAGATTATAAGCTTAGGAGAAAGAGGAACAAATTGTTCTTTTTTTTTTTTGAAGTTTTTCTGATCCCTAGAAGACATTTTCCTCTACAGAATAACCCAGCCACTCCAGACAGATGAAAAATTATTTGATTCTGGAAACTGTTGATGGGAGACGTGCTATCCACACTCCTGAGGCAACGACAGAGGTGTGAGAAAGCTGTAAAAATTACGCAGTATCTGTCCAATGATCAGAAGCTGCGATTCTGAAGTAGACATCCCTGTCTTTGCAGAGATTGCTGAGAACAAAGAGTTTCATTAAAAAGTAGATATTATCAGAGGGATTACAGCCAGACAGCGTGGCAGGAGAGAATGTGCTTTTATGCTACATTAAGAAGTTTTTCCTCTGGGAAAGGAGAAGTTTCAGGGTATTCGTGGTGTTCCCTCTGCCTGAAGCAAAACTACCTCCTGGTATCTCCATTGTGTCCTGCCACTGAAGGGCACAGTGAGAGGTCATCTAGAGCAAAGCTGGACGTAGCAGAAGCTGTTTCAGCCACGAGGGTGTTCATGAGCTCTTCCAAAAGGAACCATTTTGGAAAGCACTGATGCTTTACAGAAATCCTTGGGTTCGGACCACGGAATACTATTGTTTTTGTTCTAAGTTCCCTCATAAAAGCAAAAGCTTTCTGGAGTCAGCTACAGAGATTTTCTTCAGCAGATACGTACTTGAAAATGTGGAGTTTTGAGTATCATAGTCTCTCAGTACTGTCTATAATACACTAAATGTAAAGACACTCATTGGACTGAGTTAAAATCATTTTCTAGAAGCCTTGTCTAAATTAGGAGATACGAGCTTGACATTCATTAGTTGAGTAATATCTTTCACTTTCTCTTTTGATCCTTGTAATAGTTACAAAGTGTGGCACAAAGAGTACAGAACTGTGAATCACAGTCTTTTTTTCAGCCCTTCCTTTGCCACTGACATTCTGCAAAGCCATGACCAGCTCACTTCTCTCTGCCTACTGTGCTTTACAGAAACATCTAAGAATTAGTTAGCCAATAACTACAAAACACTTTGAATATAGAGTAATTTGCATAAATGTTGTGGTTTTGGACTTTTCTCTACATTGGCAAGGCAAGTGATGAGAAATACATCTTTGACAATAAAACAAGGTGGAAGAATGGGGAGAAAAAAAAGATAGCTGACAATGTAAAGCTGTGCTACAGTATGCAAATACGTATAAAAGTCTATGTAAAATTGCCATAGACCACAAAATTAGACTAGGTATCTTTTAAAATGTTCTTCTTGAAGATGGAATAGATAATTGGAATCCTGTCCTATATGAAGCTGAATATACTACACTTCTGTTTTGAAATGTATGTAAGCCACTTAAAATGACAGAGAGAGAAAAGCTAGGAGCAGTTTTAGTTACGGCAGAGGGTTGGGTTGAAGACTGGATGCTCCCAAAGCAAGATGCTGAAGGACAGAAAAAAAGGTCCCTTACACTTGCAGTCCACAGAGCAGAGGAAAGCGATTATCTCATGAAAAAGGAAGTGAAGGAAAGGTTAAGGCAAAGGTGTTTGTCTTTCGTTTCTGACTTAGAAGGTCCTCCTGAAGGAACAAAAATAAATAATATGAAGCAGAGTTAATGGCATAATATCATTACAGCTTTCTGCAGAAGCAGCTCCAGAGACAATGCTATCATCAATATGAACAGTGATGTTCTATACTGTGATAAAAATTTGAACTCAGGAAGCGGAACAGAGGGAAGATTTGAAAGATACAGCTATCTCATCCCATATGTACTGTGTGTGGGAGGTAATCTCTTCTTTGACAGCTAAAGCAACAAACTTCTAGGTACTAGGACTGGAGAAATACTGAGATCTGAATCAAGACATGAAAGGCCCTGCAACCAAGAGGGAAGGAAAAGTGGAAACCAAACTTTTAGTATACAGTGGCTCTTTCTTGCTTCATAGCCACAAAAAAGGTTAGCAATAATTTTAGTGTAGTAATGCCATGATTTATGTGGCCTTGAGGACCAACTTTTTCTTGTCTGTAGAGACAACCCTTACCAAGATTGACACATGTTGATAAGGAATTTTTTTTTTTTTATTTCTATTTTTCTTCCTATCTGATTAAACAATCTTACTGTCTAGGACTGTATGTCTAACACTTTTCACAACTGCTATCTTTATTTACATACAAAATGTTGCATGAAAATAGGTTCTTTAAGGCAGAAGTCAGATCTCATCTGATCTGTGCTATATCTTCTCAGAACCTAGGTTAGGATAACAATGAAAAGCTATTTCTGCAGAGTCTGTCAATAATAAAAGGCTTATAATTTTGAGAGTGAATAGAAATACAGTAAAATGTTCCCACTTGAAAGTGCAAATGTAGATCATTACCATCTCATGCTGCCATAATTATTACCACCGGCTGCAAAAGTTATCTGCAATAATAAAACTACACAGGAAACAGCACAGCCTGAGCTCCTTCACTTGTTCAGGGTGAGATAGGAGAGATGTTTTTAGTGTATTCCTGGCGCTAAACTGTTTTTTTTCCTAAATGTTGCCCATAGCTACTGACAAGTACCACACACAGGGGCAGGAACTATTATGTCAGGCCTTTTCCACACTCAAGTGAAAATCTTTGTCTAAAACGAGCGAAAAGATTGTTTAAAACTATCAGTCTCAGCCTGTTTGCAGCTGGCAGATTCTCATGTGTACGTGAGATTACCCATTCTTTTAAATATGGTGAACACTGAAGAATAATATTTTGGGTTTTTATTCCGTGTGTCTAAATATAAAGACAAAAAACTTGCCAGTTGTACTTAATGTTGCACAGTGGAAATATTGTGGTTACTTCTCCCTAACACTGTTTCATATGTAGCTCTGCGTCAGCTGCGTAGTATTTGGTAATTATATTTAGAAGCTCCAAAAATTCTGTGTAACCTGCATTCTGGTTTATGAAACAGAAAGAATTATTTTACCCTATAATTGCAGTGATACCAGTAAATTTTCACATAGATCTGCAGATTCTGTTTTCACATCAGAAAGACCTACCAAAGTGACTGCGTTTTCAACAGGAAATCAAAGATCTTCACCCAATAACACCTGCATGAAGCTCGTAAGTGTTCTGTCATTGTATTGCGAGAGTCCCTACATAATCTCTGCATAATTTAGTATTTCTCTTTTAATTAAAAGGTCAACAGACATCATGGAATTCAGGAATGTTTACTTGATATTCATACTCTAAACCCTCTGTCAAGACTTTATTAAAATAGTGTATAGAGAGGTTGCTAGTGCATTACTATGTAAACTTCATAATCTATTCTAAATGTCAAACCCCAACATGCATTTCTTGGTTTGTTTTTTTCCTTTTCATATGTCATGAAATAGGCATTAAAAAGCCCCATTCAGACCTACTGGGAGAAGTGTTCTGTAGTGGAATATTTTGTTTTTGTAGGGTTTTGTGGTTGTTCTCTGTTTTCTTCTGTAATTAGTGCCCTTTAATTGCTTTGTGTATAAAGTGAAGAAACAAGTCTCAAATACCATTTCTGTGGTCATGACAGAATTCTGATTCTTCTTTACCATTTTTTCTAGAAAATTCAGCGGTAGCAGAATCATTAATTTTTGAAATACAGTTGTCAATTTCATCCTTTGTCTAAGGCAGTGCACCACAAGAGGTTGGGTCCCAAGCTATCAAATTAATTGCCCAGAAGGACTCACAGCTTGAAAAACACTTGATAAAATACATGAAGCCCTTTTAACAAGGAGAGGCTGGGCATTATCTGATATAATCCATATGAATGATGATGAATGTCCCCATAGGCGACCATCCTCCCTGACATGGTGACAAAACTGTTGACAAGCAAACACCATGGTGGACGGTTGTATTCACAGGTACTAGGATCCAAAAGCTGAATTTCAAAGAAGGAACCAAGAATATATTTGATCTGCGGACCACATCTAGCAGCTTGGGATGCATTTGACCTGCAATCAAAGAAAATTGAATCCTTGCTGCAGCTCTTTGGTATGTTTTCTTCTTGCTTTGTTATTAGTAAAGGAAAAGAATAATATGCCACATTTGAACCATGTGCATGCAACCATATGAACCATAAAGTATGCAACATGTTCAGGATAGTACTCATCAGTGTTTACATATGTGTTTACCGTCTTGTTTATTTCATCGTGCAGTTGTTAAAAGTTTTTTTCCTTTTAATACCATTCAGCTACTTTAAAAGTTTTATCTTCAAGAATGGATGAAATGATACATTTTTTCCACTTTTCTGTCATTTCCCTTTTCTCTGTGACTTCTCAAAACCAACTGTCAGAGTTCAGATGACTAATATCTAATTCCCTTGGCCCTCTGAGATTCATTTAATTCAAATTCACTAATTTGTAGAAATCACCTTTTTCCATATCTGCCCATATCTTCTTACTCTCCTTTTTTTCTTACATTAGTAGTTCTTTGCCATAAATGTTAATGTACCTGTTCTGTGAATCTTTCATCAGCTTCACAGTCTATATAATAGCTTATGGTAAGTGGCTTTATTTCATCTTGAGTCTCTGCATTTTACTTTCTCATTTGAGCAGTTGTGACTGTTGTACTGTTTGTTTTGTGTTTTGAAGTACTGTTCTCTGCTCCAGAGAACCCATGACTACTTTGCAATAAAATATTCAAAGCTTATCACACTGATTTTATACATTTTGTGCTTGTGAGCTAGTTATCAGTTGCATTCCTAAATGTTTACTCTGAAGTGTGATTCCAACACAAACTGAAAGAAGAAAAAATATGGGAATTAATAAAAAGCTTCGGTGTTAATAAAATAAACATAGAAACCTTCTGACTTAAATACCACTGTTTTGCTGTTGGGGGGAGATGCATACAGAGTGACTTGACCTGGTTTTCGGCAGAAACTGTGTACAGTGGCAGCCCTGCCTTGCTGAAGAGAGGTCACCTGGGAAAGGACGGCGAGGAGCCTGATCGTTACGATCAGCCCCTGAGCATCGAACTGATGTGTTTTGTGCCTCTCAGGGTGGCTGAGCAGTTAGGAAGACACAACTGTGCGTGCGTGCCCTTTATTTTAAAACATCTGATAGCCAAATAAACAGGGCTTGACTGCAGAAGAGCGTGGTGACCCTCACACAGCCTGGTCACCGCCCCTGGAAGGACAAGGTGCTTAATTCAACTCCCCGCAGCTGTGCGCTGGAGGGTGAATCCTGCAGACATCCAGAACAGATCCTTCACTCTTTATCTTGCCCCGCCGCTTATCTCATGGAGCAGATAGCCCTAAGTACCTTGCCAAGGGGTGGTTGTAAGAAACAGCCATTTCTGATATCCCAAACGTCCAATAACACCATTCCACAGATTGCTTTTATCTCCCATTCAGCGCACCACTTTGTTTGTTACAATCTCAGCAATTTGTGTATTAACCAGTCCCTTTGGAGGAGCGTGTGAAATATTTATGAATGTCAAGAAAAATTCAGGAGATATATTTTGCAAGTACCACAATATGATCTGTACAGTGGAAACTTACCTTTTTCATTAGAATTGTGCAAAATATTGCACTTTAACTGAAACCACTGGTGGGGAAATTTCCATTTCTGCTGTCAGACCCTACATAGAAAAATGTTATTTATGCCTTGGAGACTGTAATTTTATCAATGCCACAAAATCTTACTGAAATATGTATTTTTTTGGTATTTCTTTATTTTTTAAGTGAGGTTGATTGTTCAGCAGGTGGAAAGCATCAGACTGGAAATAAAACTGGAAGCAGAAGAAACTGAATTCTCCTCCATATAAACCTTTTGTGACACCAACAGGAGCCAGGCAAGTCTCTTTAAGCTGCTCAGTCAAATTACCCTGTTACTGAAGGGACGTGTTGTGGGGTGAGGTGAATACTGTAGATTTATTTATACTTGCAGATTAAGAACGTCTGGGACCAGTCGCTAGCACTGAAGCCAATAAGCAAGGGAAAAATCCATATCCAGACTGTTAAACTCTCCGAGGCTCCAAAACAGGTAGACGGCGTTAAAATGGCCTCCTGGAAATTTTATTTGCCCATGCTAACTTCGCAACTGCACCTAGATGTTGTTTGGGAGATCAAAGCCATGCCACTGCTTTTGTAGCATAAATGCTTGAGATTCAGTGCCCAGGAGCATTTCCTGACGTTGTCTGGTTTACAGGGATGAGGATGCTCTGCAAGACTAGAGAGTAGAGGCCAAATCATGCAGCAGGAGTAGGAGCTGGGATGTTGTCTGCTGTGAATGATGAGGTTGCTGTAAATTGTTCTCTCTCTTCCTAGTGCAGGCAATGTTTCAGGTCCATCCATGAAAAATGCAATAAAAACCTTTGTATGAACTATGACTACAAACTGAAGTAAAGTGTTGCCTTAACAACATTTATAATTTTAAGATGTAAGATATTTTTGAATAATGCATGTGGTTTTCTATTTTTCTTTTTTAATTTTGAGATTTTTTTCCTTTGCAAAGTGAAATTATTGCATTTTGAGGGCTATAGTTTTTCAAGGATTTTTAGATGTTAGAAAGAAATAAAACCCAGATATATCATGTAAAAGAATAGGATTTATTCCCCACTGCGTATTTTTTCATGATAGACATTCATGTAATCTGGGGCAAAACACACAACCAGTACGTATTGAGAACTACTCTGCATACAAAATCATGTCAAGATGACTCACACACAAACTAAAACTACTAGATGGAAAATATGACAGCAGGTACCCTATAGCTGTTAAGGAGATCCAGGCTTCTTCTGCTGGACTGAAACACCAACTTTTGTTTAACCTATAGCCCAGAAGAGAAAATGTTCTTCTGCAACTCCACAAAGCTAAAAAATATTTTTACATGACTTTGTTTGCCAATCTAAACTCACCACATGCAGCTAGGACAGGAAATACAATTAAAATAACATGTTTGAAAGAACTTCTATTCCATTACCTCTCTGTTGGAAACACAAATTTCCCCTACAGATTTCTGTTCTGTGTAATGTCTCATTCTGGCAAAGTGCTTGTAAGTTCATACGCACCTGTGTTTTTCTGTACTTTATTATGACTATCTTTCTACTTAAGTATTCGGCTGTTTTACATACCCAAGTCAGGAAGAAATAAGAAGTCCAAATACGTACTTAACATCCTCAGAGCACAGGTTGTTTTGACCTGACCTCTGAAATGGATGTAGAAAGCTGTTCCTATCAGCACCAAGGGAAGTCTTAACGGATTTAGAAATTGGTATCAGATGTTTGGGTGGGATGCAGCCCCTCTGAAGATAGCAGCTCGTCTCCAGCAAAGAAAAGTATTAACATCGAAAGATTAGCAAATCCATCTTTGATCCCTAATTAAATTGCTTCCATCTGCCACTCACTGGTGGATGCATGGAGATGCCATAACCACTGATGCTCCACCTCTTCACGTTTGCGGTCAGAGGTGCAGCATGTGCACGGTGTCCTCGGGCAGGAGACCTCCTGCACACCACTCACATACCCCATCCATACAGCAGCAACCTCTCTTTTGTGCAGACCCTGTCTGCAAGTGCCCAGGTACTGCTTCTTTTAGATTAATTGGCACCTGATAACTTCAGTCTAGAAAACACCTGCTGTCTGGTATGAATTTAATTGGCTTTATTACTAGTACTATATATCCACCTTGCGTCCTGCTAATCAAGTGTACTGAAGCCACATCCCCACTCCAGTAAGATTAAGGAGGAAAGGGCTAAATGGCCTCTGAAACAGCAAGCAGGACATCAAAGTTAAAATATACTCAGCTTTGCACTGAGTTTAGTTGCCATACCTCCCACAAAGAGCAGTTGCCTGGTCAGTCCACCTGTATGTGCTAGCTGCCTGGCCAGCGACCACTTCACCCCAGGCTGGCCATCTCTTGCCCAACACAGATGTCATAAGGAAAACAGTAGAACTGATTCTAACATGTGGTGGCAGAGAGAATGATTTTATATGAAGGAAAGCATCGCTGGTTTTGTTGCCCATGAACAACTTATTTCAACAATGTTCAACATTGTCCTCTAGAGAAATATCTTTTGCCGTAATATTATCCCTATTCCATCTCTTCAAGACATTTTTGTTTAATGTTTATGTACAGTAAATAAATATATATTTTTTCAAGCTGAGACAGACCTTGAAACATAATGTATCTTTTTATAGCACTATTCACCCACTCAGAAGAAAACAATTCACGAACATGGAGTTTAAAATACATCATAAAATTCACGCTTCTTGCTGAACCGATTTAACTCAACACATCCCCTGCATTAATAACTGTAACACATGGGAGTAGATCTGAAAGAATTTAAGACTGCACAGTCCAAAAATGTGTGCACTTAACCCTGAGGTATCAGAGATCAGACAAAATCCATAACGGGTCTGGAAAGTATATTTTGTTAGCCAGTTGGTGATAGGGAGACTTAGAGCTGCTGTCAAAAGAAGGAATATACTGACTACAGGACCTCATGTCAGTACCATGGCAAAGTTGTCTACCTCTCACTAAGAGATAGCACACCAGTTTCCTCAACAAAGAGTTGGGTATCTTTGTGTGTAATCTTTACCAAAAGATATCTTTTCTGAAGTCACAGAAGACCGAATTGAAAGTGTCTGCTTGCACATCTTCAGCTACACATGGTTACAGACGTCCACTGCAGTGGATGTGGCTGCATTTGCCCAGTACCTGCCCAGAGGAATACCTCCACCAAAGTGCTCCTGGGCTGAAGTGGAAACTAGAGTCCTGATCCCAAGGTGTTTTCTGAAGAGCTGTCGTGAGCAGAGACACACCAGCACAGGTTTGTAAGGGTAATTAGGCTTATAACTCCTCCTTTTCAGAAGGTCTACACATTTCAGTAGCTGGTTGCTTGTAACTGCCTTTATCTACCAGACAATTTGAACAAGGTTTTAATCTATCCAAACCCTGAAATCAGTGACAGAGTATCTCAATGTCTGCACCACATAAAAATGCTGAGAACAAATTCCTTCCTCATATAATGAAGAAAATGCACTCAATCAAAAGAAGAAACAACTTCCAATGCTTGTCAAGCTGTCTCTGTACAGGTCCCAGTTCTGAAAATATTGGCTTGTAGGAAGGAGCCTTAGTCCCTTAACGAGCTGTTTATCCCTGGTGGAGCCGGCCAGGTAGGAAACGTTTTCTGAAGGATCAGTTCTCCAAAAGCACATAGTGGTAAAGGGGCAGCAATAAGCTATAACTGTAACGATGAATTCACACTTTCTAGGGTTTTTATTGGGGTGTAACACATAAACTCTGTCCTGTTCTTGTCTGCAGAACCTCTCTGAAACCAGCATTTTTTTGTGATTATGAATTATTTGGAAAACGTGCTCTTTTTGCTTTTTTTTCTTCTTTCTTTTTCTTTTTTTTTGTCTTGTTTCTGATCCAGCAATCTTCTGTATTCTGCCCGAGGCTAAAGGCAGGACATGGAGCTCCAGTATGAGAGATCCTGTGGCTGTAAGCATTGTTTCTGGCTCTGCCTCTGATAGTGGAAAAAAAGGCAATTGGCATTAATCCCTCTAAGGCTAAACACGAGTAGTAGTTCACTTTTGTTGTCGTTATCTATAAGCGATTTAAGACTGTTTCACTCATGATGTGCTTAAACACCATTACAAATTACAGTATAGATGTGCTCAGATGTATCTATATTTTTATTCATTTCCCCCCCTTTTTTTACTTATTGTGAATGCCACTTGATTTTCAAGAAGAAAATAAGAATCCTGCCAAACCTCCAGGTAATCTCTAATGCTCACATCATATGCAGTCACGTTAATCATAAATATCATGTTGCTAACAGCTACACATCAATTACCTGATGCATGTACAACTAAATGAAAAAAACAACCAAACATTGAACAAGAAGTGCATATACTCTATCATATGTCTCAGCGGTGAGGTCATTTATTGGAATTTCTTCTCAGGCCAGATTTTAGCATGAATAAAATAACATTCTTTCCTCTTGTATATTCAGATCAGAATACATGTATTTTTACTAAGAAAGAGTTCAGTGAACAGACAATTAACCTCTAAGTGGGTTTGATTCATGACCATTATTTAAGAAAAGGCCATCCTTTCCAGGCACAGATATAAACACAATTTAAGAAAAAATCTAGAGAACAGATTATTTGTCTGCAAAAGAATTATTGTGGCTTTTTTAAAGACAGGTTGTGTTTCATAGGCACAGGCCCGATAAGGGAGCAAAAGGAACCAGCTTAGTGGGACCATGGGATGTTTCTCAATAGCTGGTGAAGAGAAATGACAGCAATCAAGTCATCTCTGGTACCACCTGCGTGTGGACATAGAGAGAAACAGGATATCTGAGTGGGGTGATTCCTTTCAAAGGGCTTTACCTCCCTGAGCATCTGGCCAAAGACTGAGTCTTTATTCTGGGAGGCAGTGGGAGAAGTTGTTTGAAGTCATAGTCTACAATAAGAGCATCAGTAATGTATTTACAAAAGGCAAGATAAACACCATGTAGGGAAAAACATCTTGGTAAAACTTGCAAGAATTACAACTTTAAATAGATTGTCATTTGAAAAAGATTGGAGACAAAGGAAACAAAAGTTAGGTGTCCAAGAAGTAGTATGTTGAGGTGGTCATGAAGAAGAGGAAGACATGGGGCTTTTCACTTGGATTTTGTTTCCAACTTTTAAAAAAAAAAAAAAAAAAAAATCAAACAGAAAAAAGAAAACAACTTTTTAAAGATGAACAGATAAGAGAGAGAAAAAAAAAGGACTGTGAATTGCTGACAAGTTCAAACGTAAGCACTGGGGATCCAGTGCTTGGCTTTGTGGACTTTGGTGCCATCTTTGACCCATTTGCACTTAACCTGCATCTATGGGTCAGATTATTAAAAAGCTTTCTAGATAAAGATCATTAGGTTAGGCATTTAAATACTCAAATATTTTAATATGTGAAATATTGGCACTGAGTGCTTTGAATAGCAAAAATTTCCATCCCTTTCTGACAAGGAATCAGACTTAAAATATTTTATCCAGGTAGGTAATTATATGCAGGGGTTTTATCATATTTATTTTAATGCCGTATTCAGTTTAGAGGCATCTTGGTGGCATATGGTTACTTACAAAACTCATATTAAGCAAGGAGCTGAAATAACCTGAACAGTGTAATACAGAGTCCTTGTGCACTGAAGTCAAATGTGGGTCAGATTTTTCTCTCCGTTAAATCTGACCTTGGATACCATTTATAAATATGAAATATCCTTTTCTAAATCAGCAAAATGCAACCTATTTTTCAGTTTTATTTTTTCTATTGTGCTACTGCATAGGAAAAAATTCCTTGGTTTAGATATAGTCTAGGGCTTTAGTCAACTGAAATTGAAATTTTTGTCTAAAATCTATTGAAGGGTCCACCTTGAATTATAATTTCTATCTCTTTGATGGAATAAAGATAAACCACATTTGGGGAAATATCATGTGTGTGTTTTTGCTGTCTGTATCCCAAGGCAGGTATTCTTGGGTATTCTACAGGATATTCTGTAGCTGAGTGGGATGCATTTAAGGTTGAAAGAAAGCTGGAGAAGAAATGTGCCGTCTGTGTACTGTTCTCCAGGTAGCTGCACAAAAACGGACATGTTAGCAATGGGGAGACAGTTGAGCCAAATGAAATTTCCAGTTCTACTGCCATGAAAGGCACCTGGCTGACATGAGGATCCCAAATCAGAAAATAGGCATATTTGCTGTTTACAGACCTGGGCATTGACTTTTCATATCCTTCTGGTGCATAATCTAGTGAAGTAAATCCCTGTCCCTACAGTGAGGGTAGAAATGGGGGAAGGAATTGCATGCTCAGGCTTGAATGTTGTGAGAGGGGCTTCCAAAATAGTTTCATGTTACATCACAACTCTGTTTGAAGTGGTCATCACTTGAATAAAAGATGCTGCAGCTTACTTATATACCTACATAACTCAAAGGTATTTGGTACCTTCTATTTACTGAAAAAAGATTTTTTTTTTTAAATAACTGGTATTCCTCAAACAGCTATGTTCTTCCCTCTCCTCTTCTAAGGAAACTAAAGGAATCATTATTCTCGTCGATATTGCAGACTATTAAAATGCTTAATTCCCAGAAAATTTGAGGAATTAGTTAATGTACTTGATGCTAATTTTTCTCACTATCTTCAAATACCATCATCTCTACAATACACTCCATTTAAGACATTAAATTAACTTCATACATGTTCTTTTAACTGATTAGTTGTGCCGTTTTTAAAACTCCAATTACAGCAGCTGATCAGGGCAGAAGGGAACTTCTGGAGCCCACCCTGCAGAATACAACTTTTTATTCAGAGATATTCCAGGATGAGCTTTGTAATGGGAACATCACAAACAGTGTAGCTGATGCCGTGAACCAGAATACCTGATTTTTATGTGCTCCAGCTGGTCCTCCCTTTTTAAGTAAAGAATCTCCTTTTTATTTTTTTTTTTCCACCGTCACTCTGTCTTTTTCATTACTTGGACCTCTCCACTTTGCTTGGGCAAACCTTTGAAGTTCAAAGTCTGTCACGTTCTATGTGTCAGACATATGATGGGTGGGAGAAGAGGGGGTTTTAACTTCAAAGACCAGTCCAAGGCAAGACTGGTTGGGGCAGAACAACAGAAATCCAGAAGAAAACAACTTATTCTCCCCGAGGGAGACAGGAAACTTTTCCAAGGGAGCGCTCTCTTTCAGCTCTTTTTAATCCATGGGCAGAAAAATTATATCCAAAGAAATATCAGTGAAAGCAAAGGTTCAGACAACAATTTATGGTAAGTGGTACTGTTTAAACTGTAATTTGGGAAGCCTTACCAAATGTTTCAGATTCTGTAGCTCTTATGCGTATGCAGCTCTCCAGAAAATAAAAGAAAAATTAGATGAAAAACTGTAAGACCAGATCTTGTTATACGAGAAATGAAATCTTTGCATCTTTCATTGGAAATCAGGAGACACTCTATTAATCTTATTCGAAGAACATGAACTTTAAAGTACTATATGAAATGTGATGCTTACAGAGCAACAAATAAATGAAAAGTGGGTATGAACTCACAAACAGAACTAGATAGGCGCCACTTCTGCTGATACACTTGATTTTTGTCTCTTTGTGGGCAAATCGATTCAGCTGTGGTAGACTGCAAAATTATTTGAGATTGCCCAACTTGTTTTATGCATTTGATCCATATGCCAAGAAGCGAGAAGCTGGTGAGCATGTTCTTCCTCTAAACTCTCATTTTTCCTCAAAACACCGTAACCAATAAGCCTACAATGAGCTTCTAGAGCCTAAACCATGCTGATATCTACCTGTATCGCTCTAACTGGAGAGGTGTGGTTTGTGTGTCAATGCAGAGAAGAACCTGACAAGATTATGAACACTGAATCTCGCTTATCTTTAAGAATAAATATGCTTTCTCAATTCTTTTTATGAACAATTTAACACTTCTTTAGATTAAGATAAATATCATATCAGATACACTGGATTACAGGAGTTGGTATCCGAACTTTGCATATCTTAACGGCCTGATCTGGATTCTCCACTTGAATCCTTTTGCAAAGCCACTATGAAATGACACTAGTGTTGATTTCGGCTGCTGTGAAAAGCTGAAAGTTGTGCTTTTCTCAAATTCATTTAGCTTCCACCTCATTCATCCTCTTTTTTTCAATCTGCCACTTAGAAATAAGGCCCAAGTCAACAGCTTATTCGACATTGGTGGTATGACATTTCATCTGCAGTTCCTATACCTGCTCAGTCTCCATTTACTTGTGCTATTGCCATACTCTGACTTACGTTTGTTTAGTTCATGAGGACTGTCAGAGCTACAGACCATGATTCAGCTAGATATGATTTGGCACACATGGTGACCACAGCATTTGCAAAAGTGCAAATATATCAAAGACACTAAAAATATTTCAATATTTTCATCTAATTTGCCTTGGGTAGAGATTTGTTGACTTTCAAAGAGTCAGTCCTAAGAATGGGATATCAGTACAGAGTTTAGAAATCAAGATGACTAAATATATCCTGATTTCTAATTGCAACTGTGTGCAGGGAAGCTGTGGCTGCCCCATCCCTGGAGGGGTTCAAGGCCAGGTTGGACGGGGTTTGGAGCAACATGGGCTGGTGGGAGGTGTCCCTGCCCAGGGCAGGGGGGCTGAAACTAGGTTGTCTTTTAACGTCCCTTCCAACCTAAGCCATTCTATGATTCTATGATAACATAGGGAGAGTTTGGTGAGATTCAGACCAACCACTATGTCTAAGTTTGTATTGGGTCCCAAACATATCCTCCATCTTAGCAATGTTATCAAATTGTCTCCTTTCTTTTCCTCTTTTCCTACTCTGGCTACATCAGTGCTGCTCTCAGAAACAGTCTCAAGGCCGACTGTAAATGCAGTTTGCTTCACTTCCACCTACTTTTGTCTTTCTGCCCACCTTGCAGTCTACCAAGTCTAGTAACCAAGTTTATTAACCCAGCAGGTATGTTTGGATGTGCAGCTTCCTAAGTGCTTCACAGGCTTCTCCAGCCACGCTTGAGGCAATCTTTACAGTCTTGCAATCTGCAAGGCTAATGCATATCTTCAGAGTGGCATAAGGACTGCTTTTAGCACGGATTAATCTGTGTGTCCATTCAGTGGTTGTCCAGCTTGGAAATACCGAGTTCCAGACCAGTTGCTTACGTGTCTTCACTTCCAATATGCAGCTCAGCTGCCTATAGTGACTGACCAGTACTTCAGGGTCCTCTTAGTATTTCAGTGAAATGCCCCTCATGGACTACTGTTTGAAGACTAATTCTGTTGTACTTCTGGGTTTGTGTGTGTGTGTGTTTCATCTGTTAATGATCTTAGAGAGTGCGACAGCTTGATGTTTCTAGATGTTTCTAGATAAAGGATCTCTCCTCCTGTTCAGATAAAAGTGTTTCCAGTGCTGAAGTTCTAGTATTTCGATATTTTTTAAGTTTCAGGAGCTATTGCAACTTTTGTATACTACCACAAAGGGGCTGAGCCAGCTTTGTGTGTAACTGCAAAAACAAAAAGACAGAATTCGTACCAGAAGTTTTCAGCCCTGACACCCACCAGCTTTCTTCTAGTACACTGAAATACGTGTGCTCAGGATTACAAGAGAACAAGGTTCTGAAAAGCAAATCCAGAGTATTTTGTCGTATTAGTAAGGGAAAACGTTTTTTTTTTTTTTTTTAATTTGTAGAAACATGTGATGAGTCAACTTTGTTTTGGAGGCATTTATTTCTGCAACAATTCAACAGTTGTGAATTTTCTGTGGGTAGAAGTAACTGGTTCTAAATATAAACCCACAACAAGTATTCTTGTCTTACTGAAATTAGTATAGCTTTGTTCTTACTGTTATTACCAGCCTTGATTTCTCATTTCTTTTAACAATTAGAAGTAATGAAAATATGCACACTCAACTAGGGTAAGAATTTAATGAAAATGACAAAAGGATGAAAACTCAGTCCTGTGATACACCTAGAGCCTGAGTAAGACTGCAAGTTCTGCTTATTTAATTTTTTCTCTGTCAAAAATGAACTTTGAGAAATCGGCTGTCTTTTTTAACAATTTTTGTCATGCTGTGATTACAATTTTTTGTTTGTATTGCGTCCCAAATATATCCTCCATCTTAACAATGTTACCAAATTGTCTCCTTTCTTTTTCTCTTTTCCTACTCTGGCTACATCAGTGCTGCTCTCAGAAACAGTCTCAAGGCCGACTGTAAATGCAGTTTGCTTCACTTCCACCTACTTTTGTCTTTCTGCCCACCTTGCAGTCTACCAAGTCTAGTAACCAACCTAAAGTGTTCACCTCTGCTCGATGTAGTGTAGTAAAGAAGCTATTGAAAATACATGTTCAAAGTCAAGACCCTAACATTACTTTTTAATGAAATAACCTCAAATTATTTTTCAGTTGATCAATAGTAGTAACAGTAAGAGCAAAAGGAGAAATGCAAACAGAGGTGCTGGTTCTTAGTCAAGGTATTTGGATTTGCCTAAGTAGGTGTGCAGTGTGTATTTGCTTTGAGATTACTTGGGAAAGATCTAAAAAAACCACCAAAACTGTACCCTATGCTTGCTAGAAAATTATATATTAATTAAAGAGATTTTCTATTTAAGATCAGCAGAATCTAAACCAAAAATACCATTGCAGTGGATGGCACTCAGGCTTACCAGTTAGTAAGTTTGAGGGATTTATTGAAACAGCTGGCAAATCAGCAGGAAAACGCTGATTTTGAAAAACTATTCTTTTTCCTGAGAATCAGACCTATTTAGCTGCACTGTTAGAGATGAAGACAAAAACTGCATTAAAATATCATTGAGGGTGAGGCAGAAATTGAGCAAATCAACAGTTCTGATTTAAATCTGGCCACATCCAGAGGTGTACCTTCCAATGAATCACGTGTGGTCCATTACTGGAGGACAGGACCCTCATGAATCTTTACAAACACCATGTAATGCATTCATTTTAATTACTGTAGTGAAGTTCATTCAGAAAAATACATCATCTCCAATCATTCCAGTATAAGTAGCTTAGAAAAAATATTTATATTTTTTTGACAGATTTAGCTCCAGTAACGAGAGATATTTTTAAAAAGTTTGTTGCACATCCCTTTTCTAATGTTCATAAGTCATAATGGAGAGCAGGTAAAGTTTAGAATTACCTTAAGTATTTGTGTACTTCTAAGAACAAACATAATTTAGGTGAGTTTCACCAAATCTGGCAGTTTTAAAGTTCCGTGGAACTTCAAGGCCATATTGGAGGAATGGGTTATTTTCATGTTATACTCTGATCCTATTTTGTTTTTTCTTATTCTGGCTATCAATAATATGCCACAGAAATCAGAAACATCAGTGGATCCTTTTGTTTTTTTTTTTACTTCCTAATCAAACTTAGTGAACAGCTCAAAGACCCACACCTGCAACCTAGGAATTCAACATGTTGGAACCGACTATTATTTAAAATACATTGTACCCTAATTTCTTGAAAGAGGTATAATTTCACCTCCACAACCAAAGATGCATTAAGGATCATGATTTGTTTTCTCATCTGAACAGGGAAATTTTTTTAATAATTGATTCATCAGCACAGTCTCAAAACTCAACACAGTACCTGAACTTCTGGTCTTTTATGCCAGAGGAGATAGTACTACTTTTACTATTATTGCCATCCTAAAAAGTTGTCATATTTCAATAGGGTATCTAAAGATACCCTATCGAAAATAGTCAGTGACTGTAAAATATTTCTCTCTATAGTGTGTACAGAGACCCACAGCTAGGTCTACAAAAGGATTTGGCAACTCAAGTCAACTCCGAAAGAGTTTCTAAAGTTAGAGAAAAAAATTTCACCCCACTGCCAGAACTTATAGATGCTTTAAATCCACAGTATCTAAAACTTAAGCCAGAATTATTCTTATGTCTACATTTATTCTTGTCTTCTGCATGCAGAAGGTTTGAGTTCAGTAGGCAGAGCTGAGGTAGTGAGCTGATACCTACTAAGACTGCTTGTAGGCTTATGGAAACGTAAGACTGGAAGGGACCTCAAGAGGTAAGGGTAAGCAAGACATTTCTTCATCACTCAGGGTAAGCAAGACATTTCTTCTCATTCTTCTGATAAGGGTGTCTTTTGTGTGTCTGGACATGCTCACCATACAGGCACCAGACTGGCATTCACAGAGTCACTATTAGTAGTCTGTCTTACTTTCTTTTGGGAAGCCACCTTTAACAACAGCTTCTGCCTGAGTAGATTGAAATGAACATTTCTGGGGACTTCCTTAGCCAACAAAATGGAGCTTATTCTGGTGTGAGCAGACTCAGTCCACTCTGCCAAAGCTCCTTTCCTTTGCAGATGAGCATTAGAGATTCACTGAGACTGAGAGAGGGTGAGCATGTTGCACTGTAAGCTTCATGGCTGGTCACTCTACAAAGTGAAAAGGACCTGCTAACGTTTGGACTGTTACATTAAAGATGAGTGCATGGGACTGTCTCTAAAAAACATGAAGACATGTTTTCTTCTTCCGCTTTTGATGTCAGAACCTTATTTTCCTACAGCAGGAGGGAACACAGAGGAAGGTGGGGGGACAAATCAAAGGAGAAAGGTGAAAGCATCACTTGAGGTCATTTCTTATGTGTGCACGAATGTGTGCATGCAGATGCATGTATAACTGACAAATATCACAACAGCTTGTTTGATATGAGCACAGCCTTCCCAGTTTCAAGAGGGAGCATGCAGGGTCTCCATTTCCCTCCTTCTTCTAAGCGTAGTCTGCTTTGCAGATTATTCAGACATAAGTCCTGTGCTCTTCTTAGGATGCGGTCCATAATGATTATTGCTCCTGGCACATGAGAGGCAAAGGGAGACGGACTTATTGTAGCTTTTCCTTCCCAAATTATTGTGTGTGTGCTTGTCACAAGTGGCTGAATGAGGTTACTGCCTTTTGGGCTGTCATAATGACTTCTTGAAATGTTTTAAAATTCATTTTGCGTGTATTGCTTTCTAATGAACTCATGTCATGCATTGGAAAGGAAGCAATAAATAGAACATGGATGGTAATTAATAGCAAATTGTTAGTCAAATTAGTGGATTTTGGAAAAGACTATACCCATTTTGTTATAATCATGTAGCTAGCTAGCCCCCCCATAACTTTGACTGTACATTTGACGGTACACCATAACAACATTCAAGGGGCCTTTTTCAATACACACTGAAATCTTGTTGCCATTTAAAACTGAGTCCCCATAGAGTTCATTTGAAATTGTTTTACTTTGATAATGGCTTTATTAATGTGGTCTCAGTGGACTTGAAATGAGATTGTTTGACCATTGTAATGTGGTTTTCATAGGCTTGCAGTAAAATAATTTACTCTTGTAATGTGGTTTCCATTAGCTTGCACTAAAATCATTTCCCTCTGGTAATGGGAGTCTCATGGATATTCACTTCAACTGTTTTGCCCTCAAAATGGTACAATGGGCAGCCTTGTGGTAAAGGACTCAGAGTACAGTGGCGCAGCGAGGCTGTTGCTAAACCTGCTGTGTCAGACAGAGTCTCTGATACAAAGATAATACTCAGCACCACATTTCACCTAGGTTCAGCTGCTTTTTTCTTAACTGCCATGCTTTTTCCCTGTTCTTTTTCAGTTCATCTTAATCAGGACAGTTCTGACTTCATAAATCCCCATCTAAATATTTTTCATGTTTCTGTTGCTCCTGGTTCTCAAGGAAGAGGTACAAGGGACTTAGTCACAGCTAATTTTCCAGCAGAGGTGATTTCCAGGTCAATTGTTTGACTCTCTAAGGCAATACAGGGGAGTTGTGGGCTGTTTGCACGTGGCACAAAATTATCATTGCTCTACAGGGTCATCTTCTGCTCATAGATGACAGTAGAGAATAGCTACATTCTTTGTTATTCACAATGTACCCTGAGTACCAAGATCCACAGGAGGGAAATAGAAGTGGGATATACCATTTCTATACCAGTCAGGCATTCTCTTACTGTGGGAAAATTCACACTGGAAATTTCAGACAGATACGTAGTGATTTTACACCTTTCAGATATATACAGAGAATCAGAGTACTTATTTTTCCCTTCCCTCACTCCCAGATACTCTTAGTACCTGTCTCACAGTCACTAAAATAAATATCATTCAGTAGCATTTTGGGAGGATTTATCTTGTGAAAGTTCATTTCCTGCTCTGAGGACTGACTCTGTTTCTATCAAAATTAGAAGCCCAGTGAAATTATTCCCAACAGTGCCAGAAAACATTCAGGAGATTATGTTACTCTTCCACCCATTCTGTGGATACAGGAAGGTTAAGGACTGTCAATCTGGCGCATTTCATGAGTAACAAATTCAAACACCAGTTAAGAAAGAAAAGTAGTGTAATGTTTCGCAGTGATCTAAGCTTTTCAGAATAAGGCCAGCACAATTTAACTTTTAATTAAAGGTGGATTCAGCAGGATGTCTAGAATCCCAGTGATACTGGGAACTTTTGCTCCATTCCTGAATATCGTGGTTTGTGGTCCAGTAGCATCCAAAACCAGATGGAAGAAAGTTGCACATTCAACTGGATCATCGTATTTGCATGACTCGTGTTCATAAGTGAGAAAAAAAATTCTGAGTCCTCAAACAATTATTAGGGATTGTATTATTATAAGTAAGATAATGTCATGGTTTAAAGAAAAGGTCTGTAAATACAACAGACTTGTTGCAGAAGTTTTCTACAGGACAGCACTTCTATTACTGATTTGATCCAAATAAGCATTGAGTTCTTGTGTAACTAGAAAAAGCTGATTCATTTATTTCTTTTATATGCATAAATCCTGCGCTGGGGAAAGGAGAAAAGGCTGAGTTTAGAAGCTGATGGTCCGAGGAGGGAAATCTTCTTTGCTGTTAAGAAGATTTCTGTAAATCTCCATAAGCAAATGGAGTATGGTGTCTAGATGTCTGAACTACTGATGGGACTTTTTACGATTGTAATGTAAATGATACTGGGCTTGTTTTTGATTGCAGTCAGAGTATTTCCTTGTTGGTGGAAAGATGAAAAGGAGTAGGCAGGGTCTTCTTGGAATTAAACGCACAGAGAACTTCAGTTTTGACAAATGTGAATTTCAATACTGGTTACGGTATTAAGTTAATGAGTTGTTTAAATGGATGTTTCGCTAATGACTCAATCGTGCACTCATATCCAGCAGAGCATAATTTTGGGTGGGTAGATGAAAATAAGTTTCCTGCCCCTTTATATTTATATGGGAAAACATTTCAGTGATGTTGCAGATCTGTCTAGAAGAAATTTAAGCGAGCTCCTTAAAGCCTCATTACCATTCACAATAAATGAACAAGTTAGTGGGAGGAGTCTTATGCCTATAGGGGGGTGATTTGTATTGTTAACTATGATAAAGGATCCTCTTTCAAGATTCTGATAATGCAGAATATCCTGGATTGCTGAGGATATATAACAGCACAGCAGAGGAAGCTTGATGAACTGCCGAGGATAACTAAGGGCAGAGAGCTTAAATGGTAGAGATGATTGTCCAGCTTTTAAGGCCAGAACACATTAAGCAAGTTAATGTGGCTATCTAAGGACACTGAGCATGCCCAGTAAGCAGCAATAGATTTTTAAGGACTCGGAGCATGCTTTTGTGCACAGCTCCTTATGCCACATAATCCCTAAAGATGCCATTTTATGCCATCTGGCTTTTGTTGTTATTCCCAGTCAGCACTTCTAGATTGTTGGATTTTTTTTCCACTGTGAAACATATTTCCCTTTCATTTCGGAGATTTTTTTTTTATTTTGCTCAAAGCTTATCCTGCATACCAATAAATCAAACCATATTTCAAGCATTTTTTATTTTTGCTGTGTCCATAAATCCAATTAACAACCATCAATAGTCACCTCTTTCCTTTTTCCTTTCATTTTCTTAAATGGTGACTTCTACAGGTGTCCAAGAACCACTGGCTCCAGAAAGAGCTGTGCACGCAACATGCAGCTGCTATGGCAATGGAGTCCATAATTCTTCTCTTTGCCATTTTGCTTGGCATTCTCAGTTTCGTTTGCTCATCCGTTTCCATATTCTATGTATGTGCCTTCCTAACCACTGGAGCTCAGCAATGATGGTGATCTGGTCTGGAATGAAGGATGCACTTGGCCTTGGCCACCTCTGCTGGGGCTGATGGTCAGAGGGTACAGGATAACAAAAAATAGTGGATTTCTATTTTGGAGCCTAAACAGGAGCTGAGAGATGATCCCAGAGCTACATAATTGCCAATAATTAGAATGAGATGGGGCGATTCATTTGCCCTTGGTATTTCCCATTTTGATGAAATTCTGTTTGGAGAGAAGCTTTTCCTATATACTAGCAAAACCTGCAGTCCAAGCCTGGGGCCTCCAGATGCTGGAAGACGACACAAATTAAAATGTGTCATGAGTGCTTGGTTACTTCTCTGTGCCACACAGGTATCCTATTTTTTATCTTGGGGCTTGTCCATTTAGATAAGAGGCAGGGAGCACAACCAGAGACTTCTGGAGACCGTGCCTTTGGGTGCTGCTCACCATGCAATGCAATTGCTCATGAAAAGCATGACTGACATGTAAAGCATTATTAAGCATTATTAATTTACCTCCTTTTCATGCTCGGTAATTTTTTCCATCCATGAACAAAAACCCCATACAAAATGTGAGAATACAGGTGGATGTGAATGGGGTCTGTGCCACAAAGGGGACAAGCAGCAGGAATAGAGTTGATTTTTCCCTGCACTGGCACATATCGGGGGGGTGAACAGGGCACTCGATGCGAATATGGTGATGAGATCCTCTGATTTTTTTTTTTTATTATTATTTAATTGGAATCCGCTAATTGAGGCAAGGGATTGCTGTTGCCGGGTAAACTCGCAACAGATATTTTATTTAAGCGTAGACGTGTAATGAGGGAGAAAGCTTCACTCGCACTTTCACCCCCTGCTCCCGCTGGAGGGTGACAGCGCAACAATTTCTCCCCAGGCGAGAGGAGCGTGGGAGCAGGGGACATCCCTGGCCATCACCTACAGAGCCTCAGGGGCAGGAGCGATAACCAGACCGTGGGCACAACCTTCGACGGCCAGCAGCTACTGAGGAGGAGAGCAGACAGCTTCTGCTGGAGGAGGAAGGCTTTGGCTGATGGTTATCAGAAAAGTCCGTGCTGACTCAAGCTCAACTTCGGATCTAAAGATGGGTGACATGGCTATAAACTATTGCCAACTGCTTTCCTTTCATTTCCATGCATTCCTGTTCCATGCCTTTTTTTTGTCAACTAAACATAAAAGCTGATGCCTGTAAGAATTAGAATACTTTTTCCCCCTTAATAGATAACCCCACTAAGGATAACAGTTATAGTAATATCCTCTGTTGGTTTATTGTGTTTCTTTTGGTGGCGAAGGTTGCTGGGGTTTTTGGTAGACTTCTGGAGTCAGAAATGGGGGATGGCTGAAGGATTTCCAGGATGCTGGAAAGCGTTGGCCTGAGATGTTCCTCAGCATCCACTGTCTGTGGGACGGTCTACAGATAAACTCCTCCACAGCAACAATTTCAAATGCATTCATTAGTCAATGCACAGAGCCGTGCCAGTCAAGGCCGAGTAACCCAGATTTTTGTATATTACTCACATGTAAAGAATGCAAAAGCAGATGATCTGCTGATCAGAAATTATTTCACAGAGAACAACTTTAATTATCTAATAAACTTCAGAAAGATGTGAGTTTCTTGACAACATTTTTGCAAACAGAAACAGAAATTAGGCCTAGATTTTCAACTCTAGTGGGACTCCAAAACTACGGTCCTATATCCATATTTAGGTAACTGCCTTAAAAAACTTCACTTTTCAACGCGCTGTGCAGCCAGTATCTCGCTTTGATTTGCATTCCAGAAAATCAAGGTCAAAGCTAAGCCTGACGTTCTTTCATCTTCTGCAGATTATTTATTACAACAGGTGCACCATTGCCTCTTGAGGTGTTAGTCATCCATAGGACGAAGTTTCATCATTTAAGATCTGTTTTTCAGTCCTCCTAACATACATTTTTTTATATAAATATCTAGCTAATTGGCAATTGTGTGTCATTTACTTTTGAGGTTGACTAGGCTGTATGGGATAACGAGACCAGGAACCACCCCATTAAAAGATTTTGGGAGTGTTGCAACACGAGCTGAAGTAGCAATTTGGATTTCTAAGTGACATTGACCTTTGGTGTGTAGGTGAGACCTTATTTACAGCTGTGGTATGTGTCCTGCCTGGGCTGACCGTGAGGCGCATGTTGCAGAGGGTGAAGTTCAGATGCATTCATTTCCAGCTTCTGCCTGGGAGGAGGGGAAAGGAAGGAGAAGTTGTATGTAACGCTTCAAGGCTTAAGTTAATGTAAAATAAATCAAACCTGAGATGGTGTTTTAAAAGAGGAATCTGGCAGCCACAGAGAGGAGAAGGTGCTGGGCCTGGAAACGTATTTGTCTTTTTTAAATGCTCACTTTCAAGCATGTCTGGTTTCTAGCCCAGTTTGTATCAGAAGGGATCAATTTTTTTTTCCCGGTTTCCCTGTTCTACTTTTGTGCTGGTATTGTCTGAATCCCAGAGTGAACAGCAATACATCATCCTGCTTCAACATCTGCTAGAGCCCCCTCTCTTTCTAATCTGCCCAGATCCCCAAAGCCTTTCCCACCTGCTATAGCACCAAATGCTCA
Source organism: Dromas ardeola (assembly GCA_013398915.1). Lineage (NCBI taxonomy): Eukaryota > Metazoa > Chordata > Aves > Charadriiformes > Dromadidae > Dromas > Dromas ardeola. Next base: position 275,985 of record VYZM01019770.1, on the reverse strand, counting down.
TTATAGCACACAGCTACGCCCTTCACTGTCCTTTCTCCCCGACTCTCAAGGTTAACGTGGAACAATGACTATTATTAAACGGGGGCTTTAACAATATAAAGGCAGCCCAAGCTGGGGAAGGGGATGGGGAGCCGGGGGCNATTGGGTAACATGCCAGGTTTGCTGGCAGCAAAGATCTGCGAGAAAGCTGTGGCCAATTTTCCAGTCGAAACATGACTCACTGAGCAGAGATGCACCCGAAATAAATAGCTTCCCTGTTCTGCGCCCAGCAGAAGCAGGAACCACACCCTCCTGTGGTTTTGTGTCAGGGTACTGCGGGTACCGCTCCGAGCTGCTTGGTGGAGCAGCGCGGATAAAAATGGCAATTTTGAAGGAGCTGGCGGCTCTGGGGGTTTTGTTTATTGCTTGGCAAACTGAAAATCATAAGCAATTGGAAGACCTTTCTTTTTCCACTCTCTCTTTTTTTTTTTTTTTCCTTTCCCCCCACCCCCCAACTTCAAACCATCAACCTGCTCCTTCTGCTTGCATCACCACGTCCACTGCCAGTGGAGAGCCTGGCATAGGCACATGTGGGTTGTGGGAGGAGAAGAGAGCAGGCAGCGAGGGAGAGGGACAGGCTCCTGCCCATTGCTCTGAACGGAGACGGATTATGGGGTGTAAGGCGACTGCTGTGTTGGAGAATGGAGATCCAGCCCGAACACTGCATTCCCTTGCTTCACCCATATTCTGTCTTAAGATAATTGGAGCGACCTGACCTGTTGGGAGTTATGTGTGGTTTTGTTCTCTCATTGACATGACCTTAAATAAACGAAGAAAAACCTTATTTGGTGGTGTCTTTTGGCCCTTACAGCCCAATGCATGGACTGGATTGCATCACGTCAGAAGTACTTCAGATACGATTTTGAGGTGACTGCACATTTCTACATACATCCCCAAGGCACGATCCTGGGCCCTGTTCATACCATGTCCCACATTCTGCATTTCAATCTCCTAATAGATGAATGCAGTGGCCTCCCCTTGTTGCCCAAACTGCACAGCACAGTGTGGCATGTCGAGCAGAGTGAGATTTTGGAACCCAACACACCCTGCACTGGGGACCTCGGTTGTGTCTGGGCATGTGCAGTGGCAGACAGAGGGACTTGGAAAGGATGGAAAGAAGAGAATGGCTCGTGTTAGTGTTAGCTGTTGCTGTCATATGTTAGGCATCCCTGTCAGATGGCAGCTTTCCTGCTGGTCTCTGGATGGATGGAAACATGCCGTGTTTCTTCTTTACGATTGTGCTTTTGAGGCCATGTCTCTTTTAACAAGCCACTTAAGGTGCATACCTGTTAGATTTAAGCACCTCATTCATTCACTTACCTGCTCATTCCACTGAACAGGAACAGTTTCTTAGAGAATGACTTCAAAATCCATTTTTAGCTGGACCTTACATAAATAAAGATGCACTGAATGCAAATACACAAAAAATCATGCAGGAAGGGTGTAAAACATATTAAATACAATGCAAATTTTTCAAATAAATGTCAACAACTCATGCTTTCTCTTTACCACACTCAAATTTATCAAAGGTGGGTTTATAGTTATCTGGAAACTGCATTTGAGTGGTGTTCTTCAGATGAAATTTAGAACAGGCTAGCGATATACTTCGTTTAAAACATTTCATCCAGTTAGAGCAGTTCAACCCCTGAGCGCCATACCCATCCATTCAAGGGTCAGCTTTTAAATAAAACACGCAAGAAAGAAACAAGAACAAGTAAGGATTTGGCCCAGACTGTAGAATTGAAATCTCACTTGAGCTTGATTGTATTTCTGCTGATGCCAGCTAAGGTTAGGCTATCAGTTTCACGGGAGCAAGTCTATGACTTCTGTATGAGCCGAACCATGACCGTGACTCAACTTCTCTTAAACGTTTGAACATGACAGGAGTCCCACTTAAATGTTCAACCACGATGGGAGTCCCACTTGTGGGATATCTCTAGGGACTTTTTCATTCAGTTTTTGGGTGAATAAAATTATTTTGTGAAACATATGCTTCATCTTATTTTAAAACATGGACAGGATAAAGGACTCTCTCTCTTTCTGTATATATATATGCACACACATACATGAAGGTTAGAGATTATGTCTGCCAATCAAAAAAGGAGGGAAAAAAACCCCAAAGTTCTATTAAAAAAAACCACACAGATTGGTCTGATGACAGTTGTGGGTGGCTATGCTTCAAAGATCCCATAAACCTCCTTCAGCTGCATGAGGTTTTACTGCAGTTTGGTGTGGGTGATGGGATGTTTCCATATGCACTTCCTTTCGGTTATTGTCTTCTGGTGAGACTTCCTTTATTTTGCTGAGAAGACCACCATTTCCACTTTCCACCCACAGACCTGCTCCCTGGCCTGAGTAAGACCAGTGGATCGCGGTCTACAGCAACTCGTCCTACTGCCCACCACCTGCTGAAGACAGGACCACTGCGACAAGCAAGATTGCTCGCACAAAGGATGCTGAGTGTTGCTCAGAGACCACGACAGAAAAAGCTACCAGTACCTAAAAAACGAAAACCGTAAAACCTCTTTTCCATAATAGGCATTGTGGGATGCTCAAACTGTAGGTGCACATGCTTATAATTCATGCCAAGGTTTATGGCAGTCATTTTAGCGTGCATTAAAATACAAAATGGAGATTGTGTACAAAGAACAAGGAAAACAGCTAAGAACTTGGAAAACAGCTAGCTGGCATTAAGTGGCATTTCATTAAGCTCATTTGAAAAGGAGGGAAGGAAGGAAGGAAGGAAGGAAGGAAGGAAGGAAGGAAGGAAGGAAGGAAGGGAGGGAGGGAGGGAGGAAGGAAGGAAGGAAAGACCTTATCCACTGGTCACACTCCTGTGAGAGAAACAAGAAAAGAGGGAGCATACAGCCAAAGCGAAATCTTGGCTGGAAGTCTGCCTGCTTCTCTGGCCCTACCTCCTCAGAGGTTTGCTCAGAGTGGCAGATCTGGAGTCCTCTGAATACTGCAGGAATTCGGATATATTTCTTAAATTTGCAATTTTGTCTCTTTTCTAAAACAAACAAGCAAACAAATGATTGTACTTTAAACAACATTAATGTTATGACCCAAACTGAAATAGATCAAGAAATGCAAAATTATGGTAATTATGGATGACCTTGACACTCTCTGCCCTTTAATCACACCATCTGGCCTCCTCCCTTCACCAAAGCCAGGAGTTAAGATTAGAGTCACACTTCACTTTGCAAGTCTTGGATTTAAACCTCCTTCCGTTTGCACCGTGCTTTCACATCTCTGAAATGTCCTGGGGCAAACATCCCAGGGCTTGTCCCAAAAGCCAAGGGTCCTCAGTGTGAAGATCCCGCTCTCTGGGACTCAGACATCCCAGTACGATGGCGTGCGTATGCATACCAGTAAGTGTGCACACTGCCTTTAACTTCTGCAGGCACAGTATCAGCCCTGAGGTTTGAACTAGATCCAGTGAGCCATTGGATCAGCTCTCAGAAATCCCTCTGTAAGTCTGGGGCATCTTACTTTACACTTAATTACACATGCATACACACACATTCGTGCAAGCTTCGTAAAATGCATGATATGTAAAATATTGAATGGTCATCAGCAAGGCACTGGAAGGGTTTAGGCACCTTGTGCACAGTGAATTCCATACCTTTGGATATACCCAGACATATTATGGTACTGACTTAATGGCATGTTCACTTTTCTTTTTTTCATATGAATTTCACTTCACTGAGTCAATTGGAGGAAGAATGCTTATTTAATGATGAGCCTCTCAACGTTTTGTTTTTTTCCGAGTTCTGCATGTGTCCTTATGCCTCCCTCACTTCCCACAATTCAGAGTTGTGCCTTCTGCAGTACACACTCTCTAGCTGTGCCACCAGCGAAACAGAGCTCCTACACGTCGCAGCTTCCTGAAGTTTGCTGTAGTGGTGCAGACTTCCCTGCCTCTACCCCAGACTTACTCCTCCAGCTCCAAGCTCTTGCAGTCCAGTGCCTTCCCACTCTCCTGTTCCAAATGCTTTTATTTCATCACCCAGTCAGTCATAATTTCCACCGCGGAAGCCCGACCACTCTTCTTCTCACCACCATCTGGTCATGCACTAAAGCAAAAGCTACTAAAATTCCACTTGCACTAGCTCCATAAACCTTGTTAGACTCTTATTACTTACTGGAAATGTGAGCAGAAACCCTCATTATCCATCCCCACGCAGCTTTATAACATGCTAATCCCATCAAGCCTGCTTTGGGGCACAGACCTAGAACCCTGAAGGAAACAAGACCTTGCATCCATGGCCATTGCTCCTGGCGGACAACCTTACACCGTTTTCCCCCACTCGATAGATGGGCTGCGTTCTGCAAATGTTCAGGTAGAGCGCCTGTTGTATTGACATCAGTCCCGGTAATAGTTAAACATAAGTGGGCGTTACATTGCCCCAGCAAGGTTGCAGAAACCTGGCCTTACACTTACGCAATGCAGTACAATTTGTGTCTGAGAAAAATCATATAATATTTATCTTGTTTGGTTCTGCGGGATTTTTGTCAGACTCGCAAGCAGGCCTTTTGGCACTCTGTGTTATTGGAAATTTCCCAAACACATGTAACAAAAACTCAGTCAGTTTAATACAATTATCAGCTTTTTCTCAGTCTGTGTTGAGTCTGTGTTTGTCTAATGTCCGGGTAGATATTTTCTACTTATTAAAATCAATAAATCTGCTACTTTGAAGATAAAGGCACATTTCTTGTGAAGCCTGCTGTAAGTTGCTCTCTAACGCTGCAGTCTGTCCACTGTGCTCAATGGCAGAGCAGCAAATGAAACTGATAGTTAGCATGCCTTCATCAAACCATTTCCAAAGCTGTCTCCCGAAGAAACATCCAGAGGAGCTGTGTGTCCTTCTATTTTCTGTCAGGACAAAGCAGGCATCTAGGAACTTTATTGTATTCTCTTCTTAGGTATAAATAGACTGACTCCTCGTAAGTACCATGTGCGGTGCTCACATATTCCTGGCTCTGCAGCAGATGAATTTAGACTTCTTAGGTGGAATGTTTAATCTTGTAATTTTACGTTAGTCACTTAAAATTGTCAGTTCTCTGTTTATCTTTAGATCTCACAACATCTCCGCCTTTATTACTTATTTCACCTGTAAATATTTGAGTTGTCATTTTCTTGTATAATATTTTATTTTTCCCACTATGACATATTACCCTTTTACTCCAAGTACATTGCCACTGATCCAGCAAAATCCAGGTTTCTAGGAGCATAACTTTTCGCGTTTTTGAGCGTCTGTGGCCCTAATAGGTTTTCTTCTTCTCGTGTCCGTGCTGCAACCCAGAGCCAAGCCACCCCAAGATTTGCCTATGGATACAAAGGACATGGTATTAGTAATGTCATGGAAGTGACACAAATGGCTGCTTTGCTTTCAAGTGTACTGAGATAAGCAGATTATAACATGTTCTCTGTGTTCTACCCCAGTTCCCATTTTTAACTACAGAAATGCTTGGGTATGTTGAAAACACGAGGAAATCAAATTTTTAACTTTTGAGAGAATTATCCTGCCCCCTATTCAGCAGGCTCTCTGCTAACACACTATACTTCTTTCTTCTCTCTGACTTTATTTTTGCCCTCTCTCCCCCTCTGGCTTTCAGCTTGTCCTTTTCCTTCCTTTTGATTTTGTGCTCAAACCTTTTTCTTTTTCTTCCCTGTGAACGGCAGACCTGGCCTTTCTCCCCTTCTTAGCTTAAGGCTTAGTCTTTTTCTTCCCTTTGGCACTAGGCATAACCTTCTGTTTCTCTCTTTCTTTATGTTGTTTGACTTTCTCTCCCTGACTTCCCACGTTTTCTAATTCAGGTTTTTTTCCCAAGGGGGTGGTTCAAATGGCTGCCTGCCTTGAAGAGATGGGCCATCATCTCCTGCATCACCACGTCTGTCAGATGCTCTCTGCAGCTCTGGTGACAGACCTTGCTAGCCTGGCTTTCTCACTGACCTGTCTTGCAACTACATGTGCAACGGCAGAGCCTCGGCTGCGGCTATGACAGCTCCTCGGCAAGCGAGGAAGTAGGGCGGTTCTCTCCCCAGATGCCGATCCTCACACATCCAGGTCATCCTGCACATGTTGGTCAAGCTTTGGCAGCAAGCATCCAGCTCCTCAGTGTCCTGTAAAGGTCCTTCTGATCAGTTAAGTCACCTCTATCTCACAGCCTGTAGCATACTGTGGGGTTTTTACTCAATAAACTTCCTCCTACTAACAAACATGGTGGCTGCACGCAGAAAAAATAACTATTTGTTGCACATCAGCAAAGCCAGAACCTTGCAGAGGGATTATGGAAAATATTGAAGCCATTGCCCCTGAAAAGGAGCATCTGTTCCTCTGCAATTTGGTTTTTCAAATATTTTCCTCTGTGCCCCCGTGACTTTAGAGTAGCTTTCTCCCTTTCCCTCTGCTTTTGGGGACATCGCTTTCTCTCTGGCATCTTTTCATCTCTGACACCTTTGCATCCTTGATGCAGCTTGAACCTCGAGCCCTGTCAGCCCGGCGCTTCCATCCAGCACCGGCTGCTTCTCTTTGGGAGGTCTCCTTGCCCATCCTTTGGGCGAGGAGCACTGTGACAGCTCTGTCCAGAGACGCAGGTCTCTCTTTAATCTCTTTCCCTTTAATTTTTAGCATGACCAGCTACGGGCCTTCTCCTGTGTTTTGCATGAGGGGAAGTAACTCGCCGCTCGGCTGTGCAGAAAGTTTCACTTGTTCTTTTCTCAATTCTTCCCCTTTCCTTCTGTCTCCCCTGGAGCAGATCCACGCTCCGGCTGCTTCTTGTGAAAAGGACATCAGCCTGAAGCTGAGGGGGACATTTCTTAAGGGTAATGCAGTCACAGTGCACCATAAGGAAGCAGAAATAACACAGAAAAGTCCAGATTTTGTCGAGGGCTCTGATCCTGAGTGCTGACTCAATAGAAAGGATGAAAACTGATGTTCATTAGAGGGCCTTGGTCAGACATGGAGCCATGGCTGTGCTGAAGGGAAGTTGCAGCTGAAAAAAAAAAAAATAGTGTCTGGCTGGAATTACAATGTACAAAGGAATGGAAAAACACTTACTAGTCTGTGAGAACTAATGCTATGCAAATTAATTCAATTCAGCATTAACTTCATGCAGATCCATCTGCATAGCATGTTGCAGGCTTTTTAGAGGTGCTGTAGCTGTTCCAGATTGCTGAACGAGACCCCACGACTTTAAAAATGTTGACCAAAGTCAGCATTTCAAAAAGCTGGTGTCGCTGGCCTCACCGATGTCCTTGTGCTCCTTCTGTTCCTCCAGCTGTGGAGTCACAGTGTCCTGCAAAGCCTCTGGCTAGCCCGTGCCTTCACTGAGCTTTTTCTGCACCTCTCCAGTGGATATTTAACTCAATTTCTTGAGTTTGGTGTGTCTATAAAATTTTCCTTTACAGATACAAACTTCTTCCATGTGATTTTGCATGGTCTGTGCCAAAATAGATTGTCAATGCAAACCTCAGCCTATTTCTCCCCGAGCATATAATTTTTCACATGCAAATAGAGCTGCTTGTGTTCATTTTAAAATATACTTTATAATTATTTTTACTTTATTCCTCCCCCCAAAAATAGAAAGCAATCAAAGAGAAAGCAGCCAGTCAGGAAAATGTTTAATTGAGTGTAATAGCAATTCTTACCAGCATCAGAATAGAGTCTGCAAAAAAAACTTTGAAGCACCAGCACTTCTACTGGATAGATTGACAATTGTCTCAATCTTTATTCACCTTATGTGCATGGCTGTCAGTATCTGAGAAGTACCAGTTTAGTGCAGTGGGAAGTGAGCAAGGAATCAATGCCAGAATTTTCAAGTTTAGGGAAAATATGAGAAATAATATCGCTTCACATAAATGTCATTCACTCTGCTGTGCTGCCTAAATTCAGTATCTAAATAAGAAAGGAAAAAAAAAAAAGCTCCAACCGTTCGTGAGACACAGTTGAGCTATGTTGCACAAAGGAGTCAGGCAGGGAAGGTCAGTGTTAGAGTTACTGCGTCTGCTGTGAGGCTGCCCTACGTTACGTTCACCGAAACAGTCCTTCTGCTGACCTAAGCAGGTTGATTGAATGAACAAAGGCAGCCAGAGTGCTTCTTTACCACTCTCTGCTTCCATGTACAAAGCAGCTCTAAAGACAATTCGATTGAGTTGCTGCAGCTTTGCACTGGTGGAATGAAGAAGGTGGACCACCAGCTCCCACTCCACCCAGGCTGCTCCCAGGCAGGAGGTGGCTCAGCTTCAGTTGTCCCCCATGGTCAGAGACACCCAAAAGCCCTTACAGAAAGGCTGGCATTCGTCTCAGTTATGCCTGGAAAGTGCGTACCTCAAGACTGCAGCCAAACCAAAGGCCACCCCAGTAGAAGCCACTTTGTCTTTGTCCTTCGGGGTGGTGCCAAGGCACACCAAGGTCCCCAGCCTGAACTCGCATTCCGTTACGCAACCGTAAATCAAGAGGAATTCCTCTGCTATGAACCTTTCTTGCAAAATTACAACATGAGTCAGGTCTCAGCTGCCTGCTCAGCTCAATGTAGCCCAGATATCTGATACGGGTTTTACATGAAGAGAACACTGCATCTGGTGCACCTAGACTGAAAAAGTCTGGCAGTAAACCTACAGGTCTCACCAAGGAAAAATGGCAAAGAATTTAGCTGTGCATTTTATAGTGGAGAAAGTTTGGCAAGAGTTTCTTACTGAGAGCAAAATGGTCTACCAAGGCAAGGCTAACTGTGTGGACGCACACTGGGCTCCACCTGATGGGAAAGCCTGCAGAGCTGTGCTTTGCCTTGTCCCTTCCAAGGCCTCTAAAATAACTTGGAAAATGACTTTGTTCTTCAAAACCAAGACAAAGCAAAAAACTTAATGCATTTTGAGTATTCCATCAAAGCTAGATAAAATTATCGTGCAAAATACACTGTGAATGCAGGTTTGTAGACTCCTTAACCCTTCTTTTTTGTTTTTTAATGATGACAAATCACCACTGCTGTAGTAGGATTATGATAACAGCTGCTCTAGTTAATATTACCACAATGCAAGGTGCTTTTAGGAACCTACTCTTGTGAATTATGGCTCTTTTACCATCACGTGGCTGTGGGAAAGAAAAAAAGGAAAAAAAAAGACAAATACTTTGAAAATTGGGTTCAAGGCTTCCTCATGTTAGCTGCATGCTAAACATGACAGAAGAGCAGCAGAAAACTACTTGAACTTAATTTCAGTCATCCAGTACATCATTGCTTGGATTTTATGTATTTTGTGTGTTTTATTTTTGTGGGATTTTTAGTTGTTACGTATGATACAGAACCCGATATTGTGGCTTATTGCACTTGACAACATGAAAGCGATGGGGGAAAAAAGAGAATCCTGCTGAGTTTGAACGGAGTTAGTGAAATTTGAGCCTTTATGAAACGGAAAATCATCCTTAATTTACTTTGGGGGGGGGGTCCAAAGCTCAGGGCACCTTTATTTACGAGTTACAGCAAAGTCTGACAGAGAGATCAGGTCTTTATATAATTTAACATAACTCACTCCTAGTTGGATGCATGATAAGCCACGTGCTGGAGGGACAAGTGTGTAACTGTAGAAGGAATAGAAACTTTTCTCCTCTGCCTAGGAGAAGTGCTTTCCAAAGCATCTGTCCTCTGTGCACTCTATATGTTCTGTCCAGCCACATTTCACGTAGACCATCTTCTAACCACTGGTAACCCAGAGAAGCACTCAGCTTAAAGCCATTGAAAGAGTGGAATGAAAGTGAAATAATTCATACTCCATGTACCATAAAATTAACAGAGAGAGATAGAGAGAAGACGCTCCATTCATCGCGGCTGGCATCCTTTTTATCAGGTACGCTACACAAGCAAATATGGTGTTGGGCTGTCAAGCCTGAGGTCATGGCTGCTCCAGAACCGGGGCGGTTTGGTATATTTTCGTACGCATTCATTACAAGGTACAGCGTACAGTTAAGAAACGCGCTTGTGGCGCCAGCATGTGATTATGGCAAGACGGGCTGACCACGGGGAAATTGCTGAGCTAACAGGGAGAGGGGCTGGGCTGAGCCCTGACGGAGCCGAGTCTGCAGACAGTCCCCACGCCAGCACACCTTGTAACGGCAGATCTGTGTTTCGGATGCTCCTCGGAGAGACGGCGTGTTTTCCTAAGGAAAAAGGGAGCACGCTGTTTACGAATCCTCTCCGCTCTCCTATTTTTGAATTCTCTGGTGTGCCTGTGTGGGTTTGCCTGCGTGTGTAAATTGTCCTTCTAACTTTCTATCTCTCTGCGTCTCTTTGGGTTATTTCTTTTTCTCTCCCTCTTTCTGTCTCCCCCCCTCCCACCCAAGAAAAAGTTTGAAAGCCTAACCACAATGTAAAACAAATAAAAATAATAAAAATAAAAAAATAAAAATCAGCTTCATACTTAGTGGTCAACTGGCTGCCAAAATCCTTTTCAGAGTGACCATTATGTGAGGCAGGTATAAGTCAGACACCTTAAAAATAGTGACATTTTGGTCACGGCACACAGTCTGTTAGTCTGTGGGGGTTTTTTTGTGGGTCAAAAATGTCTTTCAGCCCCTTGTGAACGTTTTTCTCTGCACACAAGTGTTTGCTTCCCCCCCATTACCCCCCTTTCCAGTTTCAAGCAGCCTGTTTATTCAGGGTAAAAAAAAGAGAGTACAAGAGTTGTTAAATAGAAAAAGAATTTGGAGAGGGTGTCAAATGATAACCATGACAACTTCGGAAGCAATAATGAAGAAAAGAAGCACAAACCCTGAGAATCTAATGTCTATCTCTCCCATCTTGAAAAAAATACAGCAACTGAAATGGACACTGCTCTGCTGTGGGCACCTGGCCTGAGTGAGACACGAGACCTATGCTTACCACAAAGTTTTGCAACAGCAAAGAATGCTGTATGTTGACTATAGGAAGCTTTGGTAGAGATAGGGAAGAGACACAGAGATGTCCCTGAAACCTTGGGCAAAAATCTTCACCTAATTTGCTGCTCACATAGCAGCCAAAAGGAATACTTTATACACGGTTCCAAAGTGCATAAAACAGAAATAAGGCCTAACACCTTTATCTAGATATTGTTTCTTCAAACGATAACAGGGTTTTTTTCTGTATGATTCAATTCTGCTAATGGAAGGTGGACTGCAGTCAGAGCTACATTTAATGTGACCACAAGCTCCTTGTCCCCCATCCTTTCAGGGTGATGCTTTCCTCAGTCCACTCACACCTTTAAAACACCTTTCTAAAATCTTCCCTTTTGTTGTTAAACACACAGTCCCTGCCTTGCTAAGGTGACACTCCTGAGCATACCATCACCCCATTTTGAATCGATGTGTCCCCTTAGCATGGCTAAAGCAGCTGGCAATGGAGGTGAACTTCAGAAAGAATAAAAATACTATAGATGAAACCCTTATAGAATCATAGATTCTGTAAAAATTATATAAAAATTATAAAAGCCTAATTCTCTGTACCTGTAAGAAATCTGGCAGAATAGCCTGGCTGGCAAAGAATAGTGCAATAACAGGGACCTCCTGCTTCCTAATTCACCCCAGGATGTGTGACCTCTAATAAGACCGTCATCTTGGGTTTGGGCTTATTTCTGCATATGTAAATGAGAATATACTTTATCTAACTCATGTTGTTGAGAGGATGTCCATGCTGGTATGTCATTTTGTAACTCTGAGGCATTGGAAGGACAGCATCATGACTCTGCCATTTCCTTCTGGGTGATCCGGAAGTCCAGATCAAAAATATACCACTTTACGTCCCTGTTTGCCACCTGTCAAGGGAAGACAACCTCACAGAGCATCATTTACAAAGCTTTGAAGTCTCTGTATGAAAGATGCTCAACAAGAGGCTGTTAACAAAAGCAAGCTTTGGGAAACTTAGATTATTGAACTGGGGCTGCACAAAATTCACACTGAATCTGGTACGTGCAAATTTATTCCTCATTTTCAGTGCACAAGGGGCTGAACAAACCTCAAAAGCAATTGAAACATCCGCATGTCACCGACTGTCACCCACCTCTTCAGGCTCCTTAATCTCCTCTTCAGAAGTTTTCTCTGCCAAGAGCATGTCCTCTGTCCCCCTACAACCTCCCTTGTTTCGTCCTCATCTCCCCTTGTGCTCTCCATCTACTAAAGCGTATTTTCTGGTACCCAGTTAAATGCTTTCCAATTAGAATATTTTCAGAATCCTAAATGGTCCTTGAGGCACAGCTCTGGAAAAGGATTTAGTTGTTTTGTTTTTATCAGAATTTAGCTACTTTAAAGGGTGCTTTAATAGGCACTTTTGTACATTAGGGATCCAGGCCTTGGTGTGTAATTCCTACAGGCTTCAACAGCAGATAGACGCCTAATTTCTAATAGCATGTTGCACATGTACATAGAGATAATTCTAATGGACTACACAAAGTCCTCCAATTCACATCAATTCCCTGCTTATTCTGAAATTTCTAAGTTAGATTTTTTTATGCCGCTCCCATGCTGACTATTCTGGGCTTTATCTTAAATAACAAGGATTTTATTTTTAATAATGGAAATCTTAGTTATTTAAATTGGAAGTCACAATCTCTTTATTTTTCACAACAGATGCTCTGTGAATTGTATGAACTTGTGAATTTCGAAGCTTCTCTGAAGAATTCAGAGGCACAGTTAAAACTTGCAAAGTTTAACGGGATAAAAGTGAAAATATCCCTGAGTCCTGACATCTATTTGCTCTAAACCTTGCTTATGTAAAAAATGCCAGGCATCTTTTTTTCCATGCGTTTTAAAAGCTATAGGGTTTCATTGGTAGCGCAAACATAAGCCACTGGCATTGTATAAAGAATGTAACCTCAGGATCGTATCTAAAGAGGCCTGCCCAAAATATAAAAGAAAATAAAAATTCCTCTACCTGCAGGGGACATTTCCATCGATTAATGTGGAGGGCTGTAGGAACAAGACTTTATAACCCAGTTGAACTTCAGGGTTTGACCCAGTAGCTGCTGCTGGGAGCAGCTCAGGAAGGTCTGGTACTTCTTTGTGCATATCCACTTCCCCTCCTAACACCTTCAAGTGCATTGAAACTCATGCCTTTCTTGAACCATCTTGGGTGTTTTGAGGCGTTTTCTTAATGAAACAGCTGCCATGTTGTTTTGTGTGCGCTTTGCCTCATCTATGTAGTATGCTTCCTCAAAGCTAAGTGGTGTTTCTCCTGTGGCTGCTTCTGTACTGTACCTCCCTGGGGAAGAGATCTTAGGTCTTTGCGTTTGCTTTCAGCCCCCAGCAGGGCTTGCAGACGCTGGTTCTCTTTGCAGGGTCTCAGAGTGGGCAGAAAGGGTGGAGGAACAGCCGTGGCGAAGCGGAGGTGCAGGGTACGAGTCAGTGCGGGACTGCCATTTCCCTAAAACCTCGCTGAAGCAAGAAACGGGGCAGCTGCAACCCTTATTTTCCAGCCCCGTGTTGTTGCCTTTAATACCCAATTTGCCCCGTGGACCCCTGCTGAATCCTTTGAGCTATTCATTTATTTATATAACCATTTTTCGCAGTGGGCTTTGCTCCCCGCTCCTTGCTGGCGGCCACAGAGGCTGTCTGAATTCCCGTCTCGGGAAGCAGGCTGGCTTTCCGCTCGCTGCGGTAAGTGGCGGGGCAAGTAAGCGCATAGCTATTGCCACTGCCATGCACGCAGCTGCCAGGGCGACAAATACCAGGAGGACCACGTCTCCTGTTACGCCGAGCCTTAGAAGGGATGCAGGGGAACAAATGCTGGGGTTGACTGTCAGACTCTCAGATGTGTCACATATTTCTCCAGAGCTTGGGGCTGTTGCAACAGCTGTTTGTAAACACTGCAAATCCAGCATTAGACCGGGGAAGGAGAAGATTTTCTTTTTTTTTTTTTTTTGACTTCTAGCTTCCTGAACTGCCCTTAAAAATGTTGCGAATACACTGGCATTTCTGCTGTCGATCTAAATAGCAACTAGTGTTGGTTTTCGGCTGCGCGGGCCAGTGGGCAGGCTCCGTCCCCGCGTCCTCCTGTGTCGGGTGACTCATCAGCAAGTCTGAGAATGTGCATCAGGCTGTGGCTCCGGCAGGAAAACACAGCGAGGAGCACTTGGGAGCTGGAGGGGATCTGATCGTGTTCAGCCTGACGCTAAAAACAAAATTAAAAAAATATAGCGCTAAAATTGGAGAGTCGCATTCCAGTGGGATAGGCTAGGCAGCGAAGGACGGGCTGCCGCTAACTCACAGAGGTTCATTCGGTAAAGGATAAGCACGTAAACAGGGCTCAAGTGATGTAATTTAAAAATTACATTGTCAATAGCATTGTAGGGGCATATATTAACTCGCAGCCCTATTCTAGCTCTCCTGCAGTCTGCGGGCTTCTCCTCTTCTCTCCAGGCAGTAAAAATTATACAAAATTGGATCCCCACAGTGTCATGGGCGGGCTTGGAAAATGCTCTTTTCCCACTATGTAAATGAGGGAGCACAGGCAGGAATCAGAAATGCCACCTTCTCCTCTTTCCAGGGGTTCATTTCATGAAAATCACGTTGATTTTTAAGTCGTACCATAGAGGTAAAATGGCCTTGAAAGACAGTCCTCCAGTTTTGTGCTTCAAAGGAGACTTACCAACCCTACGCTTTTAATGTTTGGAAGGATTTTCCTCAGCAGTATCTTAATGATAAGTTTGCAATTACTGTCCAGACTGACAGGGGAAAAGTTTGAAACTATAAGCGGGAAGGACAGATGCTGTGATAACCTAATTTAACCAAATGAGGTAAGAAGGCCTCAACTTCATATTGTAGATTGAAAAATTTCCTGCAGTATTGTTTTCCTGGGCCTGCTACTGCCTTACCAGCTCGTAATGAGGAAAACTGCTTCAACATTTCCAGTTGCAAGGAAATATTTTCAGTGTGGCAAATCTGAAACCAGACATTAAAATATGTTATTACATAGGCACCTAAATAAACAGCTCCATTTTTAGAGAAAAAGTAAAAGAGAGAGGTAGGGGGTCAGCATCTCAGAAAATTATGATAATAACAGAGATCTTAGTTTCTGTCAAACAAATTACACCAAAGCTTTTAAAATGCTCTCAAGTGGCCCCTGTAAGTCCATATAGAATTAGACCAATGACAGAAGTGGGGACAGGATCTGGGACCCTTAGCTCATAGGATTTAGTCTTTATAGCCTGTTTCATTTACAAAGGAAGTGCTGTTAATAGCTGCCTGTAGTGAATAACTAATAATTTTAAAGAAAACTCTGGTTGTTTACGGAACAGGACTCACCGTTTGGTTTACTATGACCTGGGAAAGACTTGAGCATCTTTTGGGATGAGTGAGCCTTTGGGAATTTTGTGTTTTCTGGCAAGGACTCCTGGGATGATAGCGTTTGCTCTTTGGGAAACCTAAGGTGTTCAGCCTGTTACTTAAAAGCTTGTGGAAAACTAGTCACCCAGATTTAATCAGAATAACTATGTGAAGGAGAAAAGGTCAGTACTTAAAAGCAAGGCATTAGGCTGACATGTCTCAAGGCTTTCCAGCAACATATACCTCACTGAAAGCAGCAGGTCAGATTTAACCATTATCAAAGGAAGGGCCACTCTCCTTTCTCTCATTAAGGACCTTTCAGGACTTTATGAAGAAACAGGGTAATTTTCATGCTTACCAACACCACCACTTCTCTCCAGTACATCGCCCTTTTATTTTAAGGGAGTCCACTGAGAAAGGAATCACCAGTCTGCAAAGCAGTAAAATTATTACCTGCACGGCATCATCCCCCTGTCCCTTCATCACCCACATGTAGGGGGGCACCTGTGCAGAGCCAGTCGGTCTAGGCCTCCTTGCTTTCTTCTGCGTTGATTTTCCTGTCTGACCCCTAAAAGTCAACCAGTTATCCCCATGCTCGCCATAAAGCCAAAGAGCTTCTCTCTTGTTCTCAGCAGCATCCACAGGAGTTTTGTAGTGAATAGCAGGAGCACTCCATCAGCAAGAGAAGAATGATCGGTGACAGTGAGTATTGTATGAGGCACGGGCTTGGATAAACCCATTGTTTTTGTATGAGTGTGTATTTTCTCACATAAAATTACTACAAGTGTGTAGCAAATTAGGCTTATACACAGCACTGGTCCTAAAGCAACAATACTGAGATTAGAAATAGATTTACTGTGGCCCCGCACATTCCACTTAAACCCAACAGAACCCACCTACAGTAAATATTTTGGCTCCACTGATGTTGTCAACAATGAAACCAATATGCTGCCAAGATTACAGCAAGTAAGATCATTATTAAAAATATAAGACTATTGATGTTTTGTTCTGCCTTAAAAACACTGTAAATCCTGTTGTTGAGTCTTTTGTAAACAAAGTCAACACCATCCTGTTGCTCTTACTGACCTAAAATAAGGGAACAAAAATGTTAGAAAATTTTGTTATCCTTACTTGACATCCGACCAGTGTATTCTTAATTACTTATGGTCTCTTTTCTTCTGGGAAAGGTGGGGCTTCTAACAGAGGAAAAAATGACCTTACCACCATCACTGAGAGAATATATTTCTTTGTTTGTAGGGAACTAGCTTGAATGCATTAATAATTTCTAGACATCCTTTCCTGCTAACCTACTTACTTTTTCCCATTCAGGATACACCATGCAACAGATGTCAACTGATTAGAAACAGGTATAGATGCAAAATTACACAAACGGATTTTGGATTTGAACCACAAGACTGTAATACCCAACACATGCTTTGCAATATTGTTTTCTCTTGTCCTAACTCCTTATGGATCAGCTCCAGGTGTCGCATCAGAGATCAGAGGTTACTTCACCTTTATGCTGGTCTAGCTGGGATGGCGATAGTGGCCAATAGATAGGACACTTCGCGTTTAACTCTATTGTTCTATGAAACATATTCTTCCCACAGAAATGTTACTGGCTCCCACCATGCTGCTGTGATGCAGTTCCAGAAGTCAAATCCATGGTTTAGCTGGCCAGGATGCTGCCTGAATACCAGTGCTTGCTCCTAATTAGGGAGTCCTGTAAATTTCAGTGGTAGGTGTAGTCTGTAAAATGGTGATAACTTCAGATCTACAAATCCTAAAATGATTTGGGCCACCCTTTCATGCTGCACTATCTCCCAGACCTCATGGAGACACCCACGCTGGCTACCCTATCTTAAATTCTCCAAATAGTTGAGGCAGCCTCTCCATCTGCCAAGTAGTCGGGGTACAAATAAACAAAGGGCATGTTGAGCATTTAGAAAATGCAGACACTGCTCCTCAGCTTTAGCCAAATGCAGACATCCTGGCGAAACTGGAGGAATGAAGACCACACGTATATGGTTTGGTGGGTGCTTAAAAACTTACGACTGATTCTGAGGAATTACTTTCAAAACTGGTGGCTTAATTTATATCATAAATAAAATTCTGTGTGCATATATATATACAGACACACATGCATATATATAAAAATATATATAGGGGATATTATTTCTATTTTATAGATTACTATTTCTGGTTCATTAAGATTTAATAGCAGGTTAGATATCTATATTCATCGAACAATATTTATGTAAATTACGTACAAGAAAGGATAAAATTTAACCAAAAGATTTATGATCAACAGGGACCTTTTAAAAGGGAAGAATTGTAAATACTTTTCATGTTTAGTGAATCTTAGACTTTTCCAAATCGGTTAGGTCATCTTGCAAAACTGCATCTGATGGTGAAATTAGCTGTAAATTTAGAAACTTGAGCCCAAACATACCCCAAAATTACATTAATGTATTGCATAATTAATTGTATCAATACATTGGCTTCATCCTCTTTTTCTCCCTGTTATCTTCCTTCCTTGATCTTTGAGTTGTGAATCTGAACTTTTCTGATTTTCTTAATTTTTAGCTACTTTTGAGCTACAAAAATTCCTCTACTGAAGAGTAACTTCTTCTTTTTCTCTGTGTTATGAAAGGATTGAAAGCGAGTTAACGTGGTTCTAAACATATTTCATAAAGCCGTGATAATTTGATCATTTTTTCTTGCTTTAAAGTTGACAGTAGTTTTAGCTTTGATAGTGCCAGGTGGTAATCCAATGTGACTTAGATTTCCTATAGCAATAACATTTGGCAGATTCATTCCTTGATGAGAGGAAACCATTTCTATTTTTAACCACATTTTTTGATAGAACCATAAATATAGAAAGCCTTTCTGCTAGAATTCTTAAAAAAGTATTACACAGTATAATGAACCCCGTTTTCTACGTTTAAATAAGTTTGTTGTTGTGAAAAGGAACAGAAAGTGAGGAACGAAAAAATACCAAGAACAGGTATACCCTGCATATAATATTTATTTGAGGCTTGAAGACAACATGGCATTTTGCTGGATACCCAACTCTGAAATTATTCAGAATGTACTTAGTCCTCCCTTTAACCTGTATTAGAAAATGTGAATGCACCTTGTCTGAAATTTGGTTCTTGCAGTCACAAATGCCAAATTGAGACTTACTGGAATTTCACTGACATTAGTCAAGTTCCCCTAGACCTGAATATAGCGCTCTACAACTGACCAGATACCCTGCTGAAAACAGCTTTCATACAAGTAGATAAATGGACCTCTCAATAAGCAGATCCATTCATATAGAATAAGTAGTCGGGTATGCAGAGCTAAATGTTCCCCAACCAACCAACCTAGTTATATTACAAGATGGAAGACCATGAAAATTCACAGGAGCACTGAGATACGTGCAGACACCAGATACAGTTGCACAGGAGAGAACCGTGGCCAGCAGATCGAGAGAAGTGATTCTGCCCCTCTACTCTGCTCTGGTGAGACCCCACCTGGAGCACTGTGTCCAGCTCTGGAGCCCTCAGGACAAGAAAGACATGGACCTGTTGGAGCAGGGCCAGAGGAGGCCACGAAGATGATCCAAGGGCTGGAGCACCTCTCCTATGACAGGCTGTGAGAGTTGCGGGTGTTCAGCCTGGAGAAGAGAAGGCTCTGGGGAGATCTTATAGCGGCCTGCCAGTACCTGAAGGGGGCTACAGGAAAGCTGGGGAGGGACGTTTTATAAAGGCATGTAGCAATAGGACAAGGGGCAATGGCTTTAAACTAGAGCAGGGCAGGTTTAGATTAGACGTCAGGAGGAAGTTCTTTACACTGAGGGTGGTGAGACACTGGCCCAGGTTGCCCAGAGGGGTGGTGGAGGCCCCATCCGTGGAGACATTCAAGGCCAGGCTGGATGAGGCTCTGAGCAACCTGATCTCGTTGACGATGTCCCTGCTGACTGCAGGGGGGTTGGACTAGATGGCCTTTAAAGGTCCCTTCCAATCCAACAGATTCCATGATTCTATGATTCTATGACTTCCAATACTGATGCTAGAAAAAGAGGTCTCCAAGATCTGATGCCACACATGGATCTGCCCTGTCTCCTCAGAAGTCACTGAATATGGCTGCTTTTGCATAGAGAGCAGCTGTGCTGCTGGCATGTCCAGCTGATGCATGGTCCCTCCATGTGCTGCAGCAAGCGTAGTGTTAGCTGCTCTCATAGTACACCAGAAGTTAATGTAGATCATGTTCCGCAACACTATTGCTGCTGGATGAAAAAATACAGAAAAATGAGTTCTTGTGCACAATACAGGGCGAGGGGAAAATAGTGAGCTAAAGTAAGAGTGAGATAAATCTTAACTCTTATGAAAGATGTCACTGAGTTATTTCATTTTGTTGAATTTTGTCCAAGTTTACTGCAAAGAGACAAATCCTATTTCCTTTTGCCTGCTGAAGGGAACTTGAGGGTTGCAGTGAAGGCCAAATCAAAGGTGAGCCGACAGAGCCCTCATTGTATAAGAATAATTTCATGCTGAGTTACTTTAGGGGGAGTGTGGCCAGCAGGTTGACTGCAGAATACTGTGTCTGGTTTTGTGTACCACGCCCAAGAGGACTCTGAGGAAGCTGTGGAGCTCCAGTGAGGGACACCAAAAAAATCAGAGGACATGATGTGTGGGAAGAAGATGAGGGATCTGAGCTTGGTTGGTCTGGGGAAGAGGAGGAAAAAGGATGGTCAAATAACAGCCGATGACTGTGTGAAGATCTGTTACAAGGGCAAAAGAGCAAAACTCTTCTAGGTAGTGCCAGGCTATCTAACAGAGGGCAATGGCCCCAGATTGTGGGTTGGAAGCTTTGTATTGGACATTAGAAACACTTCTTCACCAGGAGGTAAATGCTGGTTTTAAGTGACCCAGAGAGGCTGAGGAATCTTTGTCCTTGGAGATTTTCAAGACTCAGCTAGACAGATCCATCACTGACCTGATCTGGTGTTGGCAATAGTCCCATTTCAAGTGGGAGGCAGGATGACCTTCATAAGTCACTTGCAACCAAGACTTCTATGATTTTTCTGTGGCTAAGAAAGCAAAAAAAAATCATAGCATAGCTCAGATTAATTTAATTTACTATTTCAGAGCATTGAAGAGTCTCTTTGGCTTATTCCTAACAGCTGAGTAAGATTTGAGCAAATTAATATGATCTCAAGCTGTTGTATGTGGATCTCCATTCATCAGAAGAAAGGCAGTTCTGGAGTTAGTATGCCTTCCACTGAAAATGTTCCACTATAAAATGTTTTACTGGTTTTTGGATTCCTGGTAAAAATATTAGGAAGAAGGGGTTGCTTATCTTCCATGAGACATGGAAGATGCAGAAGACTGAATAACATGCCATATTTTACTTCAGATAGTACCACTCAGTAAGAACAATGCAAATACCGTCAGCAAAGCAGGACTTGCTCTCTCCCAGCATGTCTTTCCTGAGCAGGAACCGTATCTAGGTCTGTTTCTTGAGGTAACTTTTTTCACATCTGAGTCCTTCTTTCATAGCCATTTCATACCCATTCAAAAGTGGGCAGCCTTTGAATGTAGGGAGAGGTTGGTAAATCTTTAAATTTTCTATAGAAGCAAATAGACAAGTCACAGACTAGTGCCACAAACATCCTTATAAAGTGCTGTCCTCCTAGTTGTGTCTAAAAGAAAGAATAGCTATTGACTGTTTCAGTCATACAGCAGCACATGCCTGTCCTGCCTACCTCAAGTGCAGAGACCACTTGCTGGAACAGCCCCAAAGATGCTTGTTGAGGATAAAATACGCATTTTTGTGTTCGTTAGAGTAAAACTTGGATTAGAGTCCAGGAATTGCACTAGATGGAAGCAGTTCGGGAAGCATCAGCCCACAGAGAGCACTGCAGGGAGGATAGGTCATCTCCTACCCTAGAGAAGAAAAATGCATGTCAGCTCCAGGGCTATTTTTGTAACAATTTGCTCTATAAATAGCCACATGAAGAATTGTCTGAAAAGATTCCTGCTTATGGTACCTCTGGAAAGTCTCTGTCGGTGACTGGGTGGGGGGAGCATAGAGGGACAGCAGTAGCTGGGTCAAGGTGCTCAGACGGCTTACTCTGTCATGTTGGTGTGATGTGGCATGACACAGATGAAAAGTATGAAGTATGATGGGCAACAAAAGATCAAATACAAGCTCAACGATTCCCATTCCCCTGGCAACAGACTGAGTATTCTTGCCTATACATACTTCCCCATAACCTTTTCACAGCTGAGATCATAACTGGAATGAATGCCCGTATAGGCTAGAAAGACATGACCTCTCTTGTTTACATCAAAAAAAAGAAGCTTGGTAAATGACTCTTTTTCTTCTCGTTTTCAAAGTCTTCATTTGTCATCACGGAGAGTGACTTGTCAGTTTCACTATCCTAAAGTGAATTTCTAGCATTGATGAGAAATGCTTCAAGGCTAGCCATTTATTCTAAGTTTAGGGGTTGACTTGGGTTTTTTACATGCTTTTTGCCAGTTTATAAATGAGGGGATGAAGAGCACAAACAAATGAGAAAGACTGAAAACCCTTAAAAGAGTCAGAATAATATTAAACTAATGAAATGACTGTATTTGTTCAAGAAACAAGGCATTGTGTAATAACGTGAATCTCAGCTCTTTTGTTAACAACTCAAGTGATTCAGGGTTTGAATTTGGTCTTTTGTTAGTGCTGTTTTAAAACCGTATCAACATTATCCACATGCATGCACTTATACACGAAGGTAAGGATAATCTGCAACATGGTTTTCCCTTGTCTTTTGTGTTGGTTTTTTGGGTTTTTTTTGGTTGTTTTTTTTTTTTTTGTTTTGTTTTGTTTTGGTTTTTTTTTTCCAGTCCCCCAGTGTGGTAGCTCCTTTTTTATTGCAATAACACACAAGTTGTTTAATACATACCTACCTGATCATCAGCCTCTGTCCAAAACGAAGTAGCAGTAGCAACTGCAAATGAAGAGTTTCCTGTATTTTAAAATTTGAAGCTTTTTTTTTGAAAATAACAGGCATTTTGAAGAGTAACGGCACTGACATCACTGAAACCAGCGAGTTACTCACTACTGCATCCTAACGCTTGCCACTGCACTGGAATTTTTCTTAATGCTTTCTTTTTTTCCAGTTGTGCCAAAAAAATACTAGGGGAAGTGGCATTTTCCAGTTGAAACACATTTTCCTGTGTCATTTTCCAGTTGAAATCTCAAACCTCCTGCCCATATAGCCATTTCTGTGCCTTTTTTTAAGAGCCTTCTTTGCACTGAAAACTCCAATACAAGGTTGGCAGGAAGGTTTCTCTGGAGCAATCAGAGCAACCACAGCTCCAGCCTAGGCAGGGAAAGACAGTGATGATGCTCTGTGTCTTGGACTTCGTTTGGAAAAGCTGGATTATTTCATACCTCCATCATAGCCAGTTTGCATAACCTTGGGTAAACAACAAGCCTGTGAAATGAAGTTTGTCTGTCTGCCAGATGGAAACTGCTGCAGTGGATCAGATGCTTTTGACAAAATGGGTACCTGGGAATGGGATCTACCAAAATGAACATGCCAGGTAGGAATACCTTGGAGGCATAGGTATGTTCTTTTGAGACTATGAGGAGGTAGTGATCTTCTGTTAAGATTTTGGTTCTCATCCTTGTCTTGAAAGTACATGGTAGAGCCAGCCCTTTCTTGTAAAACATCCAGAGAAGGAACAATTTTATTCTTATTTATTTTCCTACCTAGTTCATGTAGGCGAATGTTCTTACCGCTAATGTACTTGATAAAATGAGGTTCTTACTCTACCTTTTAATTGGACAGGACCCATAGCAGACCATGGAGGATAATCAAGCAAGATCCAGGCAGATGTCTTGTTGAGGCATGAGATAGCTCGTTAGCTGCTGAGTATGATTAGGATTTGGGCAGTTCTGAATATGCCCAGATTTGTACTGGCAGAAAAGGTTCTGTCCCCTGTGGTTTGGCTGAGGATAAGTGGGAGGTTTGAGAATCTACATTCTGATGTGGAGTAGGAATGGGGTGGTGTCCTGGTTTGATGAATTTTACTGCCTTTTGTGCATTCACTTCTTTTAGCCACTCAGTGCTTCAGGGGTCTTCCCTGTCTGCAAAACTGGAGCACAAACACTTCCCCATACTGTAGTGAATCATAAGGAAAAAGGTATTTGGGTGCTATGGTAATGAGATAACTGCAGTTTCAGAAGGTCCTGTAACTAGGAGCTTTGGAAACACAATGCAGAGGTATATCAAATCAGGTTGTACAGTTAGGAACTGTACAGTTAGGAACAGAGTCACAGCCATTGCTGTCACACAAAGCACGTCCCTAAAACTGTGGTTGACACTATGATACAGCCAGCCTGTCTTCTACTTTTCCCCCCTATTCCCTGTGTGGTGCTCAGTCCATTGATCTTCCCAAGCATTTCGTCCTAAATCTAGCCCTCTGTATGCATATTCTTCATTTCTTCAGTCCCTGTGCACAGCGCTGCTGAACTCAACCAGTAGCCCGTGAGTAGTAAACACTCAGAATGCATTGGACAAGGATGTGACACTGCAGTAACAGTCACATAGTAAAAAAATAAAATGAAATTAATATAGTAAAAAATAGCAGATTGCCTACAGATTTTTTTCTTCGGGGTTTTTTGGGTGTGTTCTTTGTTTTGTTTTGGTTTTGTTGTCCTTAAAATGATTAGTGCCTCTGCTTTTCTGTGGAGCTTTGTCTAGAAAAGATCACAAAACTGCTGTGGATACAGCATTGAAGCCTGAAATCAAACAACAGCCACAATAAATTCTGGGTCTCATTTTTGCATGGCAGGCCAGGTCATTTTTCTTGGTAAATTGAAGACCACTTTCAACTCAGGAGGGAAAGGTGACAACATGAGCCAATGCCACACAAGTCCTGCTGGTCCTTGCTCGCAAACCCTTACTTGCAACTCCCTCGATGACCCAGAATGAACTCAACTTGAGGCTGAGGGAGGTGGGAGGAAACAAGGACTCGTGCCAGCTGCCTTTTTTTTACTATGACTTGCTTGTCACAGGAACAAAGATCATCTGGATGGGGGTTAAGGAGTTACATAGCAGCAGAGGAAAAAAAAAAACCTTCTAAAAATAGAAGAGGCAAATAAAATATATCAATAACTTAACATAACCCCAATACATCACACTGTAAAATGAGTAAACGAAAGCTCTTTCGAATTTTACCACTTGCTGCTACCAGTGGGTGTCATTTCCCACCATACCTCTATCTTCACAAATTAGTTTAGCACCAAGAAATGATGCAGCTATGTAGGAGTGACAAGTATCAAGCAGTCAATATGCCTGAATAGCCTGGGCTCAGACAGGTCTTCTTCTCTGGGGGCACCCTTACATCGAAGCAAAGCGCACATGGGGAGGTTTGTGGAGCTATTATACAGGCTAAACAGGGGCTGAGTCATCTGACTGCCGCTTTTGTCACATTTTGGGTCCTCAGTACATGATCCTGCCTGGGAACGGACTCCACCAGCAGCGTTGTTCAATGCAACCAAGAGCTGGGCATCCAGCTACCCTCAGACTCCCTTTCAATCTAAGGAAACCTAAAGTGGCTCCCTGCCTAAGTAATGACACTGCACTACTAGAAGCGTTTGTAACTTCATTCAATTAAACATTTTAGGGAGGAAGGAAAACGGCAATTTGTTGAAATAAATCTGTTTTCAGACAAGCAACATGTTTCCTGTGTAAAAGGCTGTGGGGAAACCATTAAAAATGTCTCAAAAATCATTCAGAGATTAATTTTTTAGTGTTTTTGAAACAAGTGTTACTTTCTTAGAGATTAGGGCAACTTTTTTAGAACTCAAAGTTATTATAGATGAGAATGTACAAAATAAGCTCAACATGAGCTACTTTACTGTGTACAATCTACTTTTCCCCTCCTTCTACTGTTTCTCTATTTGCCAGAATTTTCTACTCTTTAATGGGATTTGAGATGCAAAGAGTTTTCCAAAAGCCAACGATTCTTATAAACTTTTACATTCAGCTGAGAAAGCCACTACATTTGTAGTTTGAAAGTAGGTGGAATGGGAAAATGAGACAACCTGCTCTTGCCAGGGTGACTGCAAAAAGCTATTGAAACACAGTGCAGCTTAAGTGAAGGGGTGTATCAGGAAGCTGATGTGCAATTTCACCAGAGGAAGGTGCGTGTCCGGCCCCTTGCATTAGAGCTGGCAGATATTCGAAGTGCTTGAAGAAAAGCACTACGTTTTTTCGGAGAGGTATTCCACATCCTTCGTGAACTCAATCACACAGCAAAGTGCCATTAAATCTGCAGAAAAGGTAAATGTCCAGTGTATTAGCAATGAAGCCTTCTTAATTGCAGTGCTATAAATGCTCTACTTCAGTAGGAACAACACACAATGGCTTCTCCTGATTACAATTATGCGATGAATACATCTGAGGAAAAAGTCAATCAGGGCAGAAGACGCTCCTCAGCCTGCTGAAAAAAACACATTTTCATTGGGAGAGAAACTGTAGTGTGACTGAAACTGAGAGCCTGCGTCTCAGCAGCTCTGCTGCTGATGCTGTATTGCACTGGTCATGAGAGTGCCGGGTATCTGAATCTGTGCAGAGGTCTTATATTCGAGGTGGATTTACAGATATTTTTTACGCTATTGTAAACATAAGCTGGAGAATATGTTCTTGAATGTTTTACGTTTGTTTTTTTCACTGTGCTGGTTGTAAAATTATCTGAATAAATATTCAGAATACAGAAACTCAGTTGCACGATAGTTTAATCCTAAAAGCCAAATATTTTTTATTTAAGTGATTTATTGAGGTATCGATTGTCCAATAAATATAGGAATTTCAAAAGCACTAATGGGAATCTTACAAAAAATACAGAATAAATATGCAAAATAGGTAAGAGTGCAAAAATTACATAAATAGGACAATTATTTTCCCCTGGCATATTAGTTTCATTGCATTATGTGGACAATATTAAAGCCTATTTTATTCAGGCAAAACCAATATGAGGCCAAGGTTTTGTGGATAAGGATGACAGGAATGGGCCTGAGCTCTGCAATGTGACTCATATGGTTATAAGAAAGGCTAAATTAGCTGACTTTTCCCAAAATGAGATTTCAGAATATGTTTTCTACACTTGCCCAGCATGGGCAATTCTCTTACATGAACTTTTAAAGGAGCAAAGCAACGAATCAGAAAGTAAAATGGTGATCCCAGCTCTCACCACTGAATTCAGACAGCTCTCATTCATTTGGAAAATGGAATTAGTGGACAATATGTCCACATGGCTGAGCAGTGAAACAGCAGTGGAAGCTCCACCTGAAATCCAGTAGAAAGAGCTCGTTTGAGTGGTTCAGGGTACAGTTGTCAGGAAACTTAAATCACAGTACAGTCATTTTATAGAAATCGTGATGTGAGAAACATGCGGAAGGAAAATCTTTTCTCCAGCCGTGTCTATCTGTAAAGTCATCTCATGAAATGGGAAAGCCTTGTCTTAACTTTAGTCTTGCACTAAGCAATGATGTTAACAACAATGACACGATAGTGACAATTATTATCAATCATGGTTTCTATGGTCACATCGATGAACCAGCTGAGACCGTTGTATGAACAAAGCAGTTTAGATTGCCCCTATCCAAAGACCTGAGACACAAAACCTCATGAATTTAGGCATTTGAGTCACTCTGAAGTCATAGGATTAGCTATGGATAATCATAGGATTAGACACCTATGTACATTTAATTGGCGGAACTGTATAGTCTAGGCAGACAAGGCAGATATATTGGCATGGTGCAACCCATTTGAACAATGCTATGGCAGAATATGTCATCTAGGTCATTGATGTAGGGATAGTAGGATTATTTAAGTTAGAAATGGGGGTAAGAATTGGACAGAAAAATGCTTGGAGACATAATACTAAAAGGGCAAAGCAATCAGAGTCAGAGAATGGGAAGGTAGTTATAGGGCGAGTTTGAAATGAAGAAACCTTGGAATAAAAATACTGGAGGGATAAAAGATATTTTCCATTGCATTATTTGGGTTAGATAATCAC
This sequence comes from Dromas ardeola, assembly GCA_013398915.1. Taxonomy (NCBI): domain Eukaryota; kingdom Metazoa; phylum Chordata; class Aves; order Charadriiformes; family Dromadidae; genus Dromas; species Dromas ardeola. The sequence goes on along the minus strand of VYZM01019770.1, from coordinate 248,585 downwards.
ATAAGTGAAAAATGAGTGAAACTATTTTGCTTCAAAGTTAACTTTGTGTAATATTATACAGCATCATGCAGTGGTACCAGGACGTACTGGGGTGGTATTGCAGCAGATGCAATTGTTTGTTTAATTCAACGAATGAAAAAGAGAAAGAGCAGAATTTGGAAACACCTGCTTATTTTCAATATGAAGTATATCATGTTTTTGTTTTGAACTTACATACAAAGTAGCTAAATTGCATTTTAAGTGAGTTTAAATTTAAAAATAGATGATGTTCCTGTTGGTCAAATTAAGTGTTTTTTTCAACCCAAACAAAATATTTTCTTCTTTTTTTTTTTAATTTGATGCAGAAAACTGAACTAAAAAAATTGTGCCAAAAGGAAAACATTCCCAGAAAAAAAAAAAATAAAATTCTTTTCCTCTTCCTAAACCTCAAAAGCCAAATATTTGCACAATCCTCCTCTAAATGTCCAAAACTCCCTCCTTGGCTGCTTCTGCAGCTGCTGCTACTGAATGAAGTCACATTACATTGTGCTGATGAGCATTTCATTCACAAACAGGAAGGAGATCTAGCCTTGTAAGGGCATAACAAACAAGTTTAGTTCACTGGGTAAAATGAACCAACAGACCACAGATTCAATTCTTTTTTTTCCTTTTTTTTCTTGAAGCAGCAGGAAAGGGGCTGCTGACGAGATATTTTGGAACAACTTGCTATTAGGAAGGAAGTATGAGTGGGTGTAGATGAGAAGTAACTCACGCTCATATGACACACGCATTGCAAGTATGTTGAAGTCTTGGTCTAAAACAAAGGGTGGAACTGTCAGTGTAGTGATGTAGAACAGAGGGAGCTGTTTGCTTGTTTGTCTTGCTTGTAGCCAAAAGTTTGAGGCATTTGCCAACTGGGCTGACAGAGCAGGATCTCTCTGGAGAAACCATGGTCTTTGTTAAATGATCAGTAGTTCATTTGAGAGTCATCACTCTTGTGATGAGCCATGTGCCTCTCTGTGAATTTTTGTTAGTTTTATAAAAAATAAAACTAAGAACATCGGAGATGCTTTCAGATATGGGAGATTTTTACTGAAGAGGCTGTCAGGATAATCCAGCCAGCTCTTATTGTTGATCATACCTTAGATCCCTAATGGTAGATCAAGAAACTGTCAAGAAATTTAAGAGCTCATCAGGAAATCAGGTGGAATCTCAGCTTAATACCATAGACATTTCATGTTCATGTTTTAATCAAACTTCAAAGTCAAGACATTTTAATTCAAAATGAGAATTGTGTGATATCTTAGTATATTTGTAGAGGAATCTCTGGAGTGTCTTTTCAAAATCCAAACCTCGATAAAAATCTAGAGAAATGATTAAAAGGGGAAACAATGTTTTAAATTGTAGTTGGTAAGAAAAAAAGTTTATCTTGGTTGCTATGTTAGTGAATGAAATCTATAGATGTGGCAATTCACATGGTTTAACTAATGGCCAGAAAAATGAGAATCGCTTCCAAATGAAGATGAGCTTTAATGAAATGAATCAATACAATAAGAAGTAACCAGTGAACTCCCCAAATTAGGCACATTAAGAATAGCCAGAAAGTTCATTGATTTGCTTGAATAACAGTGGGTTATCATATTCTTGTGTACACTGTGGGGAATTTGAGGCCTAAGAAAGTCAGTTAGAGATAAGTAGATTGGCTATATTTCAGTCAATAGTTAAAGTGTTATTCAACATTTTTCTTTGTTTTCTAGTTAAAAAAATGCTTTAAAATTAATATGGTACCTCCTGGCTTTAATCAACAAGTACATTTACACCATTAAAAAGAACTCCTCTCTTCGTTACCTTACACATACCCACACATTTTCTCTCAGAGGAATTTTCAATTTGAGAGTCCCTGCAGACACCCAGGAACAAGCAAGTCCAAAGCTTGGAAGTGTGTTGTAAGGTTTAAAACTTTTATAAATGTTTGATAAAATGGGTTATATTTAAAAAAAAAAAAAAGCAAAAGTTGAAGAAATTCAGAAATATTTCTTCCTTTTCACAGAGGAAGCATTTTAAGCATTTGGAAACGATGCATTTAAAGTTTCAGAGATGGTACAAATTAGACTTTTTAAACTAGGAGTGTCCATTATTGCTCACAGAGAGGCTTTTAAAAGAGGTTGACTGCTGTTGTAAAACATATATTTTGTGAACTAATGAACTATAACTACAGGGAAAAGTAGTCCTTCCTTGCATTTAAGTTAATCTAGATTTTAAAGAAAAAGAAAAAAAGGATAAAAAGAATGGCCTGGATAGGGGATCTTCCTCCTCTTCTTCCTCCTCCTCCTCCTTTCCCCCCCCTCGCTCTCATTAGACACCTGGTGGTGGTAATGTGAAAAGGATGGATTTTTTTTTCTTTTTAGAGCCTAAGCAGCACTAATTTCTTACATGCTCCCATTGTGTCTGAACTCAGAGGCTTGTTTATAGCCTGTCAACTCAATTGTTTAAGTGGTTGAAATTTGAGGTAAAACCTGTTGCTTATCACCCACTGGCCATTTTGTCCTGGAGTTAAAACATTTTTGTCATTATGGAACTTGTGCTATAATCCACAGGACAAGTCGAAGTAACTCTAGAGTACTAAGTCCAGAGTGTGTTGTAACTAGTGCACACGTTGCCTGAGAGCGATCTTCCAGAACCTCTAAATGCTTTGTTGCAGGCAACTTTGGTTGTTTCAAAAAGCTTGAACATGACTAGAAGTCCAAGGTGGTGTCTTTATGAAAGCTTCATGTCTGTGGCCATGAAGTCAAAAATGCAAACTATCTCTCCACAGAGAACTTCATATTGCTGTCAAACCTGAAACACACATGCACACAGAAAGTCCAATTCCAGTACACTGCCATGTAGCTAGGTCTTTCTCCCTATTCCTCAAAAAATGTTTATATGTTTTAGATGCAGACAGAATGTTCCTGGTCCCATGGCACCAGGCACGCCTGTTATCCACCAGGATAACATCAGGACTCTCTGGATACAGCTTGGGTCAGTCTTTCAAATATTTATTCTTTTTAGTTGCAAAGACTACCAAACTCACCTATATGTGCTTGAACATGAACATTTTAAACAGCTTAGACGTTCATTGACATTAAATGCGCTTCCATCCCACTTGCCTACAGGACTCAAGAGGTCACTGGAAAGGCCAAATGCCACCAGGTCCCGTACATCCTGAGGCTCAGACTACGCAGGTGTGGCAGCCAGACATCCCTCCCACTCATCAGCCAACACCAGGTTCAGAGGTTGGCATGTTGGGTGTTTTCACCATCAACAGGAGCTTTGCACATTGACCATGTTTTGAAAGTGATTAGTTTATTTCTAGAACTGGTACGTATTTTGTCACTTTCCTTTACCTGTGGTTCATCCTTCAGGATTTTTAAAAGCTGTGCTGGGCTCAGCTCCAGTTACAGGTAACTAATCTGCCTTTCTCCTTTGAATATGCAAACATGGGCCAATTTCAAATGTACAGTTATACATAAGAAAATTTTGGTCTGTAACTCTCCCAGTGACAGAGTCTTTTCTAGAGATTTTAGCAAGAACATCGAAGCTAATAAAAGCCCGTGTGGAGCTGCCATTTTTATCTCTGTAAGTGTCAAACTATAAAGTCCATGAAACTACCTTTTTTATCTCCACCCACATAATTAAGTCCTTCTGTGTAGGTGCAATCTTTCAGGTATAAGTAGCTGGGTGCCTATATTAAGTCTGTACTACATGCAAAGTGTCTTCTTCTAAGGGCTAAAACATATTAGGACTTTCTAAACACAGCAAGAAACCACAGCAAATGTAGGGCTGCTGTCTCTTTCTTCAAAAATGTGGCCAGAGGAGAAACTTCCGTGGGAAGACTCCCATGATCTGTCATAGTTACCAGAGTCAGCTCAGGAAGGAACTCATGCTGTCTCTTCAAGGAGAACATTGGTCATCATGTCACACGCTATTCATGGGGAGTTTTGCACTTTTCAGAAAGGTACCTTGCGCTTGTTATCATGATGATGTGCCACTGGACCACAGCGGCCTGCTGTAGTTTGAGTCGACTAATTTGGGTACTCAGTGTTGGAGGTCTCAGTCCTGAGTTGTACACTTTGCCTACATAGCTGTTTATTGCAGGAGGCATCAGGCTTCTTTTTGCCTCATTTTCAGAGGAAAACAGAAGCATTCACTGAATGTCTCATCTTTGCACTAACTTTCTGTGGAGGAGAGACAACAGCAATGGCATACTCTTATGCAGGAGTGGAGGCAGGTTAATGGTATGCTGTGGTTTGTAGTAGGAGTAAATAAGAGATGAATAAATACAATCCTGCAGTTCATGCTTTAGAAACCGCAAGGATGCACATCTCTTTTTACAACAAACTCAATATTGTGCATCTACAGAGCTCTGTTTTTACAAAAACTCTTTTCCTTGCCTTTTTTGGCCATATGCTTTGCATCATCATTATTAAATTATGAAAAATAATAACTCTGTGCTATCTTCAGATTATGAGTGCTTATTTTGTCTATAATGCACAATAAAACAATAATGGTACAATAAAAATATTTTGTTGGGTCCCTATGTTACCTTTAATCTACAGGCCTCAAAAAATTTTACTGATTATTTGCTACTCAGACATGTAGGATGAGTATTAATTTTTCCTTTTTAGATATGAAATGCATGGAATTGCAAAGGCAAATTTTATTGATATTTGCATAAACAGTAAGTGCCTGAAGTCTTAGGTGCCCCTACTAAGCTACTATCTGCTGTTCAGGGAGTTATAACCCTTCATATTTCTTAATAAATTCAATGAAATTTGTGTTTCAGTTGAGTTTTACTAAATTATCTGCCATCTGCCCTGCCTGAAAAAAACACCTGTGAAGTGGTGATGGTACTAGATCCAAAATATAAAAGAGTCAGATGACATCAGATGACACATATGAAGATTCTGGCTGAGGAGCCAGTTTCACTGAGATAGGTCAGATTCCTGTCCTGCAACTCAGTGAAACATCATGCAAATGAAACACAGCAAAATGACAGAAGAGATACTCCATTTCCAGGTGCCATATAAATTGTTATTCAAAAAGTGGGCATAAATAAAGCCCCAGAAGTGCTAACACTGACTCTTTCACCGTTACCTGCAGCTTCTACTCGAAGAAGCCTAGGACCTGGATTCACATAACAGCCATATCCCCCAACCTGTCTTGACCGCTATTTATTACTGTTGATGAAAGTCCTGTTCAGATGTACTTTGCACGGTAGGAAATAGGGTAAGATGGTGTATGTGTCTCACCCATGAACAGCACAAAGCTCAGCAGTCAGAGCGCTTGATGTAAGGAGCCCATCAGGCACTGTACAACTGCTCAGAAGTTCACAGCCTCAGCCATAGTTCAGCGATGGCAGAATCCTCCATTCCCTGGCGGCAATGCAGGAATATCACTTGCCTCAGCAGGTTATTACTGGCCACCTTTTTATGGTGTTTTCAGAGCTGCCAATGGAAAACAGGGCATAAGAGTTGCTGTATATTTCTATACACAGAAAAACAATGAACAGAAGGTCCAGGGGCAAAGTGCTGGCCCATGACCATCATCCCAGGGTGACTGCCCTAAACTGTACATGACATCCTTCTGTCTCATTAAGTGCCTATTGTTTCATTGCACAGACTGCATCCAGCTAAAAGGATAGATGTCTTAGAGTTACCTGTGTGTATTATCTAAGGATTCGATAGGTGTTTGAGCTTCCTTTTTAAAACTGTCTTTGAAATATTCCATTCAGTTATCATGTTGGAGATGACAGAAACAAATACAACTGACTATCCATCTTCTCGAAAGCTTATGTACTATGCAAGCTGTATAAAAAAATATATATATAGAGAGATACTCACAAAATCCTACTCTGATTCTGAACACCTTGCACATGCGCATGTGCAAATAAGGTGCCTGAATGCTGCAATTAGGCTCTCGTTTGTACAATTATATGTTTTACCTGTGAAAAGGGAAAGGATTGATGCTAATGCAGTGGGAGCCATATAAGTTGTATTTACTACATGTTCTTCCCTTCTGCATCCTCTATACCTTTGGTGGCTATTGAGACATGGGAAGTTTTACCTCCAGTCCATCAGGTACCAATAGCAAACCTATGAAGCAGACTACCAAGTACCTGCTTTCCCTATCCACCCCGTTACAACTGATGGTGGAGTGATAGAGAGAGCACACACTAATTCTATTATGCCCTGGCAGACAGTGCAGTGGCTGTCTTTCCTGCTGAACAGTTTCTGTAAATAGCTGAAGTGAAATAATGACTAAGTGAAGAAACCTGAGGAAACCAGGATCCTGCCTGGTGTGATACCTGACAGCCAGGAGGAAGCTGTTGTCCCAGTCTTGTCACACCACATTGCACTGTCTAAAATTGAGACAATGGGAGCTCTGGGTGCCTGGAAACCCAGGAATAAGAAAATTAAATATTTGGAATAATTTAAATCTTGTTTAGATATTTAAATGTATGCATTTCAGTCTTGCTGCACTTAACCTGTCATTTTCAGTTTGGGTCAGCATGTTGCACTTGAGTACCAGATCTCATAATTGTCATAGCCACGAAGGACCTTAGCCTGAACACCCCCTGGTATTTGAAACAGGACTTTAGCAGAGCTATTGCGTACTTTTGGTTCAGGGTGGTTTTTCTTCTTCTTTTTTCCACTGTGATAATTTTCACGGTGACATTTTTAGCCACCGGGCTCAGAATCATAACTCACTCTGAATTCTTAGCAACAAATACAATGCTATTCTTCTGGGAGAGATGTCTCTGAAGCTCGAAGAGTCAGAAACTTCTTGCCATAGCAAAAAAGGTCTTGTTTCCTTCCTCTAAGGACAGAGAGGGAAGGCCATGATCTTTGCCTGCCGGTTGTTTGGTTGAACTATGACAGCAGAGCATCAAAAACGTCTGTAGTATCGACTGTCGGGCTAAAGGTATGTCCTGCACGCACTTGGCTGAACTAGATGGTCTGGTTGACATCACAGTTTGCCTGTGGGAGAAAAGATGTCAGGTTATTCTGATAGAAGGTTATTCTGTTAAACTAAGTGCACCAAATCAGTAAATAAGTGGGTTTTATTGCCATGGTTTGAAGACTTTCAGTTTACTCTGGGTAACCTGGGGGGTCAGACAAACAGTTAGGACTCAAGTCATTTTTATTTTGTCAGAGTAGTATTCTGGCTTCTTTAAATTACCCTTACCTGTTGCCTGTTCTGTATTGCAGAATGTGGCTGGGCAGTTAACTAGCATTTACTAAACCTGGGAGCTGCAGAAAATCAGGTCTGAGTATTGGTATCTGTTACCAAATCGTGACCAGTTACCAAATACCATGGGGAATATTGTGGTTTCATAAAGCTACTTTTGAATTCATCTTTTCAACATCAAGAGCATTGTATTACAGGGTTTCCAATAAACACTTTGTTACATGGCTAAATTTCTAATAAGGTTCATTGTATAACTCTGAAGATAGGATTGAACAAGGTGCTGTTTAATCAAGGATCGGTTACCACAGAAAACAGGGTTTTGTTCAACAGATGTCAGTCTGCCCTCCAAGTAAGTAATTAATTAGTTCTCCTAAATAGGATTGTGGTTGTTTCTTTATATGAGATATAAAAGTGTAGACCTGACTATGCCTGGGCAGAAAAGATCCTATGACATGTCATGAAGGTTATCTAACCTGCTCAAATTCCAGGTTGATTAGTATCGCAATATGCCCATCTAATCCACCTTATGATTTCAGTTGTATAATACATTTTCATTTTATGTCCCCATTTGTGCTGTTAAACAGTAAACTTGATTTTTCTTGGAGCTAACTAAACTCAGTGAGGGGTGCAGTGAACTCCTAGGGCAGATTAGGAGTTGTGCCGTCACTTGAACACTCCTATTATCTGTTTGCACTTAAAATAATGGAGGAGACGAGGAAAAGGAGACCCAGGTTTTCCAACTATGGTCCTGGGTAACAACATCTGGCAGAGAGAATGTCACTGTGGTTTAATTTAAAGCAACAAATGGCACCAAGTGCGTGAAAGAGGAAAAACCATTTGACACAGAGTGGACTAACCTGACTATGAATTGCCACAACATCCTCCTGTCTCAAACATAATTTCCTTATCCCTGAAGATAGGGAAATGAACAAGGACTGAATTTGCCTTGGTGAAACAGTCTTTTAAGATCTACTTACATGCCTCTGTATCCATAAGGTACGTCGATATTTCCCATTGAAGAAACAGGTAACAATCCTTGCAATAATGCTCCCCTTTCTGATAATATTGTGCAACACGATACGGTGCAGGTTTAATTGGAACCAGAGACTTTTGGACATTTCTACCCACTACGGATTCACATGGTGAAAGTAAATCAAGCCCTATATAAACAAAACAGATGGAAGTGACGCTAATAGTACAATGTCAGCAGTATCCACAGATTGACAGAGCTAGTTATGTTGCCAGATGCACAGAATGTTGCACTACTTGTTCCTTATAAACTAGACTTGATGGAGTATGTCAATGTCAAACTCCTTGCTGATTTACACACGAACATACAAAGACATGCACACTCACAGATACTCACGTTCCTGTGATCTATATCAACCATACCATCTGCTTTCTGCTTTGCATGTGGTAGCTAACTAACTATCCTACTGTGCACGGGTATCACTGAGTACACGCTGTGGAGGCAAACAACAGTTTTTTTCCTTCCTCTACCCTATTTAGTGTTATAAAATAGGCTCGTTAACATTTGCCATCTAGGCATGTATATTTCACATGTATTTTTGAAACTTGTTTCTCATTTGTATTTATTCCTTTGGCCAGTATATCTTTCCACATACCTAGAAATTTAAAAGCTTCCCTCTCTTTGTGGAAACCGTGCGGCTCTAAGTATACCGTATAGCCTCCGTTTACCCCTTGGAAGAAGCACAAAACAAGGAGCTCCAGACAGGTAGTGGCACGTAAAACAAAGACAGCATTTCATTAGTTTTTGTAACAGATGCACTCAGCTGAGAGTCTATTGAAACGTCTTCATCATGCAGCAGCACTAACTGGGAGTGCAAAATGTCAAGAGAAGGATGTGCTGCTTGGAGGGACAGAAAGCTGACCTAGCTACAGCCAGCGCCTAAAGTCTCTTTCTGACCCATTTCATTGTCTGGCACCTGTCATTATAACAATCTTTCCAAAAGATCTACGGAAATTACACTTACCCTCTGGTAACTAGGTAACATAATCTCCCGGAGGCTAGCTAATTGCAGCCCATGATAACCTCACATACAGCAACTGTTAAATTTTTCATTTCTTTCAAATTATTATGGATCAGTGGAGAGGGTATTGATTTGATTCATTAACTGATTCCCAGTCTGTTCCAAGGTTAATGATTACATGTATCTCAATTACATCCTTAACAGGTTATACTGTATGATTTGTTTCAACTGCAATGTACATTGCGTATCTTCCACAGCTGAAAGCCTTCTTAGCACTTGATGATTTAATAAGGCCTTTTTTTCCATTTCGTTGAACATGCCTACAAGGCACAAGTACATTTGGGACAACGGGAAAAAGACAGCTTTCCCCAAATTCTTTAAAGAGCATGTGCAAGACACACTCTGAGTAACAGTCTCGAAAGGCCACAGAGATGATCCAAGATTCTTTCATGTTTAAGATATTTGAAGATGATGTGGAGACTAGGGAAAATGTGGGCCCTCTCCTAAAGGAAAAGGGAGACCTGGTCACCCGGAACATGGACAAGGCTGACGTACTCAATGACTTTTTTGCCTCAGCCTTCACCGTCAAGTGCTCTAACCACACCGCCCAAGTCACAGAAGGCAAAGGCAGGGACTGGGACAATGAGGAACAACCCACTGTAGGAGAAGATCAGGTTCGAGACCATCTAAGGAACCTGAAGATACACAAATCCATGGGACCTGGTGAGATACATCCATGGCTCCTGAAGGAACTGGCTTATGAAGCTGCTAAGCCACTACCAATCATATTTGAGAAGCTGTGGAAGTCCAGTGAAGTTCCCACTGCCTCAAAAAGGGGAAGAAACCCACCCATTTTTCAAAATGGAGAAAAGGAAGACCTGGGGAGCTACAGGCAGGTCAGTCTCACCCCTGTGCCTGGCAAGATCATGGAGCAGATCCTCCTGGGAAATATGCTAAGGCACATGGAAAATAAGGAGGTGATTGGTGACAGCCAACACAGCTTCACTTAGGGCAAATTGTATCTGACAACTTTTGTGGCCAGCACAACGGGGTTGCAGCATTGATGGATAAGGGAAGAGCAATTGATGTCACCTACCTGGACTTACGCAAAGCACTTGACACTGTCCCACACGACATCCTTGTCTCTGAATTGGAGAGACGTGGACCACTCAATGGATAAGAAATTGGCTGGATGTTCACACTCAAAAGATGTGGTCAATGGCTCAATGTCCAAGTGGAAACCAGTGACAAGTGGCATTCCTCAGGGGTCAGTACTGGGACCAGTGCTGTTTAACGTCTTTGTTGGCAACATGGACAGTGGGATTGAGTGCACCCTCAGCAAGTTTGCTGATGACACCAAGCTGTGTGGTGCAGTTGATGTGCTGGAGGGAAGGGATGCCATCCAGAGGGACCCGGACAGGCTTGGGAGGTGGGCCCGTACAAACCTCATGAAGTTCTAGAAGGCCAAGTCCAAAAGGTCCTGCACGTGGGTAAGGGCAATCCCAAGCACAAATGCAGGCTGAGCAGAGAATGGATTGAGAGCAGCCCTGAGGAGAAGGACTTGGGAGTGCTGGTGGATGAGAAGCTCAACATGAGCCGACGATGTTCACGCACCGCCCAGAAACCCATCTGCATCCTGGGCTGCATCAAAAGCAGTGTGTCCAGAAGGTCAAGGGAGGTGATTCTGCACCTCTATTCTGCTCCAGTGAGACCCCACCTGGAGTACTGCGTCCAGCTCTGGGGGCCCCAACATAGGAAGGACATGGACTTGTTGTAGAGAGTCCGGAGGAGGCCACAAAGATGATCAGAAGGCTGCAGCACCTCTTTGATAACTGGCTGAGAGAGTTGGGATTGTTCAGCCTGGAGAAGAGAAGGCTCCGGGGAGATCTTATAGCAGCCTTCCAGTACCTAAAGAGGCCCTAAAAAGGGAGTCTATCAGAGAGTGTAGCGATAGGATGACAGGTAACCTTTTTGAACTGAAACAGGGTAGATTTAGGTTAGATATTAGGAAGAAATTCTTTGCTGTGAGGGTGGTGAGCCCCAGCCCAGGCTGCCCAGAGAAGCTGTGGCTGCCCAATCCCTGAAGGGGTTCAAGGCCAGGTTGGACGGGGCTTGGAGCAACCTGGGCTGGTGGGAGGTGTCCCTGCCCAGGGCAGGGTGTTGGAACAAGATGATCTTTAAGGTCCCTTCCAACCCAAAACATTCCATGATCCTATGATTTATAAGATGTTGGAAGAGATGATTGATTCCCTGTGGTTTTATTACCTCACAACAACTCAAACTTCATATTACCTGTCTATCAAGTTTTAAGCTGCTTTGGGTTACTTGGCTGAAAATATCTTTACAAATCTTGAATGAATGTTTGCCATTCTCAGTTCTCTGTGGAAATGGATTTTATTTTTTACCAGTGACACAGTGATTTCACTTGTGTCAGCAGTACTGCAGAATCCTTTTGGCTTAGAAAAGCTCCCAAAATTTTTACACTGAGATTGCCGCTAATGCAGTCACAGAAAATATTTTTTTCACCACACATTACCCCTAATACGACTTTGTTCTTGGTATTGCTATCGAATTGCCGCCTCATTTGCAGCTGAGACCCATGGTGCCAGGCTCTGTACAAATTGCAAATGACAGTCCCCTAGGAAATCATCATAGGAAAAAACAGGTGTGGGAAAAGGGGAAAAGTTACACAATGGGGCAATGAGAGACCTGTCAGAGCAATTTAGGTCTCCCGTACCTATGGTTAAGTGGCTAGAGAACAGTAATATGATTCTTTCTCTACCCATTATTTCACTTTTGCATCCTGTTTCTTTAGCTGCATGATACTGTTGGCTTAGTTGGACAAACACTGGGTGATGAGAGAACTTTTCCTGCATGATTTAGAAATTTAATGGAACAATACTTCACTCGTCTGTGACTCTGCTTTACACAGAGATCTCGAAGTGCAAATACTCACACTCGCTACGTGTCTTTGGATCAGGTAGATATTGTTACACTCGTTTGCAGACTGGTCAATTGAGAGCTGGAGGGGCTGAGTTTAATAACCAAGGGCACAGAGCAATTCAATGTCGGCAATGAAAACACAGTGCAGAAATTCTTGACTCCTGGTTGCTGTTCCGACTCATGATCCACATTACTTCCAGCACTTTGCATTCTGCACGTATAAAGACCCTTTTATCCTTTCATCTCTCTCCCTCTCAATCCTTTACTTTGGAACCCCGAGATACTGTAGTTTAGTTTGGAAAGTAGGAAGCCAAATGGGTATAGTCATGAGGAAAGACTTCAGTTATACAATCCATTAAATAAAACAATAGAGCTTGCAGCTGAGCTATTAAAAAGCCTAGAGCAATTTTTATTTCAATGGCTACATTTTATTTCCTCTTCTGAGTGACTGCTAACAAAGGGCTGCTGAAAGGACTGGATAAAAAGTAGACGTCAGATGCAAGATCCATGAGTTAAACAACATTATTAGATACAATTTCATAAAATCTAGTTGCTTTTCTGCTACTAGAAATCATGTCCTTTTGTCAACTTGTGGTCACATCAGCACTTCTGTTGATATAATTTGCTCCAGCTGCAGAGCGTAGCTGGCCTGCAAATCAAGAACTAGAATAGGGACAGTCAGGAATAACTCAATGGCTTGGATAATGTGCAAATCACTACGCATCTTGCTATTAGTATAGTTTATTTTCTCTCAGAATATTTGGAACATGAAAAATTTATCTTTAGCAAAACAGCCGATCTGACACTTTACTGAGAGCAGAACTGGCTGGCTAGCTTATTGTAGCACCCCTCCTCCCCTCGCAGCTCACACACACATACACCCCCCACTCTATAATCATTTAAGTGGGATTATCATATCAAAACCCTTCATTATCTTTCATTGAATTCAGACCAAACACCTAATTTCATATATTGTTCGAGGTCTCCCTATAATATTGCTCACAATCCTCTACATTCACTTTTTAAATGTTTAAAGGAGGTTGAGAGGTTTTTTATTTCCACTTTGTTTCCTACTTTCACCCTTTCCTACCTTTTACTCAAAATGGGCAAAATAAGAAATAGTCCATCCTCACAGTAATGAGATCCTTCAAACTCCAGCCTTCTGGACAGATGGGAACCTGGTTGGAAATGAAACATAGCACATCTGGTGGAGCATAGAATGAACGAACATTGTGCAAAAACGGAAAAAGACTTGCTAAAGCAACCATTCTCTTTTGTCTCCACATGAATAGGAAGCATACAGAATCAAGATGGTGTTAGCACAGCCCTTATTTCAATCTACTTTTAAAATATACTTTTCATTTAATACAAAGCGGACAGTTGGTACCAAGAATCTGTGAAAATCAAAACTTTTTAAGTTCACATTGGTAACGGAACTTTCTGCTTCTGATAAACAATTAAGGAATGGAAAACAATAGGAAATACAGCTGGAAGCACCCCTGCTAACAACAGTGATTAATCATCTGTGAAAATGCTGCGGAAAGTTTATTATTTTCCCCGTGCAAGTAAACGGCATACTGCCTTTGTGCAGAAAAGGAATGCCTCAGCGCAGGTGTTAAGAGCACTGCAGACCCATCACGTTAAACTCCCTTCACCAGCCCTGACAAAACAGGCGTTTTCCTCTTTATCTTACCTCAGTTAAAATCTCATTTAGAACCAGTTTGGCACCATTTAACATCTCTGTCTTGAGTTTGCTCATCTGTTGTTTTTGTCAGATTGGGATTATAATTTAGCCAGTAACATACTACCTGTGTGAAAAATACAAATTCCCCTGATTTTATCAAGGTTTTAATTCTTGGCAGTGAAGACAAAGCTTAAGCTTCTCCTGGCATTATAGAAGGGCTCCATCAAACTAAGACAGTGGTTGGTTTCACAATAATTGTATATTCGGTGTTTCATTGTATACACACTGTATATTCATCCTGTAAAATTCACTATCACAACATAAATGTGCATTAAAGGCCAGAGTGAAAACAATATTGAGTAGCTGTGATCAACAGCTCCCCGGATTACATGTAGGAATCCTCTCTCTTCAAGCTGTAAAGTAACAGTTAAAAAAGAGCAGCAGAGTTTTCACTCCTGACCTCCTCTGAACTGCATGTTGTCAGGTTGGTGGATTGTGGAAGGTTTTTCTTTCCTTCAGCCATTGCCAGAGACAGGACATGACTGATTCATAGTCTGGCTTTTAAGGCAAATCTTGCACTTTCTGTTTTAAAAAATCTTTGTCTCATAGCAGAGTATGAAAGTTCTTGTTCCAGTCAACACAATGTAATAGGCAATGGATCCTACCTCTTTGTTTGACATCAGAATCTTTCAGGGATCAGTATCCCCATCCAGAATAAAAAATGTTAAACACATCTTTTGTTATTCATGTAAAGTGAACAACATAAATTCCCGGTTATCTTTTCTCCTGTGCACTTAGTTCTATGTGCCTGCTTTATCTCATCAGCACAATAGACAACCTCAGCTCATTAGTACCTTACAGAATGCATTTAAAAGAGACTAGAGCAGCATTGTCCACAAAGCTGCTCTGAATCTCACGAACAGCAAGGAACATTCACAAGTATGCTGTGCTAAAATGAAGTCACAAAATTGCCACGGATGCTGCCAAATCAAGACTCCAAATAATTTTGACATGTGAACTACTTAATCAGCTGTCTTCTGCAAATTTGATTCATTGTTTCTATCAATGAGGTATTCTTTTATTTTGCTAATAACAGCATGAAAAAAAAAAAAAAAAAAAAACAACCTTAAGCAGTTTGAATTTGGTCATCTTGGCCTAAAGAATAACACAGATGAGTTAAGATAAAAGAGAAAGGAGCTCTGGAAATTATTAGGCAGATCTAAAATGCCACATCTTTCAGCCTCTTACTAAAGAAAATGTAAGACTTCCACTACCCATCATTGCTTTCAAATAAGAAACCAACAATTTAAAAACTCACTGATGAATTGCTATTGATCACTGAAACGCCATTGATACCTCACCACTGTATCCAACCACCAGGTCCACAGGATTACCAATCCCAAAACTTCCTGTCTGAAGCCAGAGTTCTGAACAGTTTTAGGCGTAGTTAGGCTATGACATTAGCTTATGAATGATATCTTCTTTGTGGCCATGGAATAAAGGCACACAGCCATTCCAGAGCTGTAAGCCTCCCAGTGTGACTGATTCTGCTGGTGTGCTTCTGCATCTCCCACCATGATGGGAGGATGCTGTGGCTCTGCCTTAGCCTTCACTTGCACCAGTCAGGCTGTCTTGTTCTAGTCAGTTTGCTTCCAGAAGAAATCATTTGCTGACTTCTTCAATTGTCTCTTGTTTTCAAAATACAGAGGGAATTTTTCTCTTTTCAGTTGAAAAAAGCTAGTAAGTGAGTCACACCACAGGCATGTGAATACCAATCTGATAGTTGGTATTCACAAAGAGATAACTGCCTTGGAGAATGTGGGGGGAGCAGAGGAAGTTGTTGATCTTCAGTAAGGCTTTTGACATTGTCTCCTGCAGCATCTTTGTGGAGAGTTGGGGGTCAGTCTCTTCTCCCAAGTAACAGGCGATAAGACAAGAGGAAATGGCCTCCAATTGTGCCAGGGGAGGTTTTGACTGGATATTAGGAAAAATTTTTTACACTGAAAGGGTTATTAAGCATTGGACCAGGCTGCCCAGGGCAGTGGTTGAGGCACCATTCCTGGAGGTATTTAAAAGATGGGTAGACATAGTGCTTAGAGATATGGTTTAGTGATGGTTCTTGTCAGAGTTAGGTTGATGGCTGGACTAGATGATTTGAAAGGTCCCTTCCAACCTAGGCAATTCTATGATTTTATGATTCTATTTTCATTGAAAAACTAATGAAATACAGATTAAATAAGTGGACAGTGAGGTGGATTGGGAGCTAACTAAACTGCTGGGCTCAAAGGGTTGGTATCACAGCAGAAATTCCAGATGGAGGACTGCTGTCGGTGATGTGCCCCAGACATTTATGTTGGGCCCAGGACTCTTGCACTTTAACATCTTCATTGATGGGACAGGGTGCACCCTCAGCACATTAGGATATGATACAAAACTGGGAGGAGTGGCTGATACACCAGCTGGGTATGTTGTCATTCAGAAGGACCCGGACCGGCTGAGGAATCTCAAGAAGTTCAATAAGAAGAAATTCAAAGCCCTCCACCTGGAGGAGAAACAACTGCATGCTAATAGGCTGGAAAGCAGCCCTGCAGAGAGGGCCCTGGACATCCTAGTGGACACCAAGCTGACCACCCATGTGCCTTTGCAGCAAAGAAGGCCAACAGCCTCCTGGGCTGCATTAGGCAGAGCGTTGCCAAGGGAGGTGATCCTTCCTCTCTATTCAAAACTTGTGAGACACACCTGGAGTTCTCAGTCCAGTTCTGGGCTCTCCAGTACAAGAAAAACATGGACTTCTTGTATAGAGTCAAGTACAAGGCCTCAAAGATGATGAGGGGATTGGAGCATCTGATATATGAGGAGAAGTTGAGAGAGCTGGGACTCTTCAGCCTGGAGAAGAGAAGGCTCTTGGTTGTCCTGTTAATGTATACAAATACCTGACGGAGAAGTAAAGAAGATGGCGCCAGACTCTTAGCGGTAACCAGTAACAAGATAAGAGATAACAGCCACAAATCAAAATACAATGAATTCTACTTCAAGATATTAAAAAAAATAAAAATACTGTGAGGGTTGTCAAACACTGGCAAAGACTGCCCAGAGAGGTTGTGGAGTCTCCATCCTTGGAGACTAGACACTGTCATCTGGACACAGTCCTAGCCACAGAGAATTGGTCTAGACCATCCCCAGACATCCCTTCCAACCTCAACTATTCTGTGAATAAAGTCAAACATTATAGTCCAGAATAGAGTTCAAGCTCACATGAGGCAAGATGAAAGTGACCTTCACTGAGTTGGCCAGGAAATAAGCCTTAACATTTGCTGATGGCATTTGCTCAGCAGCCATTAAGTCAGCAAAACATTTTCAAAAATGGTTATCTGGATCTAAAATTCTAAAAGCCTTAATTAAGCAATCATGATAAGACTGAGCCTAATCATCTTTAAAGTTTATTGTAAGGCCCACCTCTTAATCAAGACTTTCCCACAAAGGCAAGGCTAAAGAGCACTTGACTCTCTTGGACAGAGGAAAGAGTAGCAGGAACTGGTGGGTGAGAGAAGATGAAGGAAGAAACGTAAAAGGTGCAAAATGGGAGAGATATCTTGTAGTCATAGAAATGCAAATAGAAAGGAACTTCTGTAATAGCAAGTCTTTTGTTCTACACCCAGATACCATGTTTACTAGCTTTACAATTATCTTGAGAAGAAGATCAATATACCTAATTACATTGAAAAAAAAAAATGTTGTGGTTAGGTAATGTTCGTAGAAACAACTCCACTTTTCCAGTCACAGGGACTCTGACACACAAGGAAAAGATAACGGTTCTGCCCAGCAGCTGTCTCCTCTGGTGGACGCTTCCCAAGAAATTCCTTTCTTCCCCCCACCACGCCACTTGAAAATAGTCAGAATCAGAAATTTGGAGAAAGAAGGGTGCATCTGCTGGATTTATTGCAAAAAAGCTTCGTTCACTGGTCTCTGCAGGAGTCAGACAAGATAAAAAGCTGCTACAATGCCTAGGGATCTATTTAGGGCTGGAATGCCTTTCTCTGTTACTTGGCTGCTCAGTTTATGAAGAGATACGCGTGGAGAGAACAGGATGCCTGAATACAAACAATTTAAGTATTTCCATCCAAACTTCAAATCCTCAGAACTCCTACTTAGCAGTTTTTGACTGCTAAGGCATCTAGAGAGGCATCTAGCCTGTGTTTTTGTCAATAAAGTCCCGTCAGTGCCAGTGAGCTCTCCTTCCCTGCGTATCTGCAGACATGGTGGGGGTGAAAGGGGCAAGGAACTCACTGCTCATATTTTCCCCATTTCTCTTCCCAAACAAGTCTCATATTTACTTATTCTCAAATTTCATCTCCTAGCCTGAACTCCACGCTATTCACGGTCAGGGGGGAGATGGTGTCCCTAACTTCTTAGCCAGTTTCCCAGTGGTTAGAAAACCATGCTGGTGGTGGGGGAGGGTTTTCTGGGGGTGGAAGAGAAGATGTGGTTTAGACAGTGCAGGAAACTGAAATGAGGTCTTCCACATCCTGCGTCCACTAGCCAACCAAGGCACTATGACCTTCTGCTTTTTCTTATCAAAAAAAAAAAAAAAGAAAAGAAAAAAAAAGGAAAAAGACTGACTTTCCACCCTGGGCTCTTAATTTGGGTAATACAAAATCCACGAGGTGGTCAGACCCATGAAGGAAGGTGTTACAATGCTGAGCACTGTGCTACCTAACTCCCCTCCCTTTGAAGATCTGGCCCTTGGCATGGTGAGGTTTTGTAATAACAGACACCACCTTTTTTTTTTTTTTTCCACCAGATTCATACAATCGGGCCGAGGGGTAGGTCATCAAACTGCCTTTCCCAGAGTCGGACAGCATGTAATTTGTGAAGTGCCTCCCAAATGGGGATCAATTACTTTCATTCTGCTTTTATGGTCCTGTACTTGTTCACGTATGGATTGAGCCCGTGCTTTATCATCCTTAAAAAAAAATTGGCTGTAGCAGTCAGCAAAATGTGCAAGGCTTGTTCTAAGTGGTAGTGCAAACACACAGGCTTCTCAGGCCACCAAATTGCTAAGTCTATGTCAGCTCTTAAATGATTATCTATTATCTTCAATTTGGTCTACGTCTAGACAGAGAGAAGTAACAAAAGTATGGGCTTTTTCCACAGTTTCCTCTCTGTTTCTAAAAGGAAAACATTTTTCCTGTACAGCTGGAAAAGGTTGCTGGGGGGAGGGGGCAGGGAGGGAAGATGCTGTTTTTCAAAACGTCATTTTTTCTTCAGCATGTCATGGTTTTGGATAGCCCCTCCAGAGCTGGTGAAGGCACAGTGATCTGTAAGGTCATTTAAAATCAGAGGATTCTGCAGCACACCCTATAAAGGCTGGTTTTATGCAGTGAATGAATGACCTGCTGCTGGGGTTCAATTTCATGGAGTGTCAAACCTCTGGTGTAAAGGTGCTTTTCCATCACTTCAGATTCAAAAGAATCTTAATGTGAAAGATGAGAATGAGAGGACTGCCAGGTTGTGTGGCAGCTGTGCAAGTGAGGGAAATGCTTTTGCTGGCAAAAGCGTTTTCTTGTTAAAAGAAAAAAAAAAAAAAAAGAAAAACGAAAAGGAACAAAATCAGAAAAAGCACCCCAA
This sequence comes from Dromas ardeola, assembly GCA_013398915.1. Taxonomy (NCBI): domain Eukaryota; kingdom Metazoa; phylum Chordata; class Aves; order Charadriiformes; family Dromadidae; genus Dromas; species Dromas ardeola. The sequence continues at coordinate 229,130 of VYZM01019770.1, read as the reverse complement.
AGAGTATCTATTTTGTGTATTTTTTGATTCAGATGGATTTTCTTTCTGCAAGCTCCTGGAGACGTCCGTGGATTGCATGGACACTTTCGGGGAGAGAAGAGCCCTGGTGACATTTTTGAGGTGCAGAGAAAGTGAACTAGAACTGCTGCAAAGCTGCCTGGGCTAAGCGTGATCCCAGATGTGAAACAAGAAGGGTCTAGTACAAATGGATCTTGGAATGCTTTCTGTTGTTCACTCCATGTTTTGGCTGGCTTAAATGGTTTATAGGATTGTTCTCATTTTGTTTTGCCTAAAGATCCATTTGGCTAGTGTGTAGTGAGCAACGCAGAAACGCTCAGAGAGCATGAGAAGGGAAGAATTAAAATGCTCCGACTAACACAATTAAAAGGCTAATTTTAAGGACTGCACTTGAGATTTATACAGCTGACAGACATGCAAGGAGTTAAGACTTAACTTACTCCTGTTTCATTTTCTGGATGTTTTTCCTGGAGTTTGATCCAATTACCAGAGTATGTACATGGATTTCAAGACTACAGAACTATATTCCTGCTGTGCCACTGATTCATTGTCTGACTAGAGAGCAGTCTAATCAACTTCTTCTGTCTAGGTTGCCTGCTTGGGAAAAAGGATGATATAATTATTTCACTGAGACTTAAATTCTAGAAGATGGTCTGATGTGCTCTGATTTAACACTGTATATTAGTTCAGAGAATATGATTATCTTCTTCCTATTCTGCAGGATAAACACAAGTCCCAGTTTTCCCTTAATAATTCTTAGCCATGCTCCTCTTGCTGCCCCAAATTAATATATGAATAAAGAATCCCAAATTTGCACGAGAATATTGTGTGTCACATCCCAACGCTGAGTTGTCTACAGATATTTGCGTAGGAGTGATAAATCTAAGTTTTTATACCATCTTAGAAATCTTTTTCTTTTTTTCTTTCCCCCCTCCTCCCTGTATTTATTATCTTAGCTGCTGTTTCTTCTCAATTCATTACAGCATGGCATTAGCTCTGAAGGCAGGTTTGTGATCATGAGCCTGTTTTCCCCACTGAGGGGGGAGGATTCTGTCCCCGATTCCCGCTGTGGCACCCATAACTCCAGTGCACTGCAGCAGGACTATGTTTGGATGTTTCATTTACTCCTACATGGAAAGGGCTTCAGATCAAGATATGCTTTGGAAAATAAGCCCTTGGTATCTGTTCTTCCAAAAAAATCAAAATAAGAGGCTTACTGAAAGTCACAGTATCTGCGGAACTGGGGGGAAACAAACAAACACACTATACCTAACTGCAAAAAAGAGACATTTCTGAGTATTTAAACAGCAGTACATGAGAAAATAGCCTTTCATCAAACAGAAATATCAGAGCATATGGTAATAAGACAATGCTGGATAAAAAGACCGACTTGAAAAATTTTGGAAAAAAAAAAAAATTTACATTCTGAGAATAGTGAGTTTTGCTTTATCTCTCCTTTGGCAAACTTGCCTGGCACATTGGTGCTGCCAATTAGGTTGTCTGATCTCTGACAGACAACAAATTTGTAGCCAGAGCGACCAGTAATAGCCAAGAATTTGAAAAAATTCTGTCTGTTTCTCCTTTTTCATAATAGCATAGGACTTGGATTATAGTGGATCAGATTGCTGGATAGAAGAGGGTTAATGTGGAATGTCAAGCATAAGTTTATTACCAGTATGGAAGTAATGGTGAATACATTTGACCTGGAGTAGGGCAATATTAATGTTCTGTAGGAATCAAACTCCAAACAAACCACATAGTCCTGTCCTCAATGGAAACCTATTCCTGAAAGATATCCAAAGGGTCCACGTGTTTTTACACATTGGAAACACTTGTAAAGTTTGTCATGCCAAGTATAATTGAACCAAACCCAACTGAAATTGTAACAGCAAAACCAGCAGCAGAAGAGGTAATTTGTAATTTCTTTAAAACATTTGTAATTTATAATTTATTAAACAACCTCTAAATATATACTACCAAGAGATTCCATGGCTGCTTTATGCACTAGGGCTTCTGCAGCCTGTTGTTTGTTGCCATCATCCTATATGCTGGGCAAGAAGAGTTTCAATGTACTTACCGTGAAGTGCACACAGACAATCCCAACACACGGACCTGGTCATAAATGTATTTCGTAGCACTCACGGGTCTGCAAATTTCTTCCACTGCCATTGCTTTTATTCCCATCACCTTCAGCTTCCCTATTGCCCAGATGCAGGAAGAATGAGGAAACTCTTGAACTTCCCCTCAAAAGTGCATCTTCAATCACAACTCTTTCCAGAAAGAAAGAAACCATGGTGTTTGAGGGTTGCCTGTGCATGTCAAGAAACATTCCCTACGTGGCACTGGTTTTCTTTGCACTCCGGGCAGCTGCATGTGAGGTCTGGTCAGGTCTGCTCAGGCTTCACATGGCCCAAGAGCTGAGTTAACATGTTCACGTGGTGCTTACATGGAACAAAAGGTAGGCTGTGTCCCAGCAAGCCTTCCTAGCTCAGGAACATACTGACACATTCATATCTCTTTTTAGACAACTCAGTGCATGATATAGTAAGATTATAGCATGTAACTAGTACAACCAGACATCATTCATCACGTGGGCTTAGGAAAACATTCACGATGTCCTTACATCTTTTTTTATGAACCATGCTATTATTTTCATGGTGTTTATAAAAAAATCTTTTTTTCCTATCCAATCTGTGTATTTATTTTTGTGTTTAATTTTAGTCCTACAGTATTCTGTTTTCAAGGGCTAAGGAGCTGAATCACTATTTTCTTGAGAGATCATTGCATGAAATCTAGTAAAATAGCTTTCCACTTTCAACACCGTCTTTCTGAAAGTGCTAGCAAGCATAACTCTTCAAGATGCCCCTTGCATTTGCCTGATTGGCATCAACGTTTTCAAAGGATATTTACAAAGGATAACTTCAACCTGGAGGAGGCCCATTTCTCTCTAGGCGGTCCTCCCCAGGGTGATTGTGTTGGTTACTCAAAGCCCCAGAGAAGAACCACTGGCTGTAGAGAGAAACCTGAAGAGTGTCTCTGGGCTGACGCCAGCTTCTGTGTGTATGTTTAGCTGGCATCAAGCTTAAAGACACAGTTTTGATGTTTAGGCCCAGCAAAGAAGGGAGAAGGGACCAGAAGTGGATATGATCAACCAAAGGGGATTTACAGTTTTATGTCCATTAAGGCATGAAGCCTGTATAGGTGGATCCACCCCTCCTACTTCTGCAGGGCACCGGGAATGAGATGTGGTAAACACATCTGCAGCGAAGAAGCCATGTCTGAAATACGACATGCTCATACGATTCAAGCAGAGAGCAACATCTAGGTGGTTGCTCAGCTCCTATAAACCAGGGAAATTCTGAGGTTGCTCTGCTCTGGAGGTCAGTCTCACCCCTTGGCTGAACCAGATTTGTGAAGGGAGTGAAGAGCTTCTCATACTTCCTCTTGATGGTCTGTGGCTGGCTGAGGCACACCTAGGGGTCTGACCTTTCTGTTTATCAGGATTTCTTTGTACCGAGGCAGAATTTCTCTCACGGAAAGAAAAAAAAGTTTTTTTGGATTACGTGAATCTCACATTGATGACTGTGATAACTTCTCCATTCAGAAGATATGTAAGAGGCAATGAAATTTCTTTCGGAAACAGGACAGGTGAAACAGTAAGAGCCACCACTGTGTGCAATCTGTGATGACCTGCACTAGGCTTATGCACCCACAGGTAAATGTGTATGTATATTTGTGTATTAACACATGTATATTGCTATAGAGAGAGTTCACATGGAATTATGAAAAAATAAATAAATTTAAAGATAAATATCCATTTTCATGGTTGCTCAACAGGGGCTGAAAGGTGAAGTTTATCAATTGAGTTTAAAATATATTGCAGGAACTACTATATTTTATGCACTGATGAATATCAAATCCTTTTCTTTAAATATAGACCTAACTTCCATCTCTAGGATATAGCTTGATTGGAAAATTATTTTAAATAGATTGCACCGATCCGTTCCAGAAACATTACGCTCATATGAATGGAAAATTGTAAGCACGATAACATACAGAAGAAACAAAACAGTGAGGCTGTTTGCTATATATACACTACGAAAAACAAACTCTTGGATTTGACATTTTAAGATTCTTCTTTTCCCATCTTTTCACCACAACTTCTGTTTTTTCCAAGCTTGTCCCATATTCTGCCCTGCTTCAGACCCAACCCAGGAGATGTTCCTTGGGCTGTATTTCTTCACACTCACTCCTCTATATTGTTACAACAGCCCATTGCCATTTTTTGTAATCCTGCCAACATTTGTTTGGACTTGTCTGAATTGGCCACTCTAGTTCCCCACTTGCAGATAGGTGTATGGAAACACCAGTGTTGCTTTCCAGTCTTGTGTTATATGTACTGAAACACGAATTCTATGTCTCCCATCATTAAGCTGCAGCAGCAGCATCTGTCTTGTCACCCCTGTAAGGTTCTGCAAATCCAGTCATTTCATCTCTCATGGACAGTGAAGGGGGCTTAGATGGAGTGAGGCCAGAGCAGGAGACCACATGTATAATAGAGATAGAGTAATTTTAAAAAATTAATAAATAAATAGAAAACTCTGCTGAATTCAATCATGAGTTAGCGATGGTGTAAGTTACACGTCGTGTATCTGTCGGTCAGGAAACAGGTGTATGTGGGTGTAAGTGCCAGAGCTGTTCGACTTGCAGCAACTTGGCATTTAGTGGGAGTGCAATATGAGTGTAACTTATACTCCCAGATATGGAAGAAGGAAGGGGGGGATGCAGCCAAGCAATCGGATAATGGAAGGGTTAAACAAGTTTGCAGCATCCACTGAAAGGCAAATTTCTCCGGGATACTTGCACATTTCCCTGGTTTTCTTTTCTTTCTATGCCCACAGGGTCAGATATTCTGGTCATTTCAAGGGGGCTGCAGGAGGCCCCTGCTCTTGCACTTAGCTTTTCCCCCGTTGAATTGACTTACAGCACACCTACCAGCTATTTTGCGAGCAGACATGAGTTTGCTCTTCCTGTGCTCCGAGCCAGCCAGATGCAAACTGGCCTCAAACCAGGAGCCGTGTAGCTGCAGTTAGCAGGCACACAGCCCAAGCTAATAAGCCTTGCTGAGAAGGCAGGATGTATTTGCTCAGGCTCAGCACTGTGCTACCGCAGCTACACAGCCACGCTCACAGCCGCCTGGGCTGTGGGCACAATGAGGTCTCCTCCGCTGCTGAAGACCAGCATTGACACCACCTTCACTGCAGGCAAGCCTTATGTTTCATATATCTAGTCTGAAGCACATCATCGGCGCTTTAAATTAATTTCCAAAATTACAGCATTAACTAGCGATGTCACTATGGGAAAAAGAGGAATTGTCTGAAAAGTGTAGTATTCACTAGAATAAATTGGCTCTTTTGTCTAGGGATCCAGCAGGTTCCTGACACGTTGCTTTTTAAGACAGACAACTTTTCAAAGATTTAATGTTTTTTCAATGTAGCAGGCAGAGTGCACAGAGATTGGTCCAGGTTTCAGGAACCCCTCATGACAGGAGGCTAGAAAAAAATACTAGAAGTGTTACATACCCATTTCATATATCTGGGATAATCTCTTGCTCCTCCTGAATCATCTCAACAGCCTTTTGAATGTTCTATGCACTTTGGCGTACTCAGGCATTACACCTGTAATCAGGGATGCTGTGGGTGTAGGAAGAGCAGCAAAAAAAACCTACCTGAAAATCCCCATACTGCCTCTGAGAAGAAGGAGGGAAATAGAGGGAGATCTCCAAAGGTTTGAAAATGCATATAATAAGCACTTACATTTTTCAGTAGATTTGCCCGTCACTAGTCAAAGGTCTTATTCATGTATCACGTGTATTTTCCCTGAGTAAAATTGTCTTTTCTTCTGGAAGATGCATCTCGTTTTAAATTGCTGCCAACTCTAATCAAAACCACCTACGCAACAATACCAAGCACTTTTTTTTTTCCACTTCAGCCTTAGTTTTTCTTTTAGGATTGCTGAAAATTGCACACAAGCATTTCAATAGATAGGGATAAAAGAATTTAAACTAACAGGGCCTATATCCCACGAATCTGTGTTTCTGTACTCCAGCACCATTTCTGACAGAGACGTGAGCATTTATCCAATGGTTAAGGTGTTCTTGTGCTATCACATGGATATTTTGCAGCTACTTTAGGAACCTTCTTTCCACTGCAAGTGTCATATCAGCTTTAATCAATTTTTCTGCATGGACTAATGTTATCGGCAGCAAATTGTTTCTAAAATTACCACAAGAATCATAGAATCATAGAATGTGTTGGGTTGGAAGGGACCTTTAAAGGCCATCTAGTCCAACCCCCCTGCAGTCAGCAGGGACATCTTCAACTAGATCAGGGTGCTCAGAGCCTCATCCAGCCTGGCCTTGAATGTCTCCAGGGATGGGGCCTCCACCACCTCTCTGGGCAACCTGGGCCGGTGTCTCACCACCCTCAGTGTAAAGAACTTCATCCTAACGTCGAATCTAAACCTGCCCTGCTCTAGTTTAAAGCCATTGTCCCTCATCCTATAGCTACATGTCCTCGCAAACAGCCCCTCCCCAGCTTTCCTGTAGCCCCTTCAGGTACTGGCAGGCCGCTATAAGATCTCCCCTGAGCCTTCTCTTCTCCAGGCTGAACCCACCCCGCTCTCTCAGCCTGTCATAGGAGAGGTGCTCCAGCCATCGGATCATCTTCGTGGCCTCCTCTGGCCCTGCTCCAACAGGTCCATGTCTTTCTTGTGCTGAGGGCTCCAGAGCTGGACACAAGAAGCTTCTGAGGTCTTGGTAAAGTGTATCATACTGGTATCGTACACCATGTAATAAAGCTATTCAAGTATTTTGAAGGGGAGAAAGTGGGATAAAAGTTTAAAGGAGGCTGACTGTCCTGCTTGGTCTAAATGATGGGACAGGGTACATACCCTGGCTTCCCAGCCATAAGGTGTAGGGAATATCTGCATTGGTAAAGGGTGCCTTCCAGTACATGGTGACCAGTCAGTTCATATAATGCACCAATTTTACACATCACCTGAGCATTCAGACTTCTTTACCTGTGCACTTCCTTTGGATCTTTTCCTGCAGTCTCCACCAGCCCAGACCCTTGAGGTCTCCGAGGCTTTGAGGTCTCACTGTTCTCAACACCTCCTCCAGGCTAATGATCAAAGAAATATTTTGAAGACCTTCAAATTAAGGTCAAAGTAGCATTTTCTGTCCTATACTGAACAGATGACTCAGGTTCTTCATGTCATTTTCACCAGGAGGGATGGGAGCATTCATATCCAGCCCACGTATGCCCCAGCAGTCACCCAGCACGGACATGAGACGGGGCTATTTTGGCGGTGGTGAAGGATTTCCAAGACTGCAGTCCTACCTGAGTGCTGAGGTCTCCCATTGAATTGGCCATGGGGTGATTACTTTGCTGAAAAAACAGTCTCTGAAAACCTGTGACCAACTTTGTTGTGACCGATGCTGAGGGTAGTCCCATATGCTGTAGTGTAAGTAGAGCTGCACAACACATCATATAGCAAAGCTGATTAATGGTCTCCTGATTCGAAAACAATGAATCCTACTTTTATTGTCATGTACATTGGTTTTACATCAGTGCAACTCTATTGATGTGATGGTTACTCCTGATTTATGCCAAGAAGACAGAGCATCAGGGCTCCCTTAAGCCGACTGTTTTGAAAATGCTCCAGAATAAGTTATCTAAACTCATTTCCTCCCCACCAGTTTCTTTCTTCCAGCTTAAAAAGAATGACTGCAGAAACTGTATTTTTTGTTGGATTGTTCTTTCAGTGGTGTCTGCAATTAAGAGTCATCTCACTAAACTAACTGTAATTACTGCAAATTGTAGTAAGCAGTGGTAATTGATATGCTTCGGTAAAGCTGGCTAGTTTTAAGATGGCCTTTAAGGACATTAAATAGTGAATTTACAACTTTAAACCATGCCGCTTCAGGTTTGAGAGCACTTAAAACATGGAACACAGCTATTTCTTGTAGTATAGAGAGTGGGCACTGGTAATGAAGTGATTTATGGGAAGGTACAAGTATGTTACTGTGCAGCTTGTGTGCAGTCAACCCCTATGGAAAGCTGCCATATCCATAATGTGCTCTTGAAGGGGGTCTGTGTTTAACTGTCTGTTCCTGAAACTTACTAGGAAACAAAGGAGCTTGAAGTAGCGCCATTATTTGTAGAGAAAGGCTGAGCTAGGCCATTTGTAGATGTTTTTGACATTTATTACTCATACTTCTCCTTTTTTGAACTTAAGGCCTATAAAGCTGTACTCTCAGGAAAGTGCATTAATTTTACGGAGAGAAGTTAGGAAATATGCTCCCAGCAACATTATTTAAGCACTTTAAAACATTTTCAAAATATGTCTCTGGGAAGTACGTGGTTCAATGCGAGGCGGCTCAGCTGGGTCACCTAACCCCGGTGCATCACATGGCAGCTGACTGAGGATCCCTCAGCTGAGCATCAAACTATCACTAATTTTCTATGCCTATATGGGCATGCAAAAGTTATGAAGTTACTGCACGCCCCTTCAGCAAGCAGACTTCTGTATACCTGTGTTTGTGTAGCACGTAAACGTGGCATTAAAACATCTGTGGAGCCGTGCGTAAAGGGCAGCGAGCCACAGTTAGGAAATGCCAGAAGGCAGGTTGTTGCGTGACCTTCAACCCATTCCCATGTGTGTAACACAACCATTTAATATGCATGTGCTTAAAAATACTAGGTTTTTTTCACTCTACATTTTTGTTACATTCTTGTAAGCAATTCTGCATGGTATAACAATGGCCACAACTACAAAAGACAGCCAGCGCAAGCCACTTCTAGGCGTTCACAGTCCTTAATCTTAACGTTAACTCACCCTTTAGCAGCTGGCCTACAGTGATTTCTAAAGAATCTTGGTTAGGTTCATTAGAGCAGTCCTAAAAGACATAGGCCATTAAGTCTGTGATTTCTGAATAAATTTCTAAATAAATAATTTCCCACAATGAATATTCATTGAATAGACAGAAAAAAGGGGAAGCATTTTAATCTTTCCTGAGTAATGAAATCAGAAAATCATTTGAGATGAGGAAATGACTGTCTAAAACCGATTGTGTTGTCTGTTTTCAGGAGCCTGAGAACATCCCAGCACAATGCAGGGGAAAATAGACATCTTTGGTTTCTTAATTCCACCTCTGCTCTGATCTTGGCTTTAGTATTTCAGTGTAATTATTTGTTCTGTGACAGAGACTAAACATAGGGCAATTCTTCCATTTTACCATTTACTTTACTGTGCCAATCTTGGGGTCATATTCTTTCTGTTGTTATTGTTGACTTTTTAAAAATATTCTTCTGATGTAAAAACATTTGAGGACATCTGAGGTATTGTGCAACTTCTCTTCCAATCTAAACTTCTCTTTCAAAAAGTTTTTCCCTTGCATTGGTTATCTCCTGCCTCTTCCATCATAGCTCCTTGGAAAAAGCACCTCCACAGTGCAATAGGGTGCAAGAGGCATTTTTAACAGAGCCTCTTGGCAGTATGTGCTCAGCCAGTGAAGCTCCCATCGTTACCACAGCTGCAATGCTTGAAAGGTCTTCACACTTTTGAGTGTTGTGTAAGAAGAGACTGGGTACACTTTGCTTCAACAAAGCCAAAACCTTCTTCTGATGCACTTTTGGCCAGTATGAACTTTTTGCTTAAATCTGATTGAATCTGAGCTTCCGTGTGGCACCTGGCAAAATACTGCAGGAGCGAGCAGTTTAACTCCTATTGCCCATATGTATGCAGAATATGTAAAGTATAAGATATAATGAATGTTGGAAAAAAAGGAGCAAATTTAGGAGAACATTGTGAAGCATTGTTACTAACACACTGCGCAATGTGTAGCTATAAAAAGTTTTCATCCTGCTCATTGCTTTAAATATAATTGAGTTACACTTGAAATGAAGATATAATGTCAAAGGTATGAAGGATTTAGGAGGAAACGCATTGCTCCAATATATATTTGTAATCCCTGTATTTATTTTAATTATTGATTAGAAATGCTTATCGAGTTGTGAGAGTTCCAAGAGCGCTTCATTGCACAACAAGTGCTGCATAGAAAATGTCAGTACTGATCTGCCTTGAATCTTTTCATGTCATTCTAATCCTCCTCCAAATGCTTTCATGAGCTTCATCTCACTCTGTGTTATTTAACTGAAGATCTTTTTTTGTAAAGCCCTTCATCATGCTCAACGATTGTTTGAGTGATGGATCTTGGCCAAAGTATAGCATACACTCTGAAAGCACCTGAAATCCTGTATTTGCACACTACTAGTAAAAGGTTCAACATAGTCGTGCCATTACTTAGCTTGACAAATGGATTTATGAAGAATTGAGGGGAGACCGTAACTTCTGAGCCCTGAAGAAACCAAAATTATGTCTGTCCTCCAGTAGCACCAGGCATCATTTTGGAGAGAAGAGCACTGAAGTGAGTGAGTTTCCCCATCACTGGGTGGGAGATTCCTCCCTTGGAAAGCTCTCCTTGCTGTTGGCAGCCATTAGAAGAGCAAGGTTGACTGGCATGGCTTACCCTTCACAAATTACAACAGTTCTGGCCATGTACATTTAACTTCTTGTTATTTTTGTTCACCCCACTCTCACAGCACTGGAGATGGTTTTGTGATACTGTGGGTGTCATGAATGTTTGTTTGAGTAGATCGGAATGAATTTTTTCTCATTTGGAATGAAAATTTACAGAGAGTAGGCTTTAAGGGTTAAGTCAGGATTATTTTTTTCTTTTTTCCTTTGTCAGAGAATTAAATAGGCAAAATCAGTTTAAAAATAGTAATAAAACAGTTACCGCTTAGTTGACTGCATTCTGTGGCCAGTGTTACATGCAGGAAAAAAGCTCTTTTGAAATAAACAAAGTCTGGGATTTTGTTGGTAGATCTTATAGCTATGTGAAAAGGAAAAAAAATTCTGAGTACCCACAACCTTCACTATAGAGGAGGCGAATCTCTAGGCTTATCTGAAGAAAGGAACACAACTGGCAACGTCTGCTTCTTGGTTTACAGAAATTGTCTGATACAAAAACTGTATGAAGTTGTGGGTAGTCACTTTCCGCCCAGGCTTTTTTCTGTCTTTGGATGCCTACAGGTGTAGCTCAAAGAGGAAGCCCTGCATTTCAGGATGGTAGGAACAGGACCGTCATGCCATTTTTGGTCCTAAATCATATATACTTTTTGATCTTGGGAATGCATCATTCAGCCTCCATTTAGAAAGCAGGGTTACCAGAGTTAGCTATTTTCTGATAAAGCAACACTTTATTAGAAAATGCCAGTTCATCAAAATTATACTACATCATTAAAAATATTGAATTAAACTTTACATTAACCTATGTAGCATTTTCATGAAACTGTTGCGTATACACCTGGAAAATCACTCCACTGTCAGCTTTATAGGTCCTCACTCCTGAGGTGTGTTTGGTGGACTTTTTCTAAACCGCGGATTCAGTGCTCTCAGAAAGTCCCCATAGCTAACCCAAAAAGCATTTGATCATCAACTTGTCCTTGGTACTCTTTGTCAATCTGCTGGTATCCCCAGATTTTGTGAGGTGGATATGCACTTTTAGCCCTAGTGAAAAAGACAAGAATATTGATTTTTATTGAGCAGCTGCAGGGTGTGGGGAGATATTTTATTTCAGTCACTTTATTTCATTGCTCAAATTAATAAACATGGGTTTAGTGTGATTTGGACCAAATTATGCTTCAAAAAAGAAACAGCTTTTCTTGCAAATTGGAAACCCATATTTCTAGGCAGGTCTGCCTAGTGCCAGGTGGTCTCTACATACTATTGTGACAGTAACGTGTTCAAGTTGCCCCAAGTTCACAATGCTTCAGTATTTGTAGTATTCCCCAAAAGAATATTAAAGAAATATTTGCACTTATTAGGATGTGTGAAGACAGAGGCAGCATAGTTTAATTATCTAGAGCAATTGACAAGTTCAGTAAGACCATTTAATTTATTATCGTATTCTCATAATTGTTAATACTGTTCATGGAAATACATGGTAGCTCATCCAAATCCTGAGATTTAATTTTTTTTCAGTTGAACACATCGTCATTGTGTTATACTTTATAATGCTTTATACTGCGGTTGTGCAGTGTATGCTGACAGATATCCACGAGTTAACAAGTCTAACTAGACTGTAAGTATGTAGATAAAGGCAACTTTGGATTGTTTGTCATGATGAAATGATTCAGATTGTTCAGACGGATGAATGAAACTGTCTTGGCAAGGGGCATTCTTGCTTCCACTTACTTGAGTAAACTTCTGCATGCTATCTACAATGTTTGATTACAGTCTGACTGTGATTCAATTTGTCACGCAAAGTATTTGATCTTCAGTTTATTGTACATTTGAGATGACGTAATCGATGACAGAATGCAATGATGGTGGGCCAGGTGCATCATTATGCAGGCTCTACTCACGAAAGGACACACATTAGAGCACTAGGAGCAAAGCACTGAAACTTGCAAGTCCAGCTTTGCTCAAGGCCAGTTCTTACTGACAACTAAATAGTGATCCACAAAGAAAGGTACACCACTAAAACTGTTTAAGTGTCTCCAAATTTAGGTAGCATTAGCATAGGCTTTTTTACTGAACCTAACCTATAAGCCTGCTGTATAGACTGCCATCTATAAAACGAGGAGAATATCATTCCTCCACCCCACCAACTCATGAAAACTAGTGAATTAAAGAGTGAGAAATGTTTAGCTACTGTGGTAAAGTATGCGTAGAGTTGAGGATCCCAATACTCAGTCTTCACTCGACAGGTGATTCTGCCTCAGATAGCTATGCTGCTGCTGGTGTTTCTCCAGCAACCACACTGCAGTGGGGAAGAATGACCCATTGCCTGACTGTTTAGCTACACTCGGCTTGTTTGTGTTATACAGTTTCAAGTTTAGAACAGAACTCTGCAAACACTTACTCACTCTTAATTCTCCTAATGTAGGCAGCTCCAATGAGCTAAATATACCAGAGCTTGCAGAGTCCATCCATAGAGAGCTCCCAAATGGACACCTTATTTTAAATTAAATAAATAAATAAAATCCCATATTTCAATAAATTTCACATTCATATTATACAAGTCTGAGCCTTGGGAATATCATTTGGTGTTCCTATTGATTCCTATATTGTGCCATAGTCTTAGCTTTTTGACAAAATTTCTCATCATCACAACCTGTATCTATTACAGAAAATAAGTATGAGGAGAAAATTATTATATAAAGTTGAACAACGCCATAAGAAGTTTCATAAGAAGTTGATCTGCAAAAATAATGTCCCCTAAGCACAGCCTCAGGCTCCCCCTTGATTTCTCCATTGTAGTAAAGGGGCAAGATTTTAGCTTACATGCAGCAGGTTGTGGGTCTCTCCCCTAGACTTTGACCCACAGAAATACAAGTTAAGCTGAAGAAAATGTTTGATTAAGTAATTCCATTTGTCTCTCAAGTGGCAGATAAGACAAAATGGCTGTGCAGCAGTCAGCCTCATTGTCCATCGGACTACTGGATTCCTCTTCAAGGACTGCCCAAAATTCAGTAATTTTAGGCATCTGGAGTGCCAGTGCATCATGAGATTGTAGAGGAAATAGAGTTAAATATGCCGTAAAAAAAACCTAAACCATGCTGTTGAAACTAACTTCACACTAAGCAGGTTGAATTTTGACTGCCCCAAGCTCAAAATAGTCCTAAATTGCAACAACCCAAGCTCAGAAATATGCAGACTTCCCTGTAGCTCTGGGTGCTGCCAGCTTTCACTTGTTCTGTGCACAAACACTCACCAAGGAGAATTCCTGTGATCCTCTCTTCAGGCCCTTGCTTCAGGGCCTCACTTTCCTTAGGGAATAATGACAAGCTGAAATGCAACACTCAGGTTGGTTGCTTGTTTGTGGATTTGTTTCTGTGGAGCACGATGAACGCTAAGCATTGCACGCCTTATCAACCCTGAAAATTCAGCATCTAAATGAGTGAATTTATAAAAATGGGACCAGTGGAAAAACTGCAAAACAACCAGGAAAATTTCCTGGAAGAGCACGGAAAGGAACTTTACTTAGTTGTCTACCCATTAGAGGAATGGAGATTTATGGATGCCTTTCTAAAAAGAGCTCCCTTTTCAACTCTCCACCAATCCCACACAAAAGTAGTGCTTTCGGTAAGGAAAGCCTGGCAACGGTTGTCTGTTTGACAGGAGAAAAGGGAGCGCATTTTCAGCGGAACACCCTCAGCTATGGAATTAATTTCTTTGTTGGTCCAACAGAGCTCGAGTGTCCTGACTTTCAGGGCGCATCGCCAGCTGAAGCCTTCCTAAGAAAAGAGTAAATATGATAGGTTAAGCTCTTATTCTGGGAGGAACTGGCAGTGGCTCATATAATAAAGGTTGCCTAATATTTTCCATTATAAATTGCCTAATACTTTCCATTATAAGCACCTATTTTGAGAAGTTTTAAGTTTTCTACTTGGCCCATGTTTGTTATAATTTGATTATATTCTTATATATTTTTTCTTTTCTCTCCTACCTACCCAATTTAATGGCAAAATGCCAATTGATTTCAATGGGTCAAGGATTCTGTTGCTACATTTTTCTATTAGTGTTATTAATGATTCTGTGCATTTTAAAGCCTTTATTGATGAAAGTAATACACCTCAAGAACAGGAAGCAGGCAAATGGGGTATGTCTTGAGATGTGCACTAGTCACTTTTGCAACCAAGGTGCCGAGAGAAGTAATTAAGGCAATCAGTATGGTCCTCATGGTACAAGGGGCACATAAGATAAGATCAAAGCCTGTGGACACTTACACTATATGAGAACGATACAATCTCTTCACTGGCATCTTCTGTCTGTAAAAGAAACCGAGTGGCATGGCCATCTTCGTTTCCCTCTATTTTCAACATGTATATTATTTTTCTGCCTGTTTCTCCTCTGTATAGACTGATCCTACTCTTCTATCCACCACACTGGACTGAAAGATCTTCTATTTGAGAAAAATGGACCTGTGTTCCAAGGAGGTTTGGTCTCCAGAAACAAGCACTACCAGAAAATCTTTCCTGTGCTACGAAAGGAGGGCTCGAGCAAGATGATGGGAATGAAAATTCAAAGCCCCTTCATCTTTATTTCCAGGGTCTGTCCTCCTCCTTCTATTGGAGGAACTCCCCCAGTCCCAGAAAAAAACAGCTGTATTTTCTGCCAGGTATAGTCCACGTGCCTTTAGGTCTTAGAAGAAATGACAGTGTCCCTCTTTCACAATTCTTCTGCTAGCATTAGTCCAATACTTCCCATGATCAGAGGGAGGCAATCACCACACCCCGTTAATGGCCTCCTGACATGCGTGAACATTCATAAGAGAATACTTTCATTCATGGCCTGTTTTAGGGATAACATTGAGCAGACATCGTTACCTCTATTTCTATAGCTTTATGAAATAATGCAGAAAGTTCATTGAGTAATTTTTTTTTAATTAATGTCTGAGCTAGCATATTTATAGCATTCCATAAATAAAAAGACCATGAAATAAAAATAAACACAACACTTGAAAGTGAATGAGGATGGTGGTTTGGTGGCAACTTCAGAAGTGGGTAGTGGGCATATTGCATGTATTGATGTTTATTTATGTTTGACACCCTCAGTCCGGAGGTAGGCTATAAAATGTATCATTTCTTCAGAGGTCGGATTCATCAAATATTCGGACATGAGGTTTACTGAGGTAACTGTCCCAAAGTCAGTCGTGGTAAACACTGGGATTAGAATCTACATAATTTTAAATGTTTCCGTTACTAATTCATTCCAATATTCAAAGATGCCATAAAGTGGGCATAGGTGATTGCCACAAAAAATAAAAGATTTTCATGCACGCACGCACACATATACACACACAAACATGTTTAGGTTTTGTACTGGGTATTTTCAGCCAAATGGAAAACTCATATTTGCATCCCAGACACTCTTCTGATTGTCTGTGACCTCTGACTGAAACAGAAGCAGAACAGTCTTTCTTTTTTGCTGGAGGTTACTTTTGCCTAGCTCAGGGGCTAGATTTTTTTTTTTTTTTAATTTCCTACTATTTTGGGATTATTTTGTCTATTTGTCAGCTACTTCTTAAAAGTGCAAATTTTCACCCAATGTATTTCGCAAAAATGTTCACCAAAAAGAAAAGACATTTCATTCCTGTTCCTCCTGTTCTCCAGAGCAACGTGTCCAGATTCATAAAAATCTGAATTAACCCAACTCACTAAAGATTCACCCCATTAGAGAAGAGTTGTATCGATGCAGACTATGCCAGGGAAAATTGCATGAGCATTAAAATAAGACTTTCACAGGAAGCACTGAGTTTAATCACATCCATGCTACTGCAACCCTGGGTTTATTTCTGTCACAGTCATACAGTTTTCCTAAGAGCCAAGTTCAGAGAGGGGTTTGGGTCTACAGAACGTAGGAGGATAGGGAGAAGTCGGAGAAGACCTCGTATTTGTGGCATCCATGGAAAACAAAACAGAAGGAGGTCATCCAATAGATCTGTTGAAGAGAGAATAGTAAATTAATATGGCTGAATGATGGGTGGGTTCTGTCTCTTTTTCTAAAGAAAACATTGCAGGAAATACGGAGGGGCCAGGTCAATGGTTCCTGTGATAGCCCTCCCCAGGATCTTGCGGGGTGCTGGATCAGGCCCTAATTATTTGCTGCCAGAGTTGGGCAGCCAGGATCCTGTCAGGCTGCACTTCCCCAGCAGAGATGCTCCTGCTTCTTCCTCCTCAAAAGGCCTCTTTTGCGCACAGACAGGGCCATCTTTGATCTCAGCTGGGGGTCCACTGTTAACTGCTGCTGGGAAGCGGTTTCAAATCAGCAGGTCAACCAGATCTTTTGAAGATAGAGCCATTTATTCAGCAGCTAGAACAGCAACCACAGGCAGCCAGAGGAGCATAAATTTTATGTCTGGTGTTGGCCATTAAAACAGGGCTTTACTGTTTGTGGTCTCGAGCTGACTCAGTAGCACCATTGGAGCAGCACGGTGATAAATGCGTATTCATCGCTGTTGTATAATTTGGTTATTAAAGGATGCATCCAGTGTGGCTGTTTGGGGGTGGACGCGTGACGGCAGGTCCATCCTGGCACCATTGTGTCACTCGGCACAAGAGGGGCGGGAAGGCGAGGGGGCCGCGGTGACAGCTGTGATGGATGTGCCCAAGCTGCAGGAACCGACCTTTCCACCGCTATTTATGGTTCGTACAGACGGGCATCTCCGCCTCTGCTGCAAAAAATTGGGAAAGAAGGTGAACGTATCCGTATCCTAGACTGAAACTCTACTAACTAACTATCAATGCTTCAGTGAATGCTTTCAATAACACTGGATATTCTTATAACATAGGTGATGGCATATCTGTGCCAGAAACATGGGGTCAGATGCTCACTTGGTTTGTCTCCAAAATAAGTTCAGTACAGCTGCATCATGAGCATTTATCCCTTACTGCCCAGGATCGGGATATAAACATGATTTATAGAAAGAAGTGGCATTTTAAACAGTTACCGTGAAACTCGTGTTTTGATTCTTGGCATAAATGGCCTAAAGGTGAAGCTCTTGAAGGCAGTCCTACATATTCATAAAGTTCTAAGATGAGGTGGCTTCTAAGTGCGCAATATTTAGTAACAAAATAAGGCAGCTAGTCTTCTGGGATTTTTTTTTCTTCTTGTTTATTTTTTTTTCCATGAGTACAAGCCAGATGTGAGAGCCTGAGGAAGGCTGTACTATCTTTTCAACCCTTGCCATAGGCCAAAACCATTCAGTCTTTAAGCAGATTACATCCTGTGGAAAGATACTTTTGCATGCTAGACTTAGTGTTAATCCACAAGAAGATTATAAAAACCGGTAAATGAGCAGTGAAAAAAAAAAAAACAAAACCCTTCCCATTCGGATTGGATGTTTTTACTACAATCAGGAAAGTAAAGCAGAGCTAGGAGGAAATTAGGATTCTCTGCAGGTACTGTTGGTTTTGGAAGGAAGCAAGCACATGGCCATGTCATTAGAGACTATATTTTTACACTCCTCAAATCCTTTAACAAAATTACATTTGGCAAGTGGAAGAACAGTGTCCCCTAAACACACAAACATCCCTTTGGCAGCTTTTACAGGGTGACGTTTCATAGTGCTCTCTTGCTGTCTGGCGGTCCTGTTCCACCAGCGGCGTTTATGGAAGTTCAATAAAAAGTGTATTCTGATGGTCTGTAATGTGAATGCAAGAAAACCTTCTGTTGTTGTGGTAAACGCAATATCCACAGAATTATTAGGAATGCTCTCATTCCTGGAAGTGCCAGCTATTCCTGTAACTCACTGCCGCCAAGGTTTTTAACCATATTCTGCTTTCATGCACGTACTGCAGAATGGAAAGCCATGTCTGCTCTCTGGCCCCTGAGATTGGTTCTTCGTTTGTTATTGGATCATATCATTTTACAGTTTGTCTTGTGTAAAGGGCAATCTAGAAAACTGCTGAGAGTTTATCTTCTCACGACTGTTGTTAACGGCTAAGCTTTGTAACTGTAAAGGGCTTGCTTTAAAGTTTGCATTGAAGTCATATTTTAACGTGTAATAAAATCTACAATAAATCATTGAGGCAAGGAGAAAACAGGGGAGAAGGATGACAAGGAAAGGAAATTTTCTTTGCTCCATCTCCCTGTGGACTACTACTAATTTTAAAAAGGACAGGAGCAGAACTGTATCAAGAGCGGGTACAGCGTGCACCGGTTGCCGCAGCATGGTGCTCCAGCCCAGCTCCATGTACTCCACGTACCTCATGGAAGAACTGCGCAGACAGAGGAATAAGGAAAATGTTGTGTTTGTTGCCTTTTAAATCTGTATTTGACAGCCTAAGTTGACTACATTATACAGCAATCATCCGAAAACTGGTTCTGGCTGTGACTTGATAAAACTTTTGAGAAAACTTTGAGACCACCATCACCACACTTAGCATGAAACCATATCACAACATGCAATTACTTTGTGTAATGTTAGAGTCTTATAGTGGTAGCACTCAAATTCCCTTCTTTTTCCTTCCTTATTTACATTTTTTCTCTTTCAGCATTTAGCTTAGTGAAGAGCGAAACCTTCAAAACAGCAAGGGGAAAATGTGGTGTGTTCATCCCTCCGTATTTAAGCACTGATCTATGGGTAGAAGTGTGAAATCAATGATGTCAACAGCAAAATACTCCAATCACAACTTTCTTTCCTCTGTTGTGCATTTTTGCATATGATCAAGGGTAGGATTACTGATTTCAAGATACCACCAAGCTTTTTTCTTACTAAGGTATCTGGTACATTGAGATGTTGTTCATTTGCAGGTTCCATGTTCACATTTCCTAGATTGTAGAGGAATAGTATCAGCCGTGAAAGAAATTTGTACAGGAAAACACTCTGACATGCTCTGTGTACCTAGTTGACAGAATAGTGTTTTATTGTTAAAAGTCCTTTTGTGTTTATGAAAATCTTGATGTGTTTTATAGTGCTGGTATATCCCATACTTTCCACATTTTTTCATGTGGTGCTTCATTCTGGTTTGTGTTAGGTTATCATAAATTGCCCCTTGAATTAGTCTGCCTTCAGAGCTCTTAACCGCTGTTACTAATGCAAGAAATATTACCCCATTCATAAATCATATTTCATATTGGGACAAATTTATTTGTTACCTCTGAATCTGTAAAGAATTCTGAAATTTTTGCATCTACCCCTTACAACACATTGTTGTGTAAGACACAAAGATTTAAGAATACTTAGAAAAATAGTAGTCTTGTGATTTTTACCTTTCTTCCCTGATTTAAGCTTTATTTGTAGATACCTGCCAAAAAAAGGAAATATTGGATGTAACTGCTACTCACAGTTCTCAGAAATCTTCAGAGATGTGTTTCATATTCAGATTTCATGACCAAGATCTTATAATGCACAAAAAAACCCACTTCATATAAACATATTACATTTTTAGGAAGCTGAAATGAGATGAGTACTCAATGAGGGATTTTCATTCATGGACATAGATCTTTTCACATAGAATACTGCTAAGACTGCAAAAAACTCATCTTCTGTTCCAAAGCATGTAATGGTGGGAAAGACTGACCATTCCAGTTTGCATGTTTATGACAAATGTGTTTTTGTCCAAAAGCTTAATCAATCATTATTAATAGCTGTTAGTATTATTTGTTTTAAACCATCACATGGAAGATCAAGTAAAAATTAATCCCATTTTTTAGGATTCATACAATATGAAACTGAAATTGTCTGGATTACCACTGGAAAACAAAAACCATACAAACGATAAGCAAAGAAATAGGTAGATCTTAACTTGCCTAAGCAGCTCAGCAGATTGGTAGAGAGGCTGGGAACAGAATTCAGGTCTCCCAGTTTCCAGTGTAATGGCTTTTTCCTAAGATAAGGCTGGCCTCGAAATTCTTTTCAGATTTACTGGAGATTTTCTGAATTGGGTATCCTGAAATACCCGTGGTCCCTGTGGGAGAGAGGAATGTTGGCCACTACATGGAAGACCAACATTGCTGCCCCAAAGACATTAGGGTTAAAAATATTAGTCAAATCATTAGGTCCCCCTGCCACAAGCAAACAAAGAAAAAACAGTGAGGGTTCAGATAATTTAGAAGATTTGCTTAAAAGTATGAATTTCATGAAGAGTGCGTTTAGACAGAAAAGCAGACTTAAAGCTTAGTGTCTGATGAGTCTTCCTTGGTTTCTAAATGGCTTGATCTTTCATTAGGAAACCTGTAATACACATGTAATACTACCTATTCAGCAAATGTATTTTTTTTTGTTCAAGTGTATTTTTACTTTCATTACAAATGCAATTCTTCAGTTATAGCTCAGCCATGAAAAATTTCTCAAGGTTATAATATGGCAAATAAAATCTTAGTTTGAGAGCCACAATAAAAAATAAAATTAAAAAATACTTCAGTGCTTTCCAGTGAAGTGAATAACAAATAAAACCAATAAAAATACTAAGACAGGACAATACTGGTTTGTCTCTGTATATTTATAATCAGTCTAGACAAGTATAACCTCTTGAATTTACCCATGCTGCATAGTTTGGAGTTTTTCAGGCACTCTCAGCTCAGCTATCAATGTCAAAAGAAAATAGACAGAAACTTGCCAAAGAGTTCCACTGGTATTTTTCAGAAGATGTGGCTCAGTCTTTAACCTGAGAGTTCACATGTTCGAAAAGGAAATCAAGCAGATGTCAATAGTTCCCATTTTGTTTTCAGACACAATACCATGACGTTTTGTAGTAAAACAAGCAGTTAATGCTGCCGGACAACAAAACTTTCTATAAAACACACACAAAATTTTTTTCAAATAACAGAAATGTTTTCTTTAAAAAATCAGGAAAGCTGGTTTTTTTTGTGTAGCTTCCTGTTTTGTTGGTGATGGATATGTATCGGTGTAAGATTTTTGTGTGATACCTACACACCTGCATCTCAGTTCTCCCGCACATCCTCTTGCAGAAGCAGCATCTTTCCCCAAACATCCAAAAATCTGTTGGCAAGTGAAGGGACTGGGACCCTCGCAGCCAACAGTGTTCCCGTCCATATGTGAATAGCTGGCCCGTCCTCAGCTCCTCCAAGCAGGAATCTCTCACCTGCAGACGAAGCAGCGCAGATATTCAGATCCTTGTGTGAAATACCCGTTCCCAGGGTTTCTGCAAAGTTTGCACAGCACAGCACATCTCGCTGCCTGCCCAGTGCTGTCAGGGGATCAAAATCACAGTCAAAAGCAGCCAGCTGACCTCTATACCCTGCAGAGGGAAAAAAGCACTTTGGTCCAACTCTTTTGCCTAATTTTTAAGTGCCTGTAGCAGAATCTTTCACTCTGAGTAAGGTGATAGCTCCATGGTCAGTACATCAGACTGGCAGAAAAGACATAAAAATGAGAGGGGAGATGCTTAAGCACAGCCAAGAAGGGGAGGATAGAGGGGTATCCTCAAAGCGGCTCCACACTGGAATTTAAGAGCCTTTATCAGACCTATCAGTTAGATGTTCCCTCTGTTACAGCCCAAAAACTTTTCCTGAGAGGAAATAATGATGTGTTTTCTTTTAAAAACAACAAAAAAAACAAGCAAAAACCACAACAGAAGAGTGGTTCACTAATTGCTTGAGATGTCCAAATGGAAGAGGAGTTGGTGGGCTCTCCATTACACAATAGCTCAGTGATTAGAGCCCTTGCTCAACATATGGGAGACCCAGATTCAATTAATTTCTCAGACTCCAAGGTTTCCAACCTGTATGAGGGTAGCTCAACCCTGTATGAGGGTAGCCAAACTATCAAATTATAGGCAATTTGGGGTAGGAGGGAACAATGTACTCATCAGGCTGTGCTGGAGCGGTTCCACTGGCCATTGAATGGAGACTCAGTAGGCCAGGGCAAAACAGCAAAAAGGGTCAGGATTATCCAGCGCAGCACTGGGGTCTCCAACTGAGACCACATGCCAGCCTTGCCCTCTTTTGGGATTATTTACATGACTTTTCCAATGGGCGTTTGTCTTCCTACTACAACATCTGCCTGATGAGTGGTGATGATGTGGCTTTCAACTCATCCAGTTTCTGTGGGTTAATAATCATCATGTATTCAGCCAAAACTCGTTTTCTTGTGCCTACAGTGTCTGAGGTTTAGGGGAGGTCTTGCTCAGGCCCCTTCTGGCTCATCTTCATGTGATACAGGGCTCTACAGGAGTCTATCCAAAAAGCGGCTCCTTACTTTGTAAGAAAAGCAGCCTCAAGCAGCAGCATTGGAAGAGGTGTGGCATTCGTGATAAATTATTTATTTATTATTTAAATTATTTTATTTACTCTACCTCTTTCATTACTTTAAATTCAAGGACTTTAGTGCGCATACAGTGGCATGCAAGGAATTAACAGACATATGTAGGCATTGTATAGATATTGCTAAACTATATACAAGAATATGGAGTGAGTGGGAGATCAGACTGTATGAAATTATAGTATCAAAAAAATTTTAATAGTGGATTACTAAGAATCTGTTTCTGCAGTGCATTTCTCTTTAGGAAAATTTATCCAGACTTATAGAAACTAAGTTCAAATTAAGCTCGCATTCTGCCACGTTTTTTTGTTCACTTTGCTATCACCTTATCCAGGTAACTGAGTGTCTAAGGCACATCATAATCATTTTCCTTCTTTTTTGTTTATTCGCTGACCTTTGTCTCCTGAGGCAGGGCTGATCAAATTGTAGTAGGACCAATCTAGTGGGCTTTGTGAGCTGCTCTAGGAAGACATTGA
Organism: Dromas ardeola; assembly: GCA_013398915.1. Classification (NCBI taxonomy): domain Eukaryota; kingdom Metazoa; phylum Chordata; class Aves; order Charadriiformes; family Dromadidae; genus Dromas; species Dromas ardeola. Next base: position 205,778 of record VYZM01019770.1, on the reverse strand, counting down.
GAAGAAAAAAAAAAGAAAAAAGTTATTTATACAGTAATGCACCAGTTAACAGGCAAAAAGAAGGGACATTATAAATATTAAGTTACATTACAAGTGTAGTCTAACTTTAGTTCTTAAATAAACAACACCATACAGAAAGATCTATGGATTTTTTATAAGATTAGTCATCACATTAGAATTTTAAAAAGATAAATAATATTTACTTTACTACTTATTTAAAAGAACAGGTGTGATATATTTGAGTCTTCTAAGTTTTTCAGCCCTTCACCAACTCATTTCTAAAGTGAGTCAGGTAACAACTGTATTAGGAGGAAAGTAAATGCGTGGAAAAATGACACAGGCTGTAAACTCAATATGGAGAGTGGGAGGGGAAGAAAATTAATTTTCCCAGTTACTGTTTCATTAATCATAATATTATTGTTGGCTAATTCTGCCTCCCCTTCCCTCTTATATCTCAAGATCTTCCACTGCTATATGATGGCTGTGCTGTATATTTTTTATAGTCTTGAAAAATGACTTCCTTTTCTTTTTAAAGCCATGAATTATGGAAGTGTTGCCCTTAATTCCCCTATTTTTAAAGGTCATTTGCTCATTAGGAGTCTGTTAAACACAGTAGGAGACAATTAAACATGGTTACTATCCTAAATTCTCTTGTTTTTTTTTCTTCAATAAATAATATTTTCAATTATTAAAATAATCTAGTGCTTTTCTTTGTTTTGGGGTAAGGCCTGGATGCACAGTATTGCTTGACTGTCTTTGTGCAGCACAAAGCCAGCAGATAAACCTCCTGTTCTGCTGTGGGAATAGTACACATAGTCCCGTGGAGTCTCCTGAATGCTATCTCTGAAACATTGCTATTATTCAGTAGTGGAAGAACACAGTGAGGATTAATTGTCTCTGAACTGCTTCCTTTGACTCAGTGGCTAAATAATGCATTTAGGCTAGGTCCTTGGTGCAAAGCATGATCTTAGTTAACTCGTTTTAAGCAACACAGTCCTCTCGGTGACATTTCCTTAGTCGCACATTTCCTCTTTAAAGTTCTGGCTCTAAGATCTTCCAGCTACTTGGAAGATAAATAGAAAGCTACTAAATAGTAAGTAAAAAAAGTAAGCTACTAAATAGTAAGCAAGGAGACCACTCACAAGGAAATCAAATAATACTTTTTTGCCAGCCCATCTGATAGTATGAACCTGTGATCTTGGTATGCTTCTTAAAAAAGGAATAGCTTTGTGTGAGAACATCCATTTTTTAATTTGGATGGTAAATGTTTTCCTAAAGTCACTGCAGAACAAATAGCAGGTCAAAGACCTACAAGTCAACCTGGTCATCTTGTAGTTAGTCCAGTAATTTATTTATAAGGCAATATTCCCAGATTTGCCGCTGCAGTAGAAGAAGAGCGACACTCCACTATGATAACAGAATCCATCAAAAAGCCTTTTGGGAAGCTGGAGGTCAAAGTTTTAGAAACATTGGCTTTGAAAGCACTTTCAAAAGATTTTAAGAATTGTTCTCTGAAAGCTGCATTTTGACACCTCTGTTGTGCAAAACATTGTGAAATACTTGGTTTAGTTCCTTGTGAAGTGGTTGGGAGTGTGCTTTGCTACCTTGCTGCTTTTATTTCAAGAAATACTGTTCCTTTGCTTGTGCCTTACAAAAAAAATGGTCCTGTTTCTAAAGTCACCTCCATTTTATATGGCTGTTATTCATTTTGCTTTGATGGAGTCACTTCAGATTTTCCCAGTGTAAAGGAAAACAGAATTCAATGTAGAGCAAGAAAAGGCTATTAAACCTGAAACAACAAAAATGGGTCTGTCTCCTCTCTTTTTATGTATATTCCAGAAGACTGAATAGCACGAGACTCTATATACTAAAGAACGTTTGCTCCACCACTCTGGATGGATGTATACTACATCCATCTGAACATACCGTAAGTCTCTTACGCAAACTAAACCGTGCTGCTGGCCATGACTAAAACCACTTCAGTACAGCCCTCATTCCTATTGCTGTTAGCAACCACCCAAACCTACCATCTCTGTCCTCAACCAGAAACACTTTGAAACAAGCACTCTATCTCCAGTTAGCTCCAACTGTCTTGAGAAATTAATCTCTGCAGATGCCTCCACTGGGCATTCCCAATAAAGTGAAGTTAGTCTTGGCTACTGGAACAGTGTTGTGGGATTGGAAAATGCTTAGTGGAATTAACCATAAATTAACACTGTGCGCCTTGATATTTGTGTTCAAGTACAGTTAGTTTGAGGGTCTTGACTTACTCCTTGCTCAATATTTTGTCTGCTGCAAGGAGCAGAAACACAGATTTCAGTGGAGCAGAAGAGCTTGTGGTTTCAGTGGAGATGCAGATAGAGGGTGGTTGGGGTCTTTGAGAAGGGTAGAAGAGGAGACAGCAGGCAAAGTCACTTCCCTCACTTTCCTTGTGGCAAGTAACAAGTGGAGATGAATGAATAACTTGCATTCTGTACTTGGAATATTTAATTTGTCCATAAGAATTCACACATCTTCTGCAGTGTATTTGCTGTTGCTCCATTTTCCCCACACACATATCTTTTACTTTGTGCAACTAGCATTAATGTTATGATAAGCGTGTCACAAAGTGAATGAGATTTGTTTTTCTCTAAATGGTACATGGCTTTGACCTCTTTTTGAGTTTTGTTCTCCATATTTGAAGATTCATACCTTCCATACATGGTTGATCACTGAACTTCCCTTTCACTACCAGTGTTTGGAAATCTCAGAAAAAAAACACTTCCTGATCTGCACGTGACTTGACGGTTGGTATATTGACATGTATGGTTACAGAAGGAGACACAAGTTCCTCCATGCAGGACCCAGATCTAGTATGGAAGCTTAGTCTTCAGCATGACCTACCACCTCCAGCGGAGCACACCACTAATGCAGCAACACGTCTTCTGCAGGAGCTGGGTCATGCCCAGCTATTTCAAACAAGCACACAGGGAGATGTTCTCCACATGCAACTCAGCTACCAAGTTGTCCCATCCTCCAGGAATCAGTCACTGATATTTTTGCTGAAAGTAATTGCATTTATTTTCATGGTCTCACCTGCACAGATGCCCTTGCTGTGAGGCACTGAGGAGGTCCTGACAGAAGCACCAAAACTGACTGAGGGACTTTTTAAATGTGGATCTCATAAAGCCTGAGCAGAAGCTTTGTTTCTGATACCAGAACTTTATTCCTGTATGGCCGTTCTAATATTTTTATTATAAAACAAAGTATAATGATTAGTAATCCATTATTACCGCGACACATGAAAATAGGTAGTGGTGATTTCTGCTAAAGGCTTATGCGGTCTGGTAAGTGGTCTAGACATTATGATTTAGCATACCTAAGTTCTGTTTGTGATTTTACTCTTAATCTTAACTGTGTGTAATTGTTGTGCCTCTTTCTTCATCTCTGAAAATGGAAAACCAGTAATGAGCTCTTGACATCTCTGTAAGAGTTACTGTGTCTGTCTAAACAGAATTTTCTATATAATCTATCCATCTATGTATCTCTTAATATTTAGACATGTATTAGCACAGTTTGTTTCAAGCACCGGATATTCATCTTAAAAAATTAAATGCTGTAGCACAACCATAAGTAGACACATCCATTTTAATAAGAACAATATTTGGTTGGAAGCATTGGGAGCAAGAACAAATTCCCTTTTACTAGATCTGTGCTAAAGCAGCTAAGGCTTTCATCCAAAACATGCCTCTTAAACCTATGAATTAAACTTTATGGGTTTGAACATACTATTCCTCTCACATTATTATGCTTCTTTCTTTGTCAAACATCAGGGAAGACAAATCTACCACAGCCAAGTGGAGAAAGCAGACTGGCTTTCTGCCTCCTCCAACTGTAACATTTTCTGCGCTCATATCCTGTTTCCCTGACCTTTATTAAACAATTTCTGAGCACGACCCGGTCCCACTGTCGTCAGCATTAAAACCTCTACTTACTGCAGCACAGCCAGGATTTTCACCCTGGTGTGTTGCTCTGCATGAGGATGGAAAATGTTCTCTGCTGGCACGGAGTCCGAAAAGTCTTCTGGGCGCCCGGCCGCCCTTAGCTGCTCCGGCGTGAAGCACCACACGCGGGTCTGCAGCGGGCCTTTTCTTCTCACCCTGGTGGATTGCACAACCTTATTAAAGTCAGTATGTGTCAAGTTTTGAGCTATGGGCTAGACAATGTTGCCCAATAACCACAATTATAGTTTCCAAAATCTGTTGTTCCTCATTTGTAAATCGCAGTGATTCCTTTTGAGTGATAGCCATGCATGCCTGCACAAGTTGGTGGAGAACCACCTCTGGGCAGTATGTCCAGGACAGACTGTCTTTTTGTGGCCTTGGGAGAACAGTTGATCCTAATTCACTGGGAGAATGAATCACTACCCACTTGACACATACTTTTATAGCAAGTTTTGGGCTTGGGGTCTCGACAATTCAAGTGTGCATTTACCCGTGGTACTCCTGCCTGACGTGAGCACTTCAAAACTTGAAGGCAACAGTGGAAGGGCAGAGCCCATGCACACAAAGCTTGGAAACCAAGGCCAGACCTGAGCCTCACAGGACTCGTTAGGCGAGGCTGGCAATTTCTCTTGCAAGTTGCACAGTTGTGCGTACACGGCTCACTAGCCAGGGGAGGTGGGTGTCAATGTGACCCGCAGGAAGGCTGGACAGTGACAGACGTAAATAGAGCTGTCCTGGCAGAATCCTAAGGCTCCCACCCACCCGATCCACCCAGACCACATTTGTGTTCCAGCACAATCCTGTGCTCCCTCCCCTCGGGCAGCAGCTGCGGTCCCCGCGCTACTCTGAGGTTGATGGAGTGAGCAAGACTGCATGAAGACATCTGTGCTAGGAGACACCCTCTCACCAAAGGTGGAGAGCAACCCATCCCTAACACCTCAGCATCTCGCTGCAAGCCGGAAAGGCTCCAGCAGTGTGGGAATTGCGTGCCTCCAAAAATAAAACAGAAAGATCTAAGAAACTGCGTATTAAAACAGCATTCCAGGCCCAGATACTTGTGTGTCCGGCTCCAAAGCATGGTAGGGAGAGAAGGGTGTGGAGTTGCTTTGACCACCTGTCCCTGGCGAAGATCAAGACATATGATGATGGCTTATGCCAGCTGTTGTTTTCCCTCTCCACTGCCGCTTGAATATCCCCCCGTCTGGACTTCTCTAACCTCAGACTGCCGCTGTTGTGCCACTGCCCTCGTTATTTCTCACCCTTCGCAAGCTCACCAAAAAAAACAGTGCTCTTATTAGGCGCTGAATTCCTCCAAGTATTACATCTCTGACATAAATGTTTCTCCTTCATTCCCCTGTTCCTGTTACTTTGAGTCTTTGCGGATATAAAAGGCTGGCAATAGAAAGGCAGAGAGGTGGAGGTGGGGAAGTGAAGGAGAATAAAAAGAGGATCACATAGTCTTTCTGTTTCTTATCCCTCACTTTATACTTTCTGAAACGTGTCACATCTGAAAAGCATTTTGCTTAACTCCTGTGACTGCTAGAGCGTTGTACTGCTGCCGCGCTCGCCTCGCTATGGGGTTTTTTTCTGTATATCACAACAAAATTCTTACAAATATTGGGGGAAAGGAAAGCTGGAAATGAACTTGTAGTCAGAATTTGTTTAAAACATAGCAGCTGCTGTCGCTGCTGGTGTGCTCGAGCCCAAGCTTTAGATAAGCTCTTTGATACTGCACGGAGGTAATCCAACCACTTTGATGCAGCATTATGGTGATCAGGCTCTTAGATACCATTATTAAAATGATCTAAGCTTTTTTAACGCTTTACAGAGCAGCGGCCAGAGCCCCAAGTTCCACACCAGGTTACTCCAGGAGCTTAGACGCTGTAGTGAAGCAATTCAAGGTTTCAATGTAGATCAAATCTTCTCATGGTGCACTGAAATAACACTTTCTTCCCCCTTGAAGTGCTCTGACAGGGTATTGTCCTGGTGCAAATTACTTAACCCTATTACAACGTGGTGAGGCGAACCTCCTGCTGCCAAACTCTCTGATACCCGGCTGCAAAGTTCTGAGGCTTTTTTGTAATCGCCTGCAGATAGTCAAATACTTGAAAGCATTTGTTATTTTGCATGCTTGACAAATATATTCTCATAATACACGACAGATGCCAATACTCTGCAGTACTATTTTTAAAGGACTGATTAAAAATTTCTTTCATTTAAATACATGTTGAACATGAAAACTGCCCATCTAAAATAAGACTCAGCAGTCATCATCCTACTGATGATGCCTAAGTTTACAAATTACATCAGCCAGAGAGCTGAAGCAGGAGGAAAGTCTGAGGCTTGCTACATAGCTCTGCTGTAGCACAGGAGCCAAAGTGGGCTCCAGGTCCCTTTTTTTTGGCTAGAGCAGATTGAAAACTGCTTCCATCCCTACATTGTTGTATGCTTTTTTCCTCATTCCAAGATGTGATTATAGCCTAAGCAGTGATCTCCCAGTGTGCGATGCTGGGATGCTGGGCCCTCTCTCTGGTTTACGTGACAGACGTAACCAGTTTACAAGGAAAGCACTTGGATCAGCTCCTCAGCTCGCGCCAAGAGGTGATGTGGTGCTTCCCTGACTAGCACAACTTCTAACCAAATGCCTGAGATCTAAAAAGTACAGCCGAGTATGATGTAATCAATTTACAAGTGTACCGAAGTCATTCTGCTTAGTCTCAGTATATAGAATCATAGAATCATAGAATTATACAATGGTTAGAGTTGGAAGGGACCTTAAAGATCATCCAGTGCCACCCCCTGCCCTGGGCAGGGACACCTCCCACCAGTCCAGGTTGCTCCAAGCCCCGTCCAACCTGGCCTTGAACCCCTCCAGGGATGGGGCAGCCACAGCTTCTCTGGGCAACCTGGGCCAGTGAAGTTAAGAATAGAAGTATAAGTATAATTGAGTAATGTTATTAATAATGATGATATTAAATATTATAAAATTAATAACTATTAGAATATAATATATAAACATTAATAAATATAATAATAATACTAATATTAAGTATAGAAGTTAAGGTGGTTGAATTTCAGCCCCACTTTACATGCACAAGTGCATGCTTCATTCACATGCACAGTTCTGGCAATTACACAGATCTGCTGATTGATGCCTGTCCACGGGATTCAACTGGCTCCCGCAATTCCAGTCAAAAACTAAATCACCATTGGCTTAATTGGTCTCAGTATCTTTAAAGTAAATGCATTGTGAAGTACACTTTATGTATGGAATACCCTTCGGAAGATGAGGCTGTATTTCAGATAGCTCATTCCAGCTTTTTAAAATACACCTCATATTGTGGTTGGTTATAGCTTAGTCACAGAAATAAATCTTGTTCTTGATTCTGTCCATCTTCTAGAAATACAGCTGTTTACCCTTTTTTTTTTTTTTTTTTTTTTCATTTTCACATGATCCTTTCATATTTAGAAACTCATTTAAAGGGTTTTGAAGTTATGAGCTGTGGAGTCGCATTGTTCTAGACACTGTCATCCTGCAAAGTTGAGAGGCTGTTGTTCTCCACAAGAACTCTTATTATGGAAAAAAAGGGAAAAGACCAGCAAACATCCTCCGACTCATTTCCTGACAAGCCTAAATGATAATCGGAATTATCTAGTTTTCTGCAGAAAAGGAAGGAAGAGACCCCTTGGCACCCTCCTTTGTGGAAGCAATATCTTGGTTTTCTTCTTTCCAGAGAGCACGGACACCCATCTCTTTCCACATTCCCTGTCTTATCATTGTTAACACTTTTGGTCTATCCTAATATCAAAACCATTTTTCTGCTTGCAGTTTCAGCATTAGTTTCCCTTATATCACCTTGGTGTGTATTGTTCAGCTGCTGCACATACTAAGGTTGTCTCTTTCAGCATTTATTATTAGTTCCTCTTAGACTTAGCAAAAATATTAAAAAAAAATTAAAAGCTGTGGTAAACTTTAAATCTATTACTGCCCAGCACCAACTTTGATGTTAACCAGAGTTGGAGAAACACCGGCAACCACAGCAACACTCATGAAGAGAAAGAACGTGAATTATAGAACTTACTTCAGTAAGAAAAAAGAGTATTTTAGCCAATCAGTTTTAAAATGGTATTTCTTTGTTTGGATTTTCCCTTATAATCTCTTTACACCCAGACAGAGAACTCGGAAACAAAAAATGTCTATTAGCAGGAGCGACGTCAGAACGAAAAATGCTTGGGATGTGCTGAGATATTAACTGGGCTCTCTAATTTCTGAGAAACCCTATGTGGGTTCTGTGGCAAGTCAATGTTCAACTACGTTTTTGCGTGTACACTTAGAGTTTTTGGAAGAACATGTATTTTTGCAAGGGCACTCATTTTGAAGATGATCTGGGTAACAGAATAGAGGTTGTCATCTTTTCTATTTGACTTGTTCTATCTTCTGTGATAATCAACAGGATCAGCTAGCTAGAAGCACCTAGGAATTTATTTAAATGAACAGAAATGCTCTACCCCTTTTGCTTTTGCCAAAAAAATTGCGAAGCAGTGGAATTGTAGGTGGCTCTACTATCTTTATACATTTCTAGAGTACAGAAACACACACCGATATATACCCTGACAAGTCACACATTTCTTCCATCCATCTATAATCCTGTTATTCTATCAATCAACCATTTCTGCTTTTTTTTTTTCTCTGTCCCTTCATTTATGAAAGTGATTACATTGTAGCTGGAAAAACAGGGAACTTTGAAAGTTTGTAAGAAACTAGAATAAACTGCATTTGAAAATCTGGGAAAGTCAGGAGAACGTGCAACATATTTTCCCTTGATAAAATTGTGAAAAGCACAAAAGTACTCTTGAGACATATGTGTTTCCTTCTGCTGAGTGACAGCCTTAAGGACAGTACATGTGAGAGAGAAGTTTTAGAGGTAAAAATATTTTTTCTTTTAACTGAGTAGCAGAGAATCAGGGGTGTTTGAAGCACATGTAAATCGGTAGTACAGTCTTTGTCTTTCTATATAATTTTTCTCTTTTCTATCTCCTGTGCACTGGTGGATTTTGCCCTTTGTCTGATGGTCTGTTCAGAGCCCTGAATGACCCTCAGAGCAGAATTAGAGGTATAAGGCACAGGATTTTGAGGAATCATAATAAAGACTAAAACCTGTGTGAAAGAATCTTCTAGAGATCTGAGGATATTTTATATCTGTTAACTGTCCCCTCTACAGGTGCCCTCAAAACACACATTTAGCATCAAACACTTCCACCACCAGCGTTGCATAGATGAGAATTGCATACTCACAAATCTGGTGTTTCATCGCATTTTTCAAAGCTAATTAATAATTCCACTGAGTAAAAACACTGAAATATACAACAGTTTGCTCGCATATGATTTAAATGAAAAGGAAGAATAAGACTTATTCGGAGAATTCGGTGGAGATGGCGGAGGTGATTTCCTTCCTCACACCTCAGATTTGGGTGAGACCCCACGCTGTGGAAGGAGGGGGGCACTGGCACAATGGTGGCACTGACAGGCAATAAGATGGAGAAAAAGGTCTACCAAAGCAGATTTTGACTGAGTGAGAAGACAGGGTAATGAAACCTAAAGGAGGCTAACAGGTGTTGAAAGCTGCTGGTGGTCTGAAGGAGAGCAGAGCTTAAGCTGCTGGGGTTGTCAGAAACCTTCGTGAGAGCTGTTGCAGACGATAAATGTTAGATTTTGTAGGAATTCTGGAAGGAAGTTGAGTTGAAAACTAACGTTCATATTTATTTAAATATTTGTGTACTTGGCACAATTAGATGAAAGGAGGAAAGGGAGATTAAGCACAGAATTAGTGGCTTAAGTTCTTGAAAAAAAGATCAGAGCAAAAGCATTTTTATTAGAAAGAGAATAATTCAGGTTAAAGCTATAGAAAAGGAAGAAATAAGAAGAAAAGAATGGATGGGGTGTTGAAGGCTGAGGTGCCAGTTTTATGAGTGCAAATCGGAGATTTCCTAAGGGGTGACAGGGGTGAACTAAGAATAATGAGGGCAGGAGGTAGAAGATGATGGATTCAAGAAAGACTTTTGAATAGGCAGGCAGGGAATTGTGGCACACACATAAAAGCCTTCAACCAAAGTTGGATATATTGGATTAACGGATCTATTGTTATGCAATTCTTGTTTGCAATAATTCTTTGATATTTGCTTATTGGAAGAACTTTGTAGAACCGAAAATTGGCATTCTGGATCCGCTGTGATATAGTAACAGAGCAGATGACATGAACAGAATTTCACTTTTGGGTGCAAATAACCACTTGCTAATAAACATTTCCAAATATGAGTGCAGCACTGTGGAATTCAAAAATTGTAATTGGAATAATTTGTGCAGAAATTATCCTAAAATGATCCATAGGTCCTTTGAAAATTAACCTCATAATTCTGCTCCTCTGTCAGTGTGTCTGGAACTGTAAAATACTCTCCATTGCTACCTGTTCAACACAGCTCTGCTCGAAGAGAAATGTGAATGCTTTGTACTATCCAGAGACAATAAATTAAATTCTTATATAGATTTAAATAAAATGACAGAATGGTTTTGTTTTTTTTTTTTAGCAATTCTAGAAATTACATTTACAATTTCCAAAACCTTTTCAGGAATCTTAGTTGGCTGTTTTCCACCCTCTAGCCTCAAAGCAAAAAGATTAAAGCAAATGGTTCAGAAACGAATAGAAAAAGGTTTTGAGGTAGTAACCAAAACCAGGCTACAAAAGGTCTCAGAGCAGCTTTATCTGCTGGTGGGTACTTGCTCAGTTCAGTAGTCACATGATTCACACGTTGGTTCATGTTTTTTTCCAGAAATAGAATCAATAGAGAACAGACAAACCCACAGTTGCCAGTTTGTACAGTCTTGTGGTTTTTCTTGAGGGCTCCAGGCTTGCACAGGTCTACCAGATAATGAAGACAAACTATTTCAGTTCCTGCGTGTCCATATGCTGCTCTACTGGGTTCTAGTTATCAAATAAAAGCACAGAAAAATAAGTGGTGGTTGAAACTGTCTCGCTAAAGTTTACATCAAGGAAAAAAAAAATTATTTAAAGGCCACCTTTACATTTTCAGCAATAGTCTATTTGCCATGTATTTCATTAATCACCTGTACTTTATGTTAAAAGCCTTTTAACAGAAAGTCAATATGTTTAAGCCTTGATGAAAGCATATCATAGCATTAGATGTATGGTAGAAAATATTACGTACCAATTCCTTTGCATTATGCACAGGAATCTGTACCTTTCCTGCCCATGGGCTCTACTAAGAGGATGCTTGAACCTTTCAGCAGTTTTCTCAAACTTACTTGACAACCGATTTGGATCTCCTAAATATGTGTAGCACTTCCACTAAGAGAAATATTGTATTTATGTAAGCAGCAAGCAGAAAAGTTAACATATGGATGTTTAGACATGAAAGAAAATTTTTCTTCAGACGATGAAAGTAAAATGGACATCAGAGTTAAAAAAAAAAAAAAAATTTGCGAAAGCAATGAGACCTGTTAAGATTGCAGATAAAGAGAAAGTAATAATTTTGTGCTTCTAAACCCTGACTCCTGCAACTATTTTTAGGAACATGGATACACATTGTTTTAATGCTCTTTGAAAGATGCAGGAAAAAATATTATCACTGTTATTCAAAGGCAGGAAAATCTTTCCTCGTATTTTGTTAGACAAAAACGTTAACTAACTTTTCTCTGAATTTAATGCACTTTTAGTACCACGCAATGTGAGGAAGGACAAAGCATAGGGCACACAGAAAAGAGCTGGAAATCACCTTGCTTCTAGAGAGCTGGTTCATGATGAGCCCAAAGCCTTCAGTGACTTGTTGAGTGACTCTGCTTAGGTCTCTGCATCAGACTGAAATATACTTTTGCCTTCATGTATTTCCAGCCGCCTGTTCACACTCGTTTGTGAGCAGGTACTGAAGGAGCAGCACACAAAACTCTGCGTGTTTATAGCCAGACTACACTGTCTTCTAGCACGTGTTGTAAATGGCCTCATATCACCAACTCCTGATTCTCTGCTAATCTTACATATATTTTAACAAGCTGCCTGGTCCAGCACAGTATAAAAACCAGGAAAAGGGATGCTATTATGATTAAGTATGAATTGTAAAGAGCCTGCATGAAATATTTCCTGTGATCTGGCATTACAGAAACAGCCATCCGGTGAGCTATATGTTCCTTCCTTTTCAGAGCCCAATTCTGCAAGTTGCTGAGCATTAAAGTACCCATTCATTTCAATAAAAGTTGAAAGACTCCTCATTAGCTCCCTGCATTAGGCTTAAGGACTGAGTTCAGCACTGATACAGGATCCCTGATAAAATGTTATTCAAGGGTAAGGAAGTTTCAGATCCTCGAATACACTTAAGTAGGTATCTCCTGTTTAATTGATTTGAGTAAGAGGTGGACTCAGGGCCTCAGCGCTTAATTGATGCAACCTTAAATTATGTTGTGTGGCAGGATGCTCTGAGAGATGATGTTTGAAGGTGAAGGCTCATAAAATAAGAGCTGCTCAGATTTTTTGAGATACTGGTGTGCTTCTTCTCCATGTCCTTGCAGCCTGGGCTGGTGCAGCCTATGGCATTCAGGACAGCTTAACAAATTCTCTGCTCACAGTATTTCCAAATCAGATGGAAAAACAAAATAACAGAGATCTTTCTAAAAGACTGAAAGTCTCTATTCACTCCCACTCCAGAGGCCTGGATGGGCTCTGGCAAGCAGCGCGGCTTTTGAGTGGTTACCCAAAGCGACAGCCAGACCTTGTCCCTGCTGCTGCGTGGATCCATTTCAGGGAAAATTCAGCTCTGCCTCTGCAGCCCCTGAGTGGAAAATGTCTGAGAGTGACATGATGCCCCGGCCAAGCGCTGCAGCCTGCAGAGGAGAGGGGGAGACGGCGGCGGGGCAGCCTGTGCCCTCCCCGGGAGCTGGTGGCGACTGATGTTCACCCAGAGCACACTCGGTACCCGCGGCACAGGGGAGTCCCCCACCATCTTCCTCCTGAGAGCTTGCGGCAGCCCCTTTTCTTCCCCCACTGCTACCATCGGGGCTTGGTTGACCCCTGAGTCCCCCTCGGTCCCCCATGAGCACCTTGCCACCTACCTGCCCCAGGGAACAGCCAAGTCCCACAGCATGCAAGTGACAGTCTTTTACATAAACACAAAGGTTTTGGGGTTTCTCTTATGTTCTTTGGGGTCTTTTCTTTTCTTTTCTTTTCTTTTCTTTTCTTTTCTTTTCTTTTCTTTTCTTTTCTTTTCTTTTCTTTTCTTTTCTTTTCTTTTCTTTTCTTTTCTTTTCTTTTCTTTTCTTTTCTTTTCTTTTCTTTTCTTTTCTTTTCTTTTCTTTTCTTTTCTTTTCTTTTCTTTTCTTTTCTTTTCTTTTCTTTTCTTTTTGTTTTTTAGTCTTGGGCAAAACCATGCTTGTTCCCCTAATTGTTAATTGATAAATGGACTTCATCAGACACAGGCATGAATTCAGTCTGACTGGTTAGAAGGAAATTTCAACTTCCTATTACATGGACTACCTTCACAAAGATGCACAGGTGACAACATCAAGGAATTTGAGACATGCTAAAGTAACAGTCTCAGTTTTCTGACAGAACAGTTGTGATTTCCTATTATATGGGAGCGCCAAACTCCGGATTTTCATTTCAAATGAGAATTTCAAAATCAACATTTCCAAAATGTTCCACACAGCAGAAAGGTACTTTAATAAATACAGCTGCAAAATACCATTCTATTGCCATTTTCTGGGGGGAGGGGAAGTGTATTCCCGAAACACACTGGCCCATCACATTAGTCAAAATGCAGTGATATATGTTAATGCACAGTTATTGAGATAACTCTGTTGATCAGCAGACTCTATTTATACCTTTCTTTTATTCCTCTTTGTATACAATTGATTTGTGATCACCAAAAGCAAGATCAGAGCTTGCTAATATGTACTGTAGCTCACAGGTTCACTGGGAAGTATTTATTTCTTAATCATGTATCTCTTAGATTAATTGTTTGGGATGATCAAAAGCTCAGCAGGTGGTGGGGATGATTTAGAAACCACAAAATTGGTGTTATCTTTCTGATTGACATCCTATTAGTGCAGCATATATTTCCTGTTTGTCAGGAATGTAAAGTCTGAACATTCGGTAATAATATCTAGTAATATTTTGGAAAGGGAAACCATTGGCTGGCTGCATTTTAACAAGATGAAAAATCTTTTGATTTCCTTCTGTCAGGTTTGAAACAGAAGCTGAGCACATGTAGCCCAACCTTTTCCCGAGAAAAAGAAAAACTAGCAACAAGGCACCTGCTGCTGCTTTTTCCTGCTCGCCTTGAGCCACAATCCCTCTCTTAGCGCTGCCTCTCAAAAGCGACCAAGCCCGCAAGGTTTTAGAAAGATGCAAAATAATCATCGAAATAAAATAAAATGAGAGAACAGCTGTTATAAGACAGGGTTGAGGCACGAATAAATAAAGCCTGTCCTGAGAGCTTCTTTCTCTCACCTACCTCAGGATGCACTTCTCTCCTCCATTTTGGGTCAGGTTTTTCAAGATCGCGCCCCTTCTCCTGACAGGAGTAATTCCAGCCTCGGGAGAAAACTCGGGACGCAGCTGCTCGAGCTCCTTTCTGAAGCACTAGAAATTCTGGCATTTTTCTTCCTTTGTTTCCCAAGAACTCAGCTAACTCAGGACATGTTTTACATTTTTTTTCAAGTAATTTTCTCTCTCTTTTTTTTT
>VYZM01019770.1:172083-191033 GCA_013398915.1 Dromas ardeola | reverse complement strand
TTTTTTTTTTTTTAGAATAAAACCTTAGCTCGTCACTGTTTCATCCCATGCTCGGTCTGAAAAAATATATATTTTTTTTTTACATTTTGTGATAAGGAAGCGTGAGATACATTCATGGGATAGAATGGGAATGAAAAGAGAAACAAAGAGAAGAAAATAAAGTAGCTGAATAGTCTGAGTAAAGGCACGGAGAAAGCAAAACTAGAAACTCAATGAACCCGGCGTTTCTCAGCCTCTTGCTTTCGATCAGCTCCCTCTCTGGGGAGAGGCCTTACTGTAATAACAGCTTTGACCTCTTTCTCTTAGTAAACAATTTGCCTTAAACTGAGAAATATACTTTTTCACTGTCAAAAGCAGAACGAGCTACCCGAGGGCATGTACAGGTCCATAGCTAGGAACATCTGAAAAAAAAAAAAAAAAAAGGTGAATTTCCAGGATAGGTGCTACATCTTCCCCCATGGCACAGAAGGATGCACAAAAGGAGCCCACGCCAAGCCGTGGGGGAAACGATCGCAGGGCAGCACCTGGTTCTGCATCTCCTGCCAAGAGCCTTTCTCACCTCTTCTTCATCCCGCCAATGCCGCAGCGATGGGCTTTGCCTGCCGCCGGCCCCATTCCCCCAGTGAAAAGGGCAGTCCTCCAGATGGGGTTCCCTAAGGGAGCTTGCACCCCGCCAACTGGATTCCGTGCAGAAGATATCTTTGGGACACCCGGGAGGGAGTTGAGGAATGCAGGAAGGCTCCACGTATTGCAGAACTGGGGTTCCCCACAGATTTGTTGTTCCAAAGCACAGCTGGCGAAAAGTCACACCAACATTGAAAAATTGCAGTGGTGCCTTTTTGGATAAAAAGCTGCAGTTATGTTACAGTACCTGCCCTCTAAATGACACTTTTTACTTAATATTTCAAAACCATAACAGAAATAATAATGCCATCAGCCTTACAGATTATTACAGCTGCTAACCAGCACCCCAAATTAACTTAGGGATGCTGTTTTGCTTTTATCTGGGTTTGACAAAAAGATGCCAGGAAATAACACCATCCAAATCTTCTGCGCTGGTTATTTTAGGTGCACTTTAATTAGAACTTTGTTTTTTAAGACTTGTAAGATTCCACCCTCCTCTTCCCCAATAAAATGTGCGCGACAATACTTATGTTTACAAAATCAGCTTCAAAAAGCTTATCAGTAGTTGTACGACGCTACTTCAGCCTCCACTTAAAAAAAAAAACCAACACAATAACAAACAAAGAGCAACCCCCCAACAAGATCTGCTGTATGCTAATGCGAGGGTTAGAAACCATCTATTTGTGGGTTTGAGTGTTATTCTGTTCGGCAAACTATGAATTAATTTGTTGCTTACAGAAAGTTGGGTAAGAAATGCACAAACACCAGGCCAGTTATCACAGTCGCCCACCTGTGTGTGTTGTATATGTGCATGTTCAGGTTTGCAGGATGCTGTCCCCCAAAAATGGCTTTTCCAGGTGCGCAGGGCTGTATAAGGTACACTCTTTCCAACCGGCTCAGGATGGTACTCACCAAAGGTGCCTACAGCCACACTGCGGCCACTCCGTACCATTTCTGTTGGCTCTTAGAAAACTCTTATTGAGAAAAACAACAAGGAGGAAGGCGGCATTTAGATCAACACCTGATATCACATCTTTCTGCTTATGCAATGGGCCCATTGGAAAAAAAAACCACCAACCCTGCCTAGTCATCCGGACATCCTGAAAGACACTCAGTCATATTTGCTGATTTATTCTGATGTTTATGAGGTGAATATTTAGTGGAAAGGTAAGCTTCAAACTTAGAAGTCATTGCTGTTTCTGGGAGCTTTCCAAAGACTTATGGATCTAGTAGAAACAACTCAACTCTTCAGAAAGGTTTTGAAGCATATCAAGAAACTTAATCATGCTATAGCTTCAGAGCCTTCCTTTGCGCAAATATTACATTTAAGCTCCAGCATGAATTATTTAACCTCCTTATAATGGTCATGATTAATCTTCTACCAGCTAATCACTTCCAAGCCATACCTCCTCACTGCGCGTATAATTTTAAGAATGGCTCCTTTTTGCATCCTATCCCATCATTAAAATCTATGTGCCCAATAACCTCACCACTTTGGGAGCCTTGTGTAAATGTTAGGCTCTGTTTTCCTAACGAAAACAATTTTTTCCCTCTGCAATGTAAGCCATGGTTCAGCAATTTCAGCTCACGGCTTTAGATGCAAAAAGCAGTACCGAAACCAGCCATGTAAAGGACATGCGGGTTGGTGGCAGCGGCTGCGAGGGCAGTGTGGTAACTGCGTCAAGCTCTCCAAACTGAGGATGCTAAACCATTTCATGAACTTTTACCCCCAAAGTCTGAGGTTGACTGAACTTCTCTTTTGTTCCCTACTGCATTTAATCCCCGTTTTGCTTTGCCCAGTGCTGGCAGAAAGAGTGAGTTATCTTACTGCTCCCTCATCACATTATTTGGCTGCACAGACATCTCCTGACTCTTCCCTAACATCTAGCAAAGTTCCTTCTCATTACGATCCCAGCCTAATTTCACAGAGGAGACAGCTCACTCATCAAAAGTCTGGAAAACTAAAGATTTCTGTGCCCTGTGGGGATGCTCAGAGCCTTGCATCAGTGGCTATGAGAGCCTGTAGCTGCTGTGCGGTCCTCTTCACCCCAAGAACTGGTGAGAGATGAACATGCTACACCTGATAGGATCTTTCCACAGCAGAGGCAGAGCCGCCATCCAGGAGGGTACCAGCCAGTGTTTTGCTCTGTGAAAATATTTCCAGTTACTTCAGTGAGACTTAGGTTCACTCCCAGCTCCCAGCTTCTGTACATTTATCTCTTTGATGGGTTTAGGATGCAAATGTGGCAGACATATGGGTTTTGTTCTTTTTGTTTTAAGCAGGTGGTTTCTATTAAAATATTTTTGTTGGTTTTTTATATAATGTTTTTATTGTACAGCAACCTACCGTGTCTCAATGGGGAAGCATTTTATATGTTCAGGCTTATTAGCAATACTTATTATTATTTCAAAAGGTTGGATTGGCTCATTTGTAAGCTAAAGACACAAAGGTATTATGTGCTCTGTTTTTCCTGAACTTTAGATTAGCAGAACAGAAGACAAATAGTGAACCAGATCCTGAAAAGTCAGCCTTAGTATTATTATGCATAAATAGCAGTATTTATGAAAAAAAAAAGTGTAATTATGTATAAATAAATAAAATCTGCCCTGAAATGAATGCCATCAATAGCACTATAATAGAGAAAACGTTTGAAACCTGTGCCCTGTTGTGCTATGCAAACAGAGGACATAGCCCTTGCTCCTAAAAGGTTTTTAGGAGTTTGGAGAGAGAAATGGAAAGACATTGATTCCAGGTCTTGCAGGTCGCTTTGACACAGGACCTGGCACAGCCCTGCTTCACCAATCTGGGTTGTGTTTTTGTCAAGGGATGTTGAATGCTGAGGAGGAGGAAAGGAGAACTCCTCCTGGTTTGGTACATTGGGAGTCCTCACAAATGTAGTCTCTGCACTCCAAAGAGCAAAGACATTTTCTTCTGTCTCAGGTCTGATCATTTCCACAAAGGGACAAAGAAGATCTGGCAACTCAAAGGGGCTCTTGATATTATGCAACTTTAAGCTTTTCACCAACTACTATTTAGATAGTTTGAACAACCCTTTGTGTCCCTCATTTTCCTTGTCCTTTTAGGACAAGTAACCAGTCATGGAAAGACAGAGCCTCCTCCAAGCAGGATGCTAATGACATGATGCTAATGTTTGCTGACAGCTCCTGAAGGGGTGCTTTTGTTACCCATCACAATGACGAGAGAACTTAACTTGGCTACTCTTAAGAGAAGTCCCTGACTCTTGCAGCCTTCCCCTTTGTGCTGCAGATGGACAAGCTCAGAAATAACTCAACAATACAGGTGAGAAATTATCAAACAAGGTGGATAATTGGGGAAACTGGGTGTGATTGTCAAACCTGATCTTTAAATCTTTCAAAAATTGTTTCATGTAACAGACTTGTAAATCTTTTTACCTAAATTTTTAACATTATTCTATATTTATGCCATTTGTATATTTTTAATGTGGCATAAAAAGCTACTTTTTTTCCTTGCATTGCTTTGCTTTTGCTTTGCTTTGCTTTGCTTTGTGAAAAGCCAAGCCAAGACCTAAACATGGAAACCAAATCCTAAGTGAACTCAATAGAGGAAAATGCCAGATATTCAGATTTTTTTCGGTTCATTTTCATTAAGAACCAAATCCTCAAGTGTCTCTGCAGGCAGAAATGATTAGTGTTCTATTCTTAGGATGAATGGAGTCTAATTGACAAAGAATTAGGCTTTCACGAAGTTTGACAGCAGCTTTTTTGTTGACCTATACGTAATGTACCTTCTTAAAAGAAAAAATTAGTTTCTAAGTTCTGCTTAAAACAAATGATTACGTAAAATTATATTATACCAGTTCAATTCATAAAAAAATGCATGTTATTGGGGATTTCTAGAAACTCGTGTACTGGCATGGTGACAGTCAAGCTTAACTGTAAAATACTTATCCCACCGCACCATGGCATGGCTGCCATTTTATGCTAGAAGACATAAACAGATATCAGTAAAAATATTGCACTGTAATCTAAAACAACAACATGGTGAATGGATCACCCTATAAATTTTGATTTTCTTAATTTATAAGCATGATATAAAGAAGTGTATATGACTGAAATGCAGGTATTTTGTTTTACTTAAATTTGTCATCTTACAGTTCTAGAATGTGAATTCTGGTGTATAAACTCTATTCAGATATTCTACTCAAACCCAAGAAAGCCGTAACTTCCCTGAACAATCTCTGTTAGTTGCTTTTCCAAAGACAGGCTGAAAATTTCATGTAAATAACTTTTTTGAAATATTATCAGTGTTGTGAGATCATTCTCTGCCATTGTATTATGGAGTCCTTCTGAGACACAGAAATGAAGGTGTGGGGGAAAAAAAGGTGAACTAAACATTTTGAACTTGAAACATGAAATTGAATTTATGTAAAGGTTTACATCAGCTCTGGATTTACCTTTTTTCTGATCCATGCTGTAGACATTAAGAATATTCGTGCATCGAAGCTACCATAAGTCACTTACTTATTGCAGCATGTCTGTATTCAGTCGAATCGTAAGAAAGTACAGAATAAGCCTCCCTCAGCCCAACCTACAAAAAAGCCAAGCAAACTGCAGTGAAAATAGGGCAAAATAAGTAGCTGCTGTCTAGATTGCCTTACCACCAAGTTGAAAAAAATACGGACTAGGCAGTACATTTAACAGGAAATAGTAAGAAAGGGATAAAATAGGCCAGCTGAAATAAATGAGACTAGCAGCAGGCACTGATGCCACTCACTGAGACATTACAGTGGAGCTCCTCCGGGATGAATTTCTACAACTGAGGAGTCTCAAGCAAGAGAGATCTGCCTTAGGGCTAAGTCTGAACAAACCCAAGGACTGCGAGCACGTTGGCCCCAGCTGACCAGAACTGCTGCTTGCAGTTCAAAGTGTTATAAAATGAAAATTCTCAGAGCCCTTGGCTAGAAAGATCTTCCAGATTAATATTTGGCCTTGGCATTCAAAAACTTTTGTGCCCTTCTTTTCTGTTTCCGAGGGAAGACTTTTGCTGCACTTGAAGACCTTGCTCCCTCTGAAATCAATGGCAAAACTCTCACTGGCTTTAATGGGAGCGGGATCGATACGGCAACTCTTCTGCCTCTGACACTCAATTCAGATCCTGTTCCTCTTCTGTAGAATAGCATCTGCACTCGTTAGTAACCCAACTTAAGGAAGGTACTTCAGAGGAATATGTCTTATTTCTGAGGGTGGCAGAATTGGTTCCAAATCAATCTTTTAATTTCAAAATGGTTTTGTTTTTTTCCCTTCTTTAAGGGTTTGACAGCATGAATCCATATTCTGGGTGGTGGGAGAAGACAATCCCTCATTTGTGCCCATTCGCCCTTCTGCCCCTGCATTTCTCTTTTCTTGAAACCCTTTCAGATTCCTATCCACTCAGTTAAGCCTAGCTGTATGGATCGTGGCATCGTTATTATTCCTCATTCTTCTTTTAAAGGGTAGGAATTTTTACAAAGGTTTTGGTGGGTTTTCCTGCTATGTTGTCCTGGTGAGTATCTCTGAAGTCGGTTAGTCCCAGAGCCGGATATTTAGGAGTCTATCTCCACTGTTACTCTAAATCCTGCTGAAATCAAATGCGAGTTAGGTACTTGTATGATTTTTCAGATCAGGTCCTTATCTCAAATGAAGAAGTCAGGCAGTTTCCTAACAACTTACTGATAAGCTTCACATCAGCTTTTTGAAAAATGCATGTGTCTGATGGGAAATGAGTATAAGGGATGGCTTAGGGTGTTGTCAGCAGAGTAGCAGGCAAAGTAGGGTCACAGTCCTTCAGAGAGGAACGAGACAGAAAGAAGAAAACAACGTATAGTCAGGTTTCTTTTCCACTCACCAAATAAAACCTCTATCATCTAGAAAAAATCTGTCTGGTGGGGAAAGGAGTGGGGGAAAAGTCATTCTCAGTGTTATAACTTCTTTACCCCAGGTATCACACCCATGAAGACAAAAGATGGCTAAGCAGGAGCCAAGAGGAAGGGAAGCCAAACCTCCGCTCTCCAACAGGCTCCCCAGCTCTGGGCACACCAGAAGAAGGTGTGCCTGCTGCACCAGAGCACAGCCATCCTCTTCACCTGTGCTCAGGTGGCCCTAATCCTCAACACAGCTTTGCCTTTTGACTTATCACCAGCTTTGGTTTTTTTGAGTCCCAGTTTGCCACCTCTGTGCTATGCAGTATTCTCAGGGAATTAAGCCTGAATCTATTACAGTCAGGGTGTAAGTTTTCTTAAAAATCTGGTAATATTTAGTAAAAAAAAAAAAAAAAGAAAAAGAAAAAAAGTAGAAACATTTAGTAAAAAAAAAGTAAATTACACATATTTAGTAAAAATTCAGTAATTTATGAGTGAGAGCCACAGAAAGGCATGACCTGTAGTACCAGCTATAAAGAATCAGGCCATAAGAGAAAATCCAGATACCCTTGGTGAACGAAGGACCACGTGAGCCTCCTGTCCGCTTTCAAAACCCTCGCCTTTGTGTGCAGTGATTTTCATACAACACTTATTTTTCCTCTTACTTTCCAGCGTAATCACATTGCCGTGTGGTTTCTGCACAGCTGGGGCTGCGCGTGGAGTACGGTGCCATCGGACATGAGTCAGGCTGGCAGAATTGGGCCCTGGCTGAAGAGAGCGAAAGTGAACGGTGCAGTCTCAGTGCTGCTAATCTGTCCAGACAGGGAGGCAAAGGGAGAGAGACAGAGTTTGGTCTTCTATATTTAGATCCAGGCTGGCCATGCTATCTGCGTGCCATAGCTGAGCAGTGGGATTGCATCCGTCCAGCCTGCTTGGAGTGGCTTCTTGCATCGTCCTCCTCGGTAAGAGCATCCGAAGAAGATAAGTAGGAAAACCTGCAATAAACACTCACCCCATGGATACTCTGACACCGGTTGCAGCCCTGCTCACCCGAGGGGAACATCTCCTGTTCACAAACGTGATGACAAAACCTGGCTTGTTTTCTGCCCAGCTTACTTTTGGAGGTGAAAGAGCACACATGGCAGGGAGACCCTAGGTAAAGTGGGTTGAGTTGCACCAGCTGGGAGCAGCCCTTGCTTCAGGAGCATCTCAGGAGTCTCTGTATACTCAAAAAGCCCAGGGGAAGATCTTTACCTGGGATCTGCAAAGAGAAAGAAGGGTTTCTAGCTTCTCCCTGCCCTGTCCTGGCCACCGCAAGGCTGGAAACCAGCCAAGCGGAGCTTCCCGGGGAGCAACGGGGCTGCTCCTGCCACTTCAGACCTAAGCGGCAATACCCACGTGAATGAATTAAAAAGTAATAAGTTCAACGAGTTTGACACAATCTATAGATTCAGAAGTAATTAACAGGGATAATTAACTTTAAAAGGGAAACCAGATGATTTGTAAGGAAAAAGCAGAGAAGAGATTCAGCGTTATTTATCCAACTGATTCCCTTAAATAGATTAGCTTAAACTTCTGTTACCAAGATACTGCACCAGCATCAAGCACATCTGCTTTTTCCGTGTCCCCGTCTGCCTGGTTTTAGGCCGTGCTTGTTTCAACACAATTTTAGGAAAGCACCCGAGCATTCTCCAAAAATCAATCCTTCATTGAACAAATATTAACTGGACCTGTAGCTGAAGTAACTGATGTATAGACTCATTAAAGAAATCATTTAACATTGTGATTGTTGATCCAGTCATTACATTAACTTTATATTGTTACCACGGCTGGCAAGATGCTAGTATCCAAAATCCATGTTCAGGCAGAGGATTTGCCTTCTTTTCATAGTACATTTATTTGTATTATGGCCGTACAGATGGATCTCTGTTATGGACCAGCATTCATCTGGATGTGCTTTTATATCCCACCTCTAAGTTTCTGGAAAGGTCAAATTTTCCTTCCTGATTTTTTTGCCATAGAAGAAACTGTCTGAAGTTCCTCAGAGAGGTACTATCAGTTTCCTAACTGAATGCTAACAATATCTAGAAGCATGGAAAAATAATATCCAGAATCTCTTCTTCTAACAGCTTCCTGTCTGTTCCTACATCCAGCATCTTCTGATTGAGGTACCTTCGTCTAATCAAGTCTGTGATGATGAAAATTTGTGCAACCCATCTGCCAGCATCACCAGAATCCTTATTTCCTTGATTTTTATTCCCCTCAAAATATGTTTCAGATTCGGCATGTCTCTACCTCTCCTCTGTTCCATTTCACTGCTATCTGTGGCCGCTGGGGGACCTTTGAAAGTTAACACTAAAACGTTACATAAAACCACTATTTCCTTCCATTTGCATCCCCACTCCATTTCATTCTTTTAAGCATTATTATTTTGGTGAAAACTTGCTTTTTGGAAAATTCTTCCTCAGTGTTTTGGAGGTTTTTTCCATAATCTGGTTTTATGTAAACCAGTGTGTGGATGCCACATATGCTAATTGTGGCCTTAGAAATATTCATAAGAAATTATCTTGAAATTAATGGGAATTGTGGAGGAGGCAAAATTTGATGATTTCCTTTTCTTAGGCTATGCTCCTTAGGGCAGTTCACATTTTTTACAGTATGCAGCCAACGAGGGTGACAATATCAGATGGAAAATGAAGCAATTGCCAGATATTTTCCATCTCAGTTAATAAGTCCCCTGCTCTGTGTCAGACTGAAGCTTATACTGAGGGCAGGCAAGGATTTTATTTTATGCTGGAAATATATTTCTAGCGTTCCTTAAAAAAAAAGAAAAAAAAGAATTTTATGAGCAATTCAGTCTTTATACTTTTAATCCTTAACTTATTTCAAAGGATACCATTGGTTCAGGGCCAAGTATTGAGCGACTGTGTAATAGGGAAACAAGTCCAGCCCGGAATAAGTACAACAGAACAAAATCATTGGTCTTCAGACCTTCTGTCACTACTTGGTATAGTGACACTGAGTGAGATTTAAGGTACTGAAAGATGGCCAGTGGGATAATTCAAGATTTGAATAAGCGTGTTACTTGTTAGGTGAAACTGTGGGTATTTCATGGGGCTTTACAAGACTGTTTTACATACAAAATAATGATATATATGCAAAACCTAAATCCCATGACAAAGTTTCTGACTCACTGAGTTTTACACTGTTTCCTGTTAAGAAATGCTTCCTTTGTGCATGTCAACAGTGCTTTCAGTTATTAAGTTCAGTTTGCTTTTACAGGCTTCAAAAATAGCTTCCCATTTGTTTTTTTTCCCTTCGCTTTCTCCATACTTTTTCTTAATTTATTGATCTGGTAGTTATCTACTTTTGGAAACAAGATGCAATAATATAAATTATACTTTTAATTCATCAGCAGTATCGGGCATAAGCTTTATTGCTGATTTGTCCAATACGACACCCATCATGTGGTACGTTAATAAAAATCGTATTTCACAGATTGGTGTAAGTGCCCTTTGTTCTTGCTTGTTACGGACATTAGAGGGAAAAGAACTGCAAGGCTCAGATAAAAATTTCAACAAGCCTTTGGTTCTCTAAAGGCTTCTCCTCTTTTCATTACTGCTGACTTTTTTTGGATTTGGGTTTGGGGTTTCTTTGTTTCTTTCTGCATTTTTTGTGCATTTACTACTTGTGGAAAGTGCTGGATTAAGAGCTTTGGTGTATCTGTCTGCTACTGTTCTCAGTGTCTCCACACGAAAATACAGGAATCTGACTTCGGGTATGCTAAAGCCAGATGTAAGACCTTTTTCCCCATCACTTTTTTCCCAATGACACAGTGAGCAGGTCTCTGTCTAGCTCTTGACAAGCCCATAGCTGCCTATGGTAGTGTTTAGCAGACAATGGACAAACCCGCCTTTTGATGCAGACAGGCCCAGATATGCTCAAGACAGTTGGATTATTGACATTTTCAGTTTGTCTGAGAGAGACAATTTAGAGAGAAAGAGTACGTTTCATTACAGCCCGTTGGCTGCAACACACGGCGTTACAAACACTGCTGGCCTCCTCCAAATACACAGTGCATTTTTGTGGAAAGTAGAGGCATTTTCAGTGAAGGCAAACAAGGTCCTTTGATTTTCCCAGATCCTTGGGTCTAAATCTCTAATATGTAGACATTTGGTATTTGTGGTGTTTTGGTTGTGTTTTTTTATTTTATGCCATTATGAAGCGCAAGAATGGCAGTAGTTGAATATCCTTAGTTGCAGCAGGAAATGTTAAAGCTTTTCATTAATACAAGTCCCTAGATACGAAATGCTTCTTTTCTCTGTGTTTTTTTAAAGGCTTTGAGGTCTGAGATTTGCCTATCCAGAATTTTGTGCAAAAAGCCGGCTACTAAAAAGAGATGTAGGCAGATTAACATTCAGTTTAAATCAATTTATAGTCCACATCAGAAGTGAAAAACTTTGAAAGCGTCATTGGGCAGATGAATGTTTTACTTACAGTACAAAGTGCTTCTTGTAACAAAGATGAGACCTACAAACACTTGAAAAGCTAGTACTGTTACAGAAGTAACAGAATGCAAGCTAAACAAATACAGGTTGTCATCCTCGCAGCCAAGCAGACAAATTTCCCAGTACCCAAACAGCTTTGAGATTGCAGCTAAGACTATACGACGTATTTTCTCTGCCAGTTTGCCAAAGTTCACATTACTTAGTAGTCTGGCTTAACCTGCGGCGTTGTAATAGCTGATGATGGTATGGATGAATGAATTTGTTAAATTCTCCATTGCCTTTCTGAGTAAGTTTGCCTACGAGGCTTTAACAGGGATTCATCAAATACATATTACAAAAGCAGCGTGGGACTTGAATGCTCAATTGTAGCTGATCTGATACCGATGATTCTTATACATGAAGAAACCTTCGTGCTCTTTCATTTCTCATACATTAACTTTAAAGTAAGCAGTAGGAAAATGTCAAAGAAAATAAAGAAGGCAAAATAAGGTACTTAAGGCTTAAGAAGTTAGCTTCTTTTCAAAGTGATGCATGGGTGGTACTGTGTAAATTCCTGTTTGTGAAGAAGATTTGTGTATGCCTCCCATGTACCATTTTGAAAAGATACTCTCAGTCTTAGAACATTTGTATTTGTCTTTCATTAAGGAAACGCAACGCGGTGAGTCACCTATTGAAAAGAGGACTACAGAACCACCACAGTCAAAGCCCAGGGCTGTTGAAAAGAGGGACTGTGCGAGTGAAATATCATAATTGCAAACTGCAGAAGAATCTCTCTTTCTTCCTCTCTCAACTTGAAATACAGATATCCACGCTTAAAATCTTATCTCATTATTGATATTATTATTATCAGTCTTATTACTATCATTTATTTATTTGTACAGCTCTGCAGCTTGCTAGGTACTTTACATGTGGGTGAAACGCACATTATCTGCCCTAGATAACATGCTATTTTTCTTCTCTGTTATTATTTTTCAAATTATTCCACGAGTTACAGTCTGTAGTTACTGTATGCCATTAGCTAAAATTTCAAACATCATAAACATAGAATTAGGATTTCAGTCAGGAAGAATAAAAAGATGAGGTACAGTTGAGTCAGAAACCGTTTGTCTCTTTGCAGATAAACACCTTAATAATTAGCATTTAGAGGAAAGAACAAAGAGCTCAGAACTAGACTCTAATGTTTAATCACTTGTTATACACAAAATGCATTGTTTAAACTGAATTTTAAAAAGTGTTGATGTTTAAGGGTGAGGTGGGTACTTGCTCAACTCAGCTGCATAAAAAAGCAAGCTTAGCTACAGGCACTGGTCCCAAAGGCAAAAAAAACGGATCAGCAAAGGGAGGTGAGAATAGTGTGAAGCATTGATTCTGCCACACAAAGCACCGCTAAGAAACTCGATTTTTTGCAGGATGGCATGTGGTTTGCGGACTGCTGCAGTTCTCTTCCCATCAGTACCAAATGGCACCTGCCAGCCAAGTTATGTCTCGCTAAACTAGCTCCTAGTGTGACCTTCATCAGCAGGAGCAGGTAGATCCCCTTTCCTCAGACCCATATCATGGGCACAGTTCAGCCCAAGGGACAGGGAGAAACTCAACCCACCAAACAATTTTTGCCTCCTTGAGAACATAGGCACAGGTGTGTGCCTACTCTGCAGACCAACTGTTTGGACCTGTTAAGATCTATAGGAGCTAACATCAATTCTAATTATTTTTTTCTCTATTGGGGATTTGGAGGTTTTGTTCTGTTTTGGTTTGTTGTTTTTTTTTTTTTTTTTTCTGTGCTTCATCAGCGTAGTTTGTGACACTTAAGTCACAATCAGTTATTCTTGTGCAGCATATTTAAAAGATACCATAGTCACAGCACAATGCTATTATTACTTTTCTTTTCTTGCTGCCTCCAGAATGGGACTGCCTCACACACACACAAAAAAAAGCCAAACTCTTATCTTCTGAACTTCAAAAGCAGTTTTCTGGCTGACAGTTTAAATTACCACTATTTAACTTCTTATCTACATATACCTCTTAGCTATATACACTCGATATTAGAATCTATATGCAAAGAATGTTACTATTGTAAAAATGTTGCTATTAACTATTATGTTAAGTTGGAATCTAAATTGCACTAGAAAAAAATATATATCAAGCCTAAACCCATATCATCTTAGGAAACAAAAAAATCAACTGTTTTATGTCAAGTGATGTCTGGGAAGGCAAAAGATGTACCAAAGTGACAGCACAGTAACTTAGTTTCTAATATATGGCCCTTATGAGAGTTTTCAGAGCTACAGCCCAGCTACATCACTTATAGGGTGTGGTACGAGCATTACACCTTAGTATCTTTGGTATAATGAGCTGACCCAACATCACAGCTGCCATGAGGACCTACCCCATGGCTGGGTAGTGAAGAGACGCCTGTGTAATCCTTGCAGCTGCTGAGGCCCCCTAGTCCTATTTTACTTGAAACAGCCTTCAAAATGAAACAGCACAAGTCCCATTCTAAAAGCTGAAGAGGCACACAGCTCCATAATCCCTGCTAGAGACAATTCCCATCTCCCTGCTCTGCAGTAGCCACATGGGGCTAGTGGGGAACAGAAGAGCACCCATAACAAAGGTGCACAAATTATACCTCAGGATCCTCGACACGAGCATGGGGACTCTACAGGCCAATACAGTAAGACATTTTCAGTCTTTTCCCTACTGAAGAGTTGCACAAAACCAGTGGGAAATAACGGCAGGTGCTTGGCAATAGTAATTCCTTGGAGCATCTCATTACTGTCCAGTAGAACAGATGCAAATGTGATATATTTATTATGTATGGAGCTTTTCTGTACCCTAGAATATTTTTTGTATAGGCTGGAAATAAAATATTTGCCTGTTGTACAGAAAGATTTTCATCCGTACACTTGAGAAGTCAATGGAAAGACCCTTTCAGGCCTAACAGTTCCAGCGGCTGCATGTCCACAATCTCATCAGTATGTGAGTCGGTTCTTTCGGGACTACAATGTAATACTCATACACAGAAACAGTTTTTAAAAATAAGTAAATATAGTCCATAATAAAGGCCAAATTATGATATAAAATTAAGCTGAGGCAAGAAAATATTAGTTTGTCCCTACATACTCACCAAAAGAACATTACTGTATTCTATTTAAAAGCATGAGATATGGAATAAATATTGTCAAATATTTATGTCAAATGTTTAAAGAAGGAAAACCTCTTCTAATACTTTTTAATTTGTATGTTTTCTTTTCACTAGTCCTTTAAAAATAGTAACCACAGATTTTGTAGTCTGTCTGGACGCAGAAGATTTATTAGTGCTTATAAATGTGAAGAGGTTTCTATTACTGTATTCACTATTGCATTTAGTTTTTTGAGTCGGCTATTCTGCAGGTCAGATTTCAGGAAAGGCAAATATCTTTACCCACAGTTTCTCTATTTTTGATAGTCATTGCAGTTTTTGTAGGGTGGGGAAATAGCAATTTCACAAGACCTTCCCCACGGCTCAGTAGGTAGTTTCCCATGCAGTCTCATAGTTCAGAGCAGCTTTTTCGATCTGCCTATGAAGTCTGCTTCAAGATGTTGGTCTTGAAGGGTAGTGGAAGACATGCTAAAGAGTCAATTTTCTTATAGGAAATACAGTAGTTCATCATAGGGTGATACAGCACAGTCTAGCCAAACTGTCTTCATTATATATTTTACTTGTAAGTTACATTCTTTCAATCAATAAATACATACAGATACCATATTACCCAACCTTCAATCATGTGTAGTAGTATTTCTAAAAATTGTCATAGTAAAGGCCTATTCTGTTCGTAGTCATCTATACCATGAAGAGAGAAACCATAAATCCTTTTGCTGACTTTTATAGGGGTTAGATTCAAATCAGTGATGCAGTTGCAGCTAAATTGCTCTCATAGGATAGAAATATTCTGCCGGAGGACTTTGAAATTGCTCTGTTCGTACAGATGTCAAAGCCATAATAGGGCAGGTCCCTTTGACCAGATGTCAAAAATACCTTTTTGCCAGGCAGCTGTGTCATCTATTCTCCAAAAGTGTAATTTGTTTTAGAGAAAAGTTATTTCTAAAAGTTTTATTGGCATAATAAAGGCAGTTTATCACATAATTCTGTAATTCATCATATGCACAGCACTGTTTGATGAATATATATTTTCTTGCCAAATACTTGTATTCTTGCCAAAGTTTTACAGTTAATTAGATATTTGGCTTTATTCATTGGCTTCAATAAAGTTACCCCAAAGATGAAATTGGCCCAATGTTTATGAAATGCTAAATAAGAGCTAAGTAAAATGTTTCCTAATTAGGAGTGGGGGGTGGGGAGGGGTGTCTTGTGGGCTAAGTTCTACTATTAATTAGACAGAAAATATCAAACTCACTTTTATATTATGAACCCGACTCAGATTAGAACCAGGGCTTGAGAAGCGTTCCTTGATTTTCTGTGAGCTGCGTCCGTTTTATTTTCATTTTCCAAACCAGAACACATCACTTTTTAATTATATTTATTTTTTCTCCTAATTCCTCATTTTCTAAATCTAATTTAAAACTCTATTTAAAAAAGTAAAATGTTTGGGACACTTTAGAGGCAAAGAGCTGAAATGGAATGACTTAAACCGGCTGTTTTGCAAAAAAAAGTTGAATCAGAAAAGCAGATTCTGTTTCTGGCGTGGGGTG
The DNA here is from genome assembly GCA_013398915.1 of Dromas ardeola. NCBI lineage: Eukaryota > Metazoa > Chordata > Aves > Charadriiformes > Dromadidae > Dromas > Dromas ardeola. The sequence goes on along the minus strand of VYZM01019770.1, from coordinate 175,333 downwards.
GGCATAATGTTCTTTAAGCAGAGCTTTGGAATAAGGAAATAAAATGGCAAAGGGCAGGAGAAGAAAAATTAAAAGTCTTTGTATAGCAACCATTGTTTACTTTAAATGCAAAGGATATTCTTTTGAACTGAATATTGTGTTAAGTGTTAAGCCAAAACCGAAATTATATGAATGGAAAGAAAGTAAAGACTTTGACTCCCTGATGAATTTTTTAAATTCCTGTGGAAAGTTTGATGGCCTGTCTTTCTCCTTATAAATAAACTATAGAGGTTTTAAGACATGTGTTGAGTCTTGGTTTATTTAATTCAGAATAGCCAGAAAAAAGGGACCCAGTAGGTACTACACAATATATTGACAGTTAAAGTAAACTGTGGCCAGCATAATACAGCTAGCTGCTTATGCTAGAGAGATAGAGATGTTTATATATTTCTACAAAGGAAGCTTGTGTGTATATGGTGTTTTTTCAGCAACTCAGGTGGGGATATGCCGTATGTTGTTTGGAGCTCCTACATTGCAATGACGGTTCCCAGTGAGGAAAGACGCTCACGGCAGATCAAGTCCTCTGCTTTGTGTGGTTGTTGTTTGTTGGGTTTTCCCCTTGTCCCTTGCTACCTTTTCTCTTTAAATCATAAGGCTATTGGCAAAGGTAAAAATTTTCTTCATTTCAACATGGTCAAATTGCCATGCTGGTGTCACCAGCTCTGGGGTCAGTGTGGAATGAGCTGCATTACAAACATACTGTTGATTCAAAAACATTGAGGGGGGTGAGCCCCTGGCCCAGGTTGCCCAGAGAAGCTGTGGCTGCCCCATCCCTGGAGGGGTTCAAGGCCAGGTTGGACGGGGCTTGGAGCAACTTGGGCTGGTGGGAGGTGTCCCTGCCCAGGGCAGGGCGTTTGGTACTGGATGATCTTTAAGGTCCCTTCCAACTCTAACCATTCTATTATTCTGTGATATAGGTTATCTATTTTTTAAGTTCTTTCAGCAGTTAGATGATGTGTACGTTCCAAATATGCTACTACCTGCTATTTTTATTCTTCATTTGCTCAGCTGGTGTCCTTGCTTTTTAGCTTTCCTATGTCTTTCCTGCCTGGTTGAACATATTGTCTGATGTCTTTAGTGCACTGGAGCTTGGGGATTTTGGGGAGCATGACAGAAAACACACCCTAACAGGAAGGACTGTACATACCACCCATGGATGGACAGGTGGGAGGTGAGGACTATGGGATCAAGAAGGAGAGCTTTGACTCTATCTCCTGCAGTTCCCCATGTAACATCCTCTAGTAATGCCACTCAACCCGGTTCAAGTTGTTCCACCCCCAGCCTCCAAGGCTCCACGTGTGGCCTGCCGACCCCCACCACCCCACCGCCGTAGGGTTCTGTGCAGCCGCGCCGTCATGCAGCTGAACCAGTTCCTCAATATGGCTCTCCACGCAGCTGCACAAACAGCTGCACAGCCGCAGGGGAGGGAGGCAGTGGCGTGGGTCAGCGTGGGATGGTGGCCGGGACCGCCAGCAGAAACCTACGTCCTTGTCTGGGAGGCAGGGTAGTTGATGCAACATGCAACCAGTGGTGAAGCAGGCAGGGCAAAACAGTGTAACACGAGGGATGAGCATGATTAAGACCCCTACCACAGACACAATTTGTCAGCAAATGCCAGTTCTGGGGAAATTTACACATAACTCTTTGCTGAGGCTGCATGTTTAACCTTAATCGAGCTCTTGGGCCTTACCAGCTTCCTCTTAACAAATCTTGGCACCTTTGGTGTTGCTCCTTAGACACGGTTACCACTGACCAAATTATTTTCTCCACCATGCACTTCCTTGGAGAAGAGGATGGAATGTTGGAAATGCAGTGCAGAAACAGGAGGTCTTGTCTGTCAAGTGGTAACAAGAGGCTGGGACTTGAGAGTTGGCCTCACTACCAGAAGAAAAGTAGTGACAAAAAGACCCCAGCCATTGTTTTTTTGTTTCTGTTGTTCACAGTATGTCTATAAACTTTACCTTCATTGAAATACTTCTTTGGAGTGACAGCTCTGCTTTGGTTATCCAGTGTGTAGTGACTCTCCTCCCTTTGCTATTCCATCAGATTTGTTTTGCGCCTCATCATGGCGCGACATTAGCTGCTTGTCCCACCAGTTCTGGTGCTTCAAAAGTCTATTTTACAGTTTTGCCAAAGACGATGCACTTTTTTCAATCAGGCAGCGGCCTTATGGAGTCTTGAATTATGCAAAGTTCATATCCCCACTCATGTACCAAGACAGGGATCCTCCCTTGTTCATGGTGTACCACTGAACACCAGCAAAGGCTGCTTCATGGAGAAGGCTCTTTTCCCAACAGCTTGCCAGGGAAAAATGTCATCAAGATTCATGGGACTGGGTTTTGCTTTCTACAGAAGGAGCATATGACCCATACCACATGGATGGCCCACAGGAGCGACCAGAGCTCCAGGGTCACAGCAGTGGCTTCAGAGTGTCTCTGGAGGAAGAATAATCTTCCTCCTCTTTCCCTGCAGAGCAGACAGTGGAGCAAACAGCCTGTGCTGGTGGATTTGCCCCTAAAAGCATCTAGCTCCTCCGTGATTGACAGTGATAGCACACGTACTTTGAAAGCTCTAATGTTGATGATTAAGCCTTAATAAAAGCAAATAAGGTGGTGTCTGTGTGTACCCCAGTCAGCCAAGCAGATATCTACCTGGCATCTTGTAAATTAATCTGGGTGTTTATGCTGTAGATCATGATGAACGTGTTGCTATAGCAACCTACATTTCTTCCATTTTTTTGCTGCTAATTATCCTAACATCACCACCAGCTACTAAATCTTTGAATTCCTAATGAAGGCGTGTGGAAGGCAGTTTCTTGATATAACTCTCTTACTATATCAGCAGGATGAGATAATTAAAGATTAATGGATATTGATTATTTAGGGTTTATTGGAGCCTTCCATTCTAATACACATGTGCTTGTGCGCCCAGAGGATCTGCCTGATTGTGTTTGGCTCGTTCTGACAATCTGCTCCAATTGTTGGCAAAATCGTGCTAGGAGAGTGCACTTTCTGTCAGATGCTCAACACTCTGCTCCCACAGACTTCAAGCCTTTGCCAGCCCGGAATTTGGGTGCCCGAATTCAGCTCTCCTCACTGACAGAGTTGTTACAACCCCTAGGAGCACAACGTGTTTTTCTCGTGGGTTTTGGGGGGTTTCTTTTTTTTTTTTTGATTGTTGGTTTGGGGTTTTATTTTGGGGGGGAGGGGAG
>VYZM01019770.1:153636-172078 GCA_013398915.1 Dromas ardeola | reverse complement strand
GGGGAGGGAGGAGGGGATTTTTTTATTTTTTTTGTTTCTGTCTTATTTTGTTTTTTTCCTCAACTGATATGGTATAAAAGCAACATGTTCTTACCATCTTGGAAGGGTGAGCGTTCTCAGCCATTGCTGACACACTCACTGGATGTTATTGAGGCTGTGAATGTTGGAGAAGACACTGGGCAATAGATCTCTCTCAGAGGCTACTGCTTCAGGCTTTTAGCAGACTCAAACACATCTTGAAGATGTAACCACCGCAGCTTCAAGCTTTCTTTGCAACGTATTACAACTAGATATTATTTGTTTCCATACAGCTACAATTTTGTTTCAGCGTTGTAATGTCAGGACCAAAGCTCCTCAGGATAAGCCTTCAGCATGTGATTCTTCATCTGACCTTGGTGAAATCCCCTTTCCTCTGGAAATCCAGCATTGCTCCATGAGTTGCCATCTGTGCCTAATATCACCCAGATATTTCAGAGTTGCTAAAGTCACTTAGGGAAGAGAGGAAACATTAATTGAAACCGGAAAATGTACATAGAAACACGTCAACTTTGATCTTGTCCCAAGAACACAGTAAGGGAAGAAAATGTTCTTTTTATTTTTTGCCTTTGAATCTGACTTTTCAATACTGGTTATTCCATAAAGTTTACTTATTTTTGTACTTAAAAGCAAGCTGCAATACAGCTATGAAAACTTCTCCTTGAAGGGTTTTGTGTATAAGAATCTAACTGATTGGAGGAATAAGAAGAGACAGAAAAAGTGACAGCAATCAGGAAGCCATAAATGCATCAGTCCCTGGTTTAGGGCTTTTTTCCTTTGTTTACATCATAATTAAAGCTATGCTATATGCTGCTTTTATTCCCCATTTAACATTTCTGGCTCCTGTGCACACGTACGATGGCCTGGATTTTGTTCCTCATTGAGTTTTACATTGGTGTAAAGTGAGAGTAATTCCACTGAGACCACTGAGATTTAGATCAGAATCCAGAGTAGTAATTCTATATATTAAAAAACTTTACAATTTATTTAAAGTAGTGGTAAATGAAAAATATTGCTGAAAAAAACATATTGAAGAGAATTTCTTCCTAGCCAAGACCTTGAATGCCAGTTTCAGCAAAGAGCAAAATTGCATTATATGCTCCTGTAAATGGAATTTTGATATACAAATGCTAGCAGTCCCTTAATTAGTGTTTGTAGCAGTGCAAGTTGGAGTACACTGGTGTTTAGGACTGATATTATGCCCACCTAATATAATTACTTTCTCTTATATTCAGTGCAGTAAGCAATAAAATAATTAGGCAGCCTTTCAAATTTATCAAGGTAGCAGTAGAAGAGAAATCTTTTTTTCCATTTTTACTGTGTGGATCCTGAAATCTGCCAGCACAACAGCTATTCATGCCACAATCATGGCTTAAAAATCCTTTTTGCACAATGAGCCGATGAAATTTGGTGTTCCTTCTGGGTTTTCTGCAAACGGAGATTAAGTACCTTATGGAGCAGAGGTCAGAACAAAGAAAAAAGCCCAGTTCCTCAAAGTGAACAAAACAAGTTAGAGCCAATACATTTAAAATAGACGTGTTTTTTTCTCCATGTACAAAAAAAAAAATTCTCTCACATATCTATTGTTTTGCTCAACAGCCATATTAGAGAAACATTGTGAAACTATGCAAGCTATGAATTTTAGCCTTATACGGGTCTTACCAGGCCATCAACTGAGTGCCCTCAGCTAAAAAAAAAAAATCAGGAAAATCAAATTAGAGTCACTGAAAAGCTATATCGAACCTGAGTGCTAAGTTTTGACCTAAACTAAATTTATTTCAAACCTGGAACAAGTCACTTTTGAGTGGAAATGGTGTCTGTCTCTGTTTTTGCATACCTTCCACCATAAACCAAGAAAAGAGTGTTCCAGCTGAGTTTTGCTTTGAGTTTCTTAGTTCATATGAAACTCAAAATGAAACTCTTGATTGTGTGAACCAAAACTGGAAAAAAATGCACACAGCTTTAGACGGCATGTTGCTTGCAGAACGACTGTGTCATCACAAACATGAAGGGCAATGCTTCGGTTTTCCTTGCATGCATAGAACAGAGAAGAGGTGAAAATATTCTTATCCTCTTACATTTTTGGTGAGCTCCTGTGCAAAAATTATATAGGATTCCGTTCACCTCCTAGGTGTAAGCTCTGGACACCTCGTAAATACACCCGTGGTATTTATGCATAAGGGAAACAACTCTGCCATGCTGTGAAGTTAACAGTTTCACAAGCTTGGAAGTGATATGCTACTTCAAAGTGCAAGCCTGTTTCCTCACACACATTTCCAAGTACGTTTAGAAGCAATTTGTCTGATATATTTTTAGTGGACATGCGAAAATGACAAGAAAGGATGAATGTTGGTAATAATAATTCCTCTCGCCACTCCATCCACCTCCATATACCTCCCTAATTTCTCTCACTGGTTCAGGTACTAGCTATTCTTACTCCTCCCACTGATTTCCTGTTCTATGATCATTGGTATTATAATTGCACTAAGAAGCCCAATCATACATCAGTTGAAATCCTGTCTGCCTTTAATATTGGTGAAGCATAAGGTGGGCTAAACAGAGGGGAAAAGGACTGCCCAAGGCTGTTAAAGCCAGAGGATACCCGAGTTCCTCATGTTATGGCCTGTGGTAGTATAAATCTCCTATATAAACCTATAGGAGTGACATTTCCTAGAGACAGTCTGCCTCCCCAAGCCTCTACAGAGCCAAGATGTCTCCAGTAAGTCAACCCTGTGCAGCATCTCTCTCTGCCGTCCCGAACGCTTGCCTTCTCCCAAGCCCAGTGCTGGGCATCCAAAAATTGTATTTGCCAGAAAACATGCTAAATAAAGCAGATCTACCACTGGAAAAAAAAAAAAGGGAAGAGGGAAAAAAAAAAAAAGGAAAAAAAAAAGGAAAAGAAAACAAAGACCCAACCTAATCATGTTATTTATAGGTTTAAAACTTTGTGCTGATTTTAATTGAAGAAACATTTTAAACATTTATCCAGGCTTTCAAAAGCACGTATTAGTCATTGACTTATATATTCTTCTACATGTGCTCAATATTTAGGCAATTTACTATTTATATCTTAATTAAGATAGATCTTCTCAGCCAGCAACAGGGTAAGTCATCTGTACTGTCATAGCAGTCAGGCCGCCGAGGCGCTGAATTTTGAGATGTGTCTGCCTCAGTGGGAGGGTTCCTAGAAGAAACATTCATTTCTGCTCCACTGTCATTTAGAAACGAACGTTCGTAAACCTGCCTCGCAATCTAAAGATGAAGAAGCTGAGTCTACTCAGCTTAACAAACAGAAGGTTAAGGAGCGAAGTCCATGAAAAAAATGTGAGGAAGGGGTTTTCAATCTAGCGAAGACATGACAAAACTCTTGTCACTAAAAGCTCCTCAGAGTAGAAAAACCATTTTTTTTCCAATTATTATTATTTCCAGGTATTATTCCAGTTCACTGTGGTATGATGTTCGTCAGTCAAAATGGATATATTTTAAAAGATGTTCACCAGGCCTTGTGTGTGTTTTGCAAATGGATTCTGTGGTGAAACTCCAACGCCTCTGGGAGGATTAGAGGGTCATGGTGGTTCTCTGTAGCTGAAATCTTTATACAGCCATGTCTATTTGCAGTTACAGGTGTTCCGTCTATTTAATATGCAAATACTCTAGTATCCTAAAGAAGTGGTGTGCGCTCCATCTGAAACACTTTCATATTTTACATATAATCTGGATAATATAATATGAAGAAACAAATTTGACAGCTCATCTTTCAAAATCAGTTTTGGGTTTCTAATGATGAAAGAGGCAAGTTAAATTATGCATGTCCATATATTACCTGTTCATGGTAACATAAAATCATTACCCTAACAAAAATTACACGTTTTATCTGATTTTTTTTTTCCAGATTTGCCAGAATGTACTTTACAAAGTGAAGATCATGGTAACATCACAGACTTTTGTAGCAGAGCATAAACTACTGTCAAATCTAAAACAGTTTACCTGGCTCTGGCAAGAAAATTTCTCAAGTTCTAGAAATTCAATTTCCTCATATAAATGGTTTGGGATCAATCAGAACTGGTGGAGTTTGACAGGAATTCCCATGTAATTGTTAATGTTTCCGAACTTGTGCAGATCACACCACTACAAAAAAATCAATTTGGGATACTTCGATAATTGCCCTCCTGACTCTTAAAGAAATAAATAAATACAGAAAGAAAACAGTAGAGAGAAATGAAGAACGAAGGCTTTTCCTGAATAACAAAAGAAACATTATGGGAGAAATTATTTATCGGGAAATACTAAAGAAAATCTCCATGGCAGGGGAGTTGGAACTAGATGATCTTTAAGGTCCCTTCCAACCTAAACCATCCTATGATTCTATAAATTTTTATTTCATTCAGAGCAATTCTATTACTCCATTGTCTTATTCATTATAGGTACAAAGTCTGCCCTGAAAAATTCACTGGGATAAACCATATTAATGCATATTTCCCCTTTAGTTCTTCTTCTTCTCTGTTGCACGACGGAGAAGGCCACAATGTCCTGTGGCTAATGGCATCTTAAAAAGTATGGGAGGCATTTCCCAGACTGGGCCTTTTGCTTTTCTAATCCACCCTCCGTGCTTCCATCTGCGGTCCTGAAGCATGTGGCAAACACAAAGCCTCCACAGAATCTTGCACAATCGCCATGTCCCCTATTTAAAACTCCAGTCACCCTGTTATATCTGTGGCTTCCTTCAGCCTTCATTTGTACCCTATGTTTAGTCACAATCCTTACCATCCAAAAGGAAGATGATGCACACAGCTAGAAACAATATATATAATTATGTGCGTGTATATATAAATACACACACACGCACACGTATATACACATTTTATATATATATATATATATATCATTTATCTCCAGTGATAACAAGTATAGCAGTTTTTATTTTTTCCTACTGTTGCTCACAAAGAAGACTACAGGGAAAAACAGTCCTGAAATTGCCAGAACATAAGTTAAAAAACACTATGTTTTGTTATAAAAATACAAATTGTTTACAGCAATTTATAATATGCAGATACATTTTAAATGGGCAAATCCTAACATTGCCTACTTGAATTCTAGCAGCTAAGTATAATTCAGCACTACTTTAATTTTCTATTATATTCATGCTAAGTGATTTTCATGCACATCAGATTCAGTATGCAGCCTGAAGTAGCAGTGGATAGAGAAAACTAAAATCCTTCTAGCTGGTACCGAGAGATAAAGAAACTGAGTTTTTTTTAATATTAGAAGTAGATTTATGGTAAAATTAGACGACGGGCTAATCCCTAGACACCATCCACGCTCCCTTCATAGAAAGAGCTCTTTTCTCCAGTCTTTGCATATGTTCATTTAAAATGTCGTCTCCTCAACTTAACAGTCTCTGTCTAAGGAAAATTTGATCAAGTGCAGGAAGTATCATGAACTGACTATCGACAGAGAATACCCAAACATCTGTATCGCACAGATTTTACTATATCCAGGCCCAATTTTGTGGTCTCATAGCGAATGTTACCACTGGAGTATGTAAAGCAGTTCTTGAGATCTCCATGCAAACTAGGGAAGCCCCACTGTTCTGGACAATGCATCATAAAAAGAGTTGGATGAAGTCACGATAGTGAAAAGCACAAATATAAGGGCTCTGGCACTCTGCTGTTGGATTAGAGGATCTTTGGTGGTAGAAGTCTCATCTCACTGAAATCAGAAGAGGGAACCGTTTACCCCATAAGGGCATTTCATCAGGAGAAAAAAGAGACGTCTGACTATCAGTGTGTTGACTTTGTTTGTATGAATAGTTTCACTATCACTGTTACTAAAAGTACTAATATTATTTCTGGGGACACTCTAGGCTTTCATCAGTGGCTAGATACTAAAAAAAAAACCCACATCACACAGAGTTTTTTACGCATGTGCCTTACCAATCAATAAAATCAGGTGAGGTTGCCCTGTGAGGAGCATTCAATCATACTCTGGTGGCTTCCAAAAGCATTTTTGCTTTTGTCCTTCTTAGGGACCCAGCCTAGGAGCCCACTAGGGCTCACTTTCAGTGTGGTCCGTGGGAATGCCAGCATCAACACCTGATGCCACAGAGCTCACAGATCTCACCAGGGCAATAGCACCTGTAACGGGTGCTACTGTGATGATAAAGGTGTTGACGTTTTCTGTTGACCCCAGCACGAGCACAGAAAAGGTATATTGCCACACTGTTCTGATCAAAAGGGTCTTGAACTTTTCAGCGATGATAAAATCAAAGCTGCTGCATGCACAGAAATGACATCTTTTTTATGTATGAATGTAACTGAAAAAAAAAACATTTTTCCAGAGAGGCTATACTATGATTTTCTGAACTTTTATTACAGGAGTTCTGTACCTATCGTTTTCATATGCTTCCTTAACCAGCAAATGATGTGGTAAAATTGTGGGTAGTGGCAGCATGAAGAACAGAACCATTTTAATTTGTCCCATCTGGCATATTAACATTAATAAAAGATGTTTAAAACGAAATGCCTTGAAAGGCTTTCACCTACTGATTTAACAAGATAATAAGGAAAGCTTGCAATCTGCCACTAAATATAACTGATAAGAATAAGAGTGAGTTTAAAATGATGATAACAGAGATTAACCTCCGAAACACTGATATAAAAAAGAAAAAAAAACCCTGCTGATTGCAACATATGAACATTAAAACTGGCAACCAAACTGTCTATTATTTTTGGCTAATAGGGTATATGCGAGTACAGGCTATCGCCAATTTAACAAACATTGCAAACCATCGAGGGACTTTACACCAATCAGGTCAACGCGGAGACGGAGCATTCCTAACCCCATAATTGCCCACCGAGGGTACCCCATGCTGGGGAATTAACTGCTCTTTGATTGTTCCATTAAAATTTAACCAATGAATCGTCCTATTTTCAGGCTGCTCTAAGGGGGAAAGCAACATTTTTAATTTGTCTAAAATAATTATACCATTACTTATTTTCGTTGTTTGTACTCCAGTATCTGAATGCCCTGAGTGGTTTGTCAGAGGTGGAGAGGGTTGGCCGTGGAGACCGGTACCCATAATTTCCCCCCACTGACCCGCTTAGTCCCAGATTTCAGGCGTTTGTGCCCAAATTTAAATTCAGTTAAATAAATTGAATACTCAGGATTTTCACAAGCATAGTAGCAAATTTTGTGCTACCCCCTCTTCCCCCAGCAACCTATTCTGATGCTGAGAATGGGCTCACTCTTCTCTATCTCAGTTGCCTGTCTCGGAGACGCCTTTTCCTCCCTGCCTTGGTCTGTTTCTCAGAGCAAAGCAATATTTTTTCCTTTCATTGTTCACAAAGAGATTTGTATTTAAGTCTGCGAGAAGGTGAACGCTCAATTTTCATTCCCAGGAAAACAACAGTTGGTATACGGTATGTCTAATACTGCAAGAGCGAGATTCACCTTCTGTGTTCCCAGCTGGGATGAAAGAAGCTGGTGGCATCCAAGTATGACTTTTGGGGTCATAGAGGTGTGCAATAAACCAGTTAGTACGCATTATTGGCCAGGCTGATATGCCACATTCACCTCTTATGCATTACTTAAAAGCGTTACTAATGCCAGCAAACAGCTATTTTAATTCACGTTGAAGCGAGAGGCAAGTTTCTGAGTCAGACCCAAGTAGGTGTCGCAGCAGAGCTCAGCCGGTGAAGCGACAGCCTGCCCTCCATGCTGCCCCTGTCACTCCAGACCTCATCCTTTCTCCATCAGATTCTTCCCAGCCCACCAAGCAACTCTGTTCGGTTTGGACCTGCAGAAATGGGCATGTGGACACGAATGGTGGGCACATCTTTCCAAAAAACCCCATGACTCCCTATCAGGAAACTAGGGATCAAGATGCAGGAGAAAATCATGTGAAAAATACCTGGAACTGATGTAAATGTCAAAATATTTTAAAATATAATAATTTCCATTAGCTATATAAATAGAACAGCAAGAAAAAAAAATTACAATGGCTGTAACATAGCTGTGACAAAGAGACAGTGAGAAGTAATAGCATGTATCACTGTTTACAGAAATAATGGGTTTTATTTAGCATATCTATTTTCAACGGGTTAGACGGTGTATGTATTCCAATGTGTTCGTGTCTCCAAACTGGGGATCAGATTACAGAATATGACAGATGATGAATTAGGGAGATGGGACAACAACAAGACAAAAGTTTATTAAAAGGTTAAGAGCTCTTAAAACGAGACTCAGTCTAGACAAATTATGCCAGTGAATGCACGAGGAAGCTGCAGGAAAATTGCAGAAAATATCAGGAAGTTTAAGAGATGTTTTTAATGCTTATTCAATGTAGGAAAAGCCTATCCAGGCTATAAAATGGCTGACAGTGCTGGTTATTTAAGGAGAGCCTGAAACACAAAAAAATTATGAACTTTCTCCTTCTGTTTTACCTCTGATGGTAAATAACAAGCCATGATGCAGACAGGTAGAAAATATGACATGTAGTTCATGTCAAAGGAGAATTCCTAAAATCAAGCAACATCCTTAATTGCTGTGATGGATCAGGTGCTTTTAAAGACATTTTGCAGGTGGAGAAACAATGCTCTATCTGCATTTTTTGGGAAGGACATCGTTCCCTGAGTTATTTCCTTTTTTTTTGGGGGGGTAGGGGGGAGAGGGTGGGCTTTCTTTGCTGCTGTATTAAAATGTTTAAATGTAGGCCTCAGATGCCTTTTCTCTCACCACACCAAATGTCTTAGTTCATTGCTACCAGTGGTAACGTCATCACGTGTTTTGCTTTACAGCAGATGTTACTATCTTCCTGTATTTTTAGCACTTGGGTGTCTAAACTTGTCTAAGCCTGGTTAAACTATGCGATGGCAGAACTCAAGCAGCCACCAGCATTTTGATCATACTAATGTTCCCACCGCCGTTACCACCAGAGTAGATTTACTGAAGTTAATTTGTTTGACAAGTCCAATGAATTAGAGAAGCAATTTGTCATATAGTGTCATATTCCTTCTCTGCGTATTTGTACCTTGCATAACAAAACAGGAACGTGGTCCAGTTCTAGGGCTCCATCACCCACCCCCTCCTCCTCCTCAGCGTCGCCAGCACTACCCAACACCGTCATTCAAAAAGGTAAACACATTTTATTTCATAACATATTCCAATATGTTCAAAATGTATTTTGACATGTTCTTCTTCCCTAGCTATGCCTATTTTCTAAACACCCTGGCACATTGTCAACACTGCTGATTCACTGTGGTCCTTCTTTGATTGCTGTGATATCAATTAAAATTGGAAAGATGTCACAAAGAACTGTTGGGGAGGGGAGGGAATCGCATTTATGTCCTACAACACAAATGTATGTGCACATCTGATTATTCACAGGATTACAAATTCATAACGTAAATTTAACCAAGGCTTACATGCTGACAGTTGTGTAACTGACAACCAAACCCTTAAAAATGCTGCAAAGATTTGACTCAGTTACATAAATGAGCATAGGTGAATAATCAAATACTGACATAGTGATCTGCCAATTTCTTTTTTTCTTTCATATGAGCCTTTTTGTTAAAGAAATGTGAAACTTATGACTAAAACACGTTGCAATTATCACCGATAAAATAAAACAAATGCCCACTTGAAGTACATGTTAGACACCTGTCCCTGTACTCTTTAAATGGAGACAAAATTCATATGGAAATTAGGGTGGACAAAGAATTCGGTACTCTCCCCTCTCTAACAGAATATGGACGTTTTTTTGAGGCATCATCTAGCTTTTCTGTTCATGAAGGCTTCTCTAGATCCAATGAAGTCGAAGGAGTCTGACTTATTAGAAGCAATTTACACTGTAGCCCACAGTGTTTCTGTCTCTCACAGAAACATTCTGTGACATCAGTCTGATTACGGCAGTGGGGCACAAAGTTTTCCATCATTCATCAGGATCACTGATGGAGTGGCTGTTAACTCAAAGGGCTTAGGTGTGATACATGTTGTGCCATCTAAGAATCTGCATGTAGATTAAAAACGGGACTTTAAAGGCCGAAGTTTGTAAACCTACTGCCAGTATACATACACTTTCCTTTTTTTCCTCCAAAACTTTACTCATTGCAAACACCATTCATGTTTAGTATATCCTACGTGATGTTACTGAAGTGCAGATAGAACAAGGTACACCGGGAACATCGTGGTGGTTTTGAAGTTGCTGACTTGGAGTGGACTAACTTGCATTGAAGGCAATTAACATCTACATGGAAAACTCAGACTGAACATAAACTGGGATTGGGGAAAAGGAGAGTGTTTATTCGGATCTTGGAGGCTACTGTATTTTTGCCTGTGCTTAGCAATATTGATATTATCACACAGCATTTGATCAATGCATGTTCACAGCTTGCAAGAGAAACAGCTAGAACATATGCTTAGACGAAGTGTTTGTAATGCAGTTATCCCTAGAGCACACTGGGACCTGAGCACACCTAAATAGCTTGAGGAACTGAACCTTATGCTTAGCATGTAATCCTTTATAGTAGTCCAAACTCACAGCAATTAAAATTAATAGCTGCCGCGTATGGGCTGAGATAAGGTCCACACAGAGGGTTGTTTGACTATTTATGTTCAACACCATATCCTCAATCTTAGAGGAAAGTAAAAGATATAAAAATAATTTATATATATATCACTGTCAAAGTAGGTTTCTCTGAATATAGTGCAAAAACAGCTAAATCTTCCATATTCAAAAGCAATATAATGAAAATATAAAAAATTGCAAATGGCATGAAAATGCTTGTCTGAAGGTGGGAGAATTTAGTTCCAATGTAATCTTCAGCTTACTTCATGAAACAAACTTGAAAATGGAGGATGGAAACGAGCTCCACAGAGAACAAATCTTCTTTCACTAGGATGTTGCAGTATTTTATTTTAGTTTAAGATGCTACAAAATAGTCTTGATCAACTGTTTTTTTCTCCCCTCCCATAAGGTTCTACTTTAAGACCTCCATATGCTCAATTTTAATAATTTGCTTCCAAAACCCAGGAATGATTCCAAATGTGAGTTATGGAAATATTATGCTTTTTATTAAAAAAGAGAAATCCAAAGCCCAGGTACCAAATCTTTGAAATGCACGGCATGGAAAAAAATATTTTTAATTGCATTCGCAGATTCTGTCCCTTTTCCTCTGGAAACAGAAACTACTCTAATAATATTTCTGGAAATGCTATAGGGAAGCTTCCTCTTGTTGCAGTGTGGTTTTGTGAGCTACCTCAGTGACTTAGGCTTGCTAACCAACACTTGCCATGCAGCTGCCACTCAGGTTCCTACTAGCAAGAGGTCTCTGCAAAGGTGAGCTGGGCAATTTGGATATTTTGTGCTGGGAAAAGAGGCAACTGCTTTTGCAAAAGTAATTGCTATGTTAGAGAATCGGGCAGACACTTATGGAGAAGGATGAAATTTCTTGCTTTTTTTGTATTAGGACTAAGCATTACATGACTGGAGAAGACTGTGGAGGAAGAATCACTGGATCACCTGTTTAAACAGAAAAAAAAGAGTTCATTAACTTTGAGTACACTGCTTATCGAAATGATCCACCTACTAGTTTGTCAGAGCATATTGACATACAGCTCCAGAGTCTAGATACACACTACAGACGAAACCCTCTTCTCTGTCTGGGTGAAGGAAGACTACCCGCTAAGCACATGTCCCATACAGCCCAGCAAGGTTGCTGAGATCCTGCAGAAGCTCTTGAGGTTGACCCCATAACTGAAGTTTCTAGGACCAGGAGTGGGTGTTTCTTAACAGTCCTCCTCCAGCTGCAGAAACTCTTTCCTCTGCGCGGTGTACACCACCTGTATTTTAGCCATCTTCAGTCACTATTAGCAGATTTGAGTGTGTGAGGGTATTTTGAGCTATTACTTTGCTGGACCAGACCTGTCCCATAGCAATGCTTCTACTGCATAGAGGCATGGAGGGAGCCAGAAATTAGGGAACTAGTGCTGCAGAGCGTGCCGTGTTACTGTACACAGCTACTGGCATCCCAGCCAAAGCATGTCATTCATCTCTACCAGTGGAGAGTCTTCTTCTGTTTTACATTGCTCAATGCATACAGGAAAGGAGCTAAGACAAAATTGCATGTGGATTTTCAAACAAATGAACCAACTGCCAGTATTTGATATCATGAGCAAGAAGGTTTGTAAGTTGAAAAGTGCTCTAGAAACCCATTTTTGGGGTCTGGACAAGCTAGAATAGTCATCTCCTGAAGATGTCAATGGGAGGAATATCAAGCTGCTGCTGGTCATTATAGTAATGATGACAGAAATGACTGGAAGCTGGAAGGCACCATCCCGAGCTTGTTGAAATCGGTGAAAACATTCCTAAAGACTTTAATAGGCTTTGGCTCAGTCCTGGAGAGAGCGAACGGGGAAAAGGGAGTTGTTTCCGAGTGGAGTCAGAATAAGGGAGTGTAGCTGGAGTGAACACATATGTTCCTACCATATGGGTGGAGAGCTCTGGGATTTCTGCCATATTGGTCTTGAAGTCAAATACAATTTGTTTTTCTAGTTTGGATAAACTAGATCCTCAAGTGAAGAATATTTAACTTCAGATGAGTGCTGAGCCCGGTGTCTTCAGAGACCGATTTGTAAGCCCATGAGCCCATCTAGACTGTGAGAAAAAGAGTGTATTCTGGACTGACTGGGCTTGATCCATGGTTATAATTGAAAAGCTGAAGAAGTCTCTGCCCAGACTGCTGCATTCTCTTTGCCTGCATTTATTATTTTTAAAGAGATCTGATTCACTTAGTTTTACTTTCCATAGATGCAGAGGTCACTTCTCAGTCGTTCTGTAGGAATTGTACTGTATATGTGACACTTTCAGTGAAAGGGAAGGTTTAACTGGAAACATCATGGATCATGGATCACCCATGTAGAACAATTTGCAGTTCTACCTCAGTGAAGCACTATATTTATTTACTTAAATTACTGTTGAGACTGATGTTCAGGTAACTTAGTTATACGTGTTTTGCAGCATGTCATCAAGTTGGTGCCCTTATAATAATTATTTTTAATTATTTCAGGGCTAAGCCCTGCATTCAACAGGTTTTTTTGGAATTTGTAAAGACTAGATAAGAACTTGCACTTTGTCCAGTGTCTCATTCAAAGTTCGTTTTGGGCCTATATAGTTAGTAAGGGGTGAATCGTAAATAGCAAAAAGATGAATTTTGGAAATCCAGAATTTCTATACTGAATTATATCAGAGCTCACAGAACAATAAATCTCGTTATTCTGAACGTTCTCCAGTACTCATTTCTGTAATCACCAACATAAGCTTTTTCTTGAAATGTTAAAAACTTCCTCTGTATTTTCAGATGAGAGGTACCATAACGATCACTCCATGTAACGCTAGTTTTGTATTTTTTATCATGCAGATATGTACAAAGATACATGAAATTTTAAAAAACAATGTTGGTAAAGAAGTTATTCACACTTTTTCAAAGCCAAAAACTTTGATTTAGTTAGTGAAAAATCTCAAATGATTCTTTAGTTGTCTAAGACATTTTATCTGCCTGTGTATAGATGAACACAGGCTACTACTACTTTAGGTTAAAAGAAGAAGTTGTACAGATTTGCTTAGATTAATTTAGACACAATTCAGATGGACCAGGGTGTTGTTTGAGAAAGTGATTAACACGAAGATTACTAGCCGCAAATGCATTTGATTGACATGTGTTTCAGACTGCAATTAATTAACAATATGTTTCTCTTATGTCACCAAGAATTTTTACACATGACAGTGAGCATACAACTTTAATTCAAACAGCACCTCTGAGGTGGGATGACCCGAATAGTTTCCACCCAGAGGACTATTGCATTTCTCTTCTGATCCCTGCCAGCTGGTCGCGGAGCAGCAGCCACTTACTCCTCACTTGAGGAAGGGTGATAGGTAACAGCTCTGGTATCAAGTGGGTGGGGGGAGAGAAAAAAACAAATGCATGGGCCATGCAGATAACTCTGGTGACAGTAATAAGGAGGGCTGATAACATGACACAGAGAAGTATAAACTACTTTCAGGAACCTTGGCAATTTTTATTTTTTTTTTCTCTACAAGTGATGGTCTAATATGTTTTGTTTCATTGGGACTGCACAGTTTTATGTTAAATATAGGGTTGACCAGCAAAGTTGAATAAAAGCCTGGAACAGCACAAAACCTCGTTAGAGAGGATTTTGTGGTGCTTTCTGGACACAGCAGAGCATCGGTTTGTAAACAGCTCGTGAAGCATTTGATGGCTGTGTGGAGAAATTTGGATTGGAAACTCTCATTTTGAGTTGCTACAATGTGCCTAAAACCCATCAAAACTGCACAAATATTCCTGATTCAGTGCAAACAAATCCATGTCAGTCCCAGAGGACTACAACAGGCGTAGGAGTGGTCTTCAAGGGAACTGCTCCAGGACACAATCCTGCCTTGAAAACACGCTTCTTACCAAAAAAATATTAGACATCTACAAAGCAACTAAAAGAATTGCATCACCTACAAAATAAATAAAATGTAATGTTACTCTATATTCTTATTTCTGTTTCTCCAAGCTGTGTGAACATGGGTAATGCCTTTGCCTTCTGCAGGAACTTTCTAGATTTTCTGTCGGAGTCTTTTGTTTGCAGACAGAGGGCTCTGTCTGGGACAAGCTGGTGACTAATGGGCTTGCTATTGGGGCAGCCAGTCCCAGTTCCTGCACTTTGGTTGTTCAACGCTTCCCATTATGAAAGATACTTGCAAGCTTTCCTGAGAAGTTTGAGAAGTCTTAACACCTCTTTTGGAAGCAAGCACTTGGAGTTTGGCAAGGAGAAAGCCTCTGGGCTGGAGAAGAGCCTTTGTCCCAGATATAAATATCTGAGATATAAATATCTGCTGTGGTTTGTCTTCCTCAAGAAAATTTGGGCAGCCTGTCAAAAGAATAACTGCACATGAATACGCTCATCAAAGTCCAGACCTCTACTGCCGCCAGAGCAGTAGCAGCAGCACTACATACTGCAATGGAAAAGCATAGCTATGGCCTGGATGCTCTAGCTGGGGTGGGAAAACAAAAGCAAAGAGGTCCAGAGCTGCTCAGCCCATGCTCTGGACAGATAAGAATCTTTTAGTGGATGCTGTACAGGAGCACTGGGTTGGAGAGTAGGCAGAGCTTGTGGGCTCTGTGTAGACACATCCCAGAAACTGGTCTGGATCCAGCGCTCACCTCTCTGTGCTGCTGCTTCACCCCTGGCTTTGGGGAGGGGAAAAGAGGGAAACACCCACAGGCAGGTTCCCTATGGTGAGAAACTGGAAGAGGAAGAAAGAGAAGTGTTGGGTTCATCATCAACATACACATGTGCATTATAACACAGATTTTGGTCGCGCAATAATGCTATGGTTTTCCACCAGGCAGCTTCTGTGTTCAGTGTGTATGAAACAGAATTAACTTTGCAGGCGGTCCCATCAATCTGATGCTGCTGAATGTCCATGGATCCAGAGAGACAACTCACTGCAAAGGGCTCAGAAGTCCTTAACCGCCACTTGGTTGGCCATCAGAGCCAAGCAGGAGATACCTTCGTTCAACATCTTAGCCAAATCACAGCTCTTCTAAAAGAACAGCTCTCCTAGTATTACACTGCAATATTAGTGTTGGATCTGAGCCCAAATCCTGATGTGGGATTTAACTCACTATTCTGGCCCACAGGCAAAAAAGTAATCCTGGCAATACACTGTAAATGGGTTAAACAGACATAAATCCTGGAATTATTAACATGCACAGTATCCAAAACTGTCCTAAAAATACAAAGCCTATACCCCTCTCATATTAGCACTAGAAAATATTCATGAAAGAGAAGCCAGCCTGCGAAAGCTGATATTTTATCCGTTTTCTGGGGTTTTATGCTTGTGCTCTTCAGTTTTGTAAACAGCTGGTAACCAACTGTAATTCAGATTTGAACCTGATAACTTTACTTCTCTTACTCATTAGATAAAAATAGCAAAATTGTTGGGCTGTATTTTCTTAAATCAAAGAAAATATTGAAATTCACATATTTCTCCTCTTAACATAACCCTCTGGAAATGCCTTACATAACCATGTAATGAAGATTACAACTGCATTGTCAAAAGGAGCCCAGTGCTAAAATTTGTTACAGAGACATTAGGGTAAGTGTTCCCAATTGTGAGCAGGTGGTACAAACACGAACCCTACTGAGATATAATGAGATGTGTATACATGGGAAGTTTAGGAACCTCCTGTGCATCTTTTTGAAAATGACATAAAACAACTTGCAATTAAACTCTATTTGATGCCAGATGAGAAACAAATGTTTGGGGGAAAGTAGTTTTTAATACAATAATAATTCACTTTACATGTGCATGCCAGCAGCTTTGCATGCTACTTCCCCAACCAGCAAGAAGCCTTACAATCATTCAGCGGGGGATGAGATCTTCCATTTCACATATCTTTACAGGGATATTTCCTCTGAATTGTTGCATTTGCAGAATGGCAACAACTCAATGTGCCAGGTCTGCTTTTAGGCTTCTGTAAGACCCCAACCAGAGAAGCACTTCAGTAGACATTTAACTTTAAGCACATCAGTATTGCTCGTTAAAGTAACAAAAGGAGTTCCGTTGAAGCCAGAGGCTGAGTGTGCTTTGATGTACTGAAGTCTGAAGGTGCAGGACAAGCCATTTCCACACTGGTTTTGTGAGTGAGATGCAATGGGAGGTGTCACTAGTGTTTCCTATAGAACTGGTTTTCTTCTCTTTCAAAAGCATTAAAACCCCATGACACATACCTACAAGTGCCATCTATGATATGCAGGGAGCCACCTCCGTTTTTTCAAAGTACACAGGTTTTTTTCTGTCTGTGAGTGAAATTCCCTGCTCCAGTGGAAGGCACAGTTCCTTCCACCCAATATGAATATACCCAGTGGGATGCTGCACTCCTGCTTACCAGTCCACAACCTGTAAATGCCAAGTAGGAGATGATGCTGTTTTCTTTATATTCATAGGGCATATTTTAGTCCAGTCTTTCCACTGGAAAATGAGTCTAAATAAAATATTGAATCTGGTTTTGTAAGTTTCTCTGGAACTAAAACAAGATAACTGACATAAAACATGTATACAGGGCCAGTATCCTGCACTGGGGAACTGCATAACCGCAGTAAACAGTGAAATTAATGGTACAGTATTGCAGCTGCCACTTGTTTCTCCTAAAATTCTTAGAAATATTAGTTTCTGTACCATAGTTTGTAACTAATTGGAAAAAGTGAAACAAAAGACTAGGCAGTCTGGTAGGTATGTTGACAAAGGATTAAGGATTAATAAATTGTTGAAAGGCATGCTTCAGTAAGCCACATTTTTCCCTTAATTCCCTGTAGAACTTTGTTATATTTTCATGCTTGTAGACACTCCTAAGTATCTGGAACTTTTCTCAGCAGCGTGAAACACTGAAGGAAAAGAGATGAGAGGCTGGAAGAAGCTTCTGCAATGCATCATTTGACAGGAAGTCAAGTTATCAGAACGAAGCGGTATAGGTATCAATCTTACACCCATATATGGTGTACGTCCTAGTTACCATACAGATATGAAAGGGCCATTAGGGCCTCTTATCAGCTGTATATTGGTGTAATTAAAGGGTTTGATAGCATTAACCTGAACTGTGAAAGTCTCCAGACAATGCACTCTATCAGTCATCTGACCCTTGAGTTTAAACAGCTACAACAAGAAGACTTTCTCCTCTGCTTTCCAAAGGACACGCTGAGCTGCTGAGTTCAGTGGCCTTTATAAGGAAAAGCCTTGATTTTTTCCCTTAAAAGCAAACTGTTCTTTTTAATCTAGCTTTCTACTTCAACAACAGCAGCCAAAAAAAAAGAAAGCATCTTTTCTTCCCCAATATATTGCTATATTTTCATTAAGATCTAATGTAGGGTTCTGTAGAATTTATGCTTTTTTTTCTTCATGTGTTTTAGTAGCTGTACAGTGTTTTCCATTTTAGCTCATGTTGTTTTGTGGTCAAATGACATGTGAGAATTTAGTAACTGTATATATTTCTAGGGTCCTTTTTAGTTTTTTGCCTGTATACCCAAGAAAGACTAATTATTTTTATCACACACTAAGAAGTTTGGATTTGATCTAGTAGCCTAAACAATATCTGGAACTAGGGATTTAATTGCCTTTCTGTTCTATTGTTTTGCAGGGGGTGCTAAAGAAAGCCTATTATTTGCTATCCCAAAGGCTTGCTGAATTTACAGCAGAGATGACAGGGGACAACAAAGCCGCTAATCATCAGGAAGATTTAATCAACATTTTACTTTTGGGACTTTGGATATACCTTAAATTCTTAGCGAAGACTAGTTCACGTTCTCGTTTAAAGCAAAATTAAAAAAAAAAAAAAAAAAAAAA
>VYZM01019770.1:125681-153623 GCA_013398915.1 Dromas ardeola | reverse complement strand
TTTTTAAAAAAAAAAAAAAAAAAAAAAAAAAAAAAACAAAAAACCAAACCAAACAACAACAACAACAACAACAACAAAAACCCACACAAAGAAAACAAACCCAACAAAAAAAAACACCAGCTAAAAATGGGGTTGCTGAAAATTGTTCCTAAAAGGATTTTTAATTTTCAACTATAACTCCTTTTGCATCCAAAATTTAAATCACTTCCATGGAAAATAGCTCTTTCAGTATTTGGTTTCACACATTGTATTTTTAAAAGACTGTCTGAAGCAGAATAAATAATGCAAAGCCATTTCCAGTTCAGACACTAGGTAGCTGTCTTTGGGTAATTCCCCCTGCAGTCATCTCACTCCTAGTTTATCATGGTCAAAAGTAACCTCAGCCTATCCTGCCCTGAGTCGGCCACACCTCTACAACACCTTCTTATCTAAAACTCTGAACAGTTCCTGAAATTCCTAAGGAATCTTTTAAGTCTTGCAAAATTCCTTTCTTTTTTTTTTTCCTTCTTTTTTTCCTGTTTCTGTTATCTAGCAGATTGATATTTCGTGGCCTTTTGCCCTTTCTACATGTGTTGCATTGTACAGAAAGTCCTTTACTTATATTACATGAAAATATCTACACCACCCTGCCCCCAGAATCCCACCAAAGACTGTAGTCCTTGATATATGTAGGGAATACCATTTTTAAATTTTCAGAAATATTACTTTCCTCCAGACAACTAGAGTCTAAATATCATTCACCAAAATCCCTCTGTCTATCTACCTATCCGTCTGTGTATCTATCTATTTCATATTCATATTAGATGGAGTACTGACAGGAAATGTAAAGAAAAAAAATAAACTGGCAGAAGTTTTTATAGCCAGATGTAATTTATACTTTTTCCATATATAGTAATGCAGTAAAAACATAATTTAACTTTACATTAAACTAAACATCATGTTTAAATTTTTCTCTAATAAAAACCTTACTCTAAATCAGTTACTATGGATCAAGTAGCATGAAACTTTAAAAAAAGAATTTTAATTCAGCTGGAAAGCGATTAAGGAGACTTTGGTAAACATTATTGTTATCTGTGCAATAGGCAACTTGAATGTTTATGAATGAATCGTAAATTAACTACGCTAACAAGCAGTTTGCATGGTCTTACAAGATTGGGATGGAATCATCATGTTGCCCTCAGCTAAAATATAATATCTGTCCTATAGGATAACTTTACCCTCATTCTCTAAACGGAGCCTAAATAAGCTTGCCATTGGTGTGGTAGAAGCGATATTAAAAAATTTACCCAAATGAGTATGACTGTATCTTGATCTTGCAGCTAGCATGGAGGAATGATGTTTTGAACAGTGAATCTGCAGTTACATAAATGAATTCTAGAGATTTTGATGGACTTTGGGTAAGCCCATCCAAAAGCGTGCTTTGCAACACGTAAGCACAAATGAATGATAATGAAATGACCTTTAAACATGGCGTTTTCCTCCTTTGAATGTACGCTGTATGACAGTCAAACTTATTCTGGAAACAGGCATTTAAAGTAAAGTGAATGTGACCGTTGAATCTGAGTATCTAAGGTGTTCGTCAAAATACTTGATAGCAAATGTCTTTAGACAGTTAGGGACAGAAACCATGCCATGAGACTTATCTGCCGATTACAACTAACCAATATAATTCAAGGAGCTCTGAATATGCATAAAGAATCATTTCCATTCATCTGTCATGCTAAAGAGATAATTAGTGAAGGATGTCACATTAAACCATTAGCAGAAAGAGAGTTGGTGTTCATGAAATATTTCTTGTATTGTGAATTCCTTAATAAACACCAAAGTTTACACGTGAGACTCTGGTGTTTGCTGGACATTCTGAGTACCACGTAGAAATGGAAATCCTTGGGGAATTATCACAACTGTAACTGATAAAAATAGAAAAGAGACAAAGCTCATTGCAGTTCTCCCAAATGCCACAACTATGCAGGCAGCAAGTAGCAATGAAGCCCTTTACCCAGACTGTTGCAAGTGTTAACCACTGAAGAGGGAAACGGGCATTTTCTGTCTTGCCACCTGCTATTAAGATTCGCTGTTTATCTGCTTGCACGTTGGTTGATTGGTTGGTTGGTTGGTTGGTGGGTTGGTTCAGCAGTGAAGACAATTTAGCAAACTTCCTATGTCAGGTCCTAGGAAGTACTGACTGAGGAGCTGAAATATTTCTGGTGTCCCAACCAGAAATACACTACAACACACCCAATACACTACAATCCAAGAAGCAATGGAGTACATCTGCATGAATACAAATCCTGCAGCAATGAGTGGGGTACGATCCCTTACTGTTGCAAAATAACACCTACCTCTCCTGCTAAAGGCAATGGCAGGTTTGGCGTATAGAAAGGAATTCAATGAAAGCCCATGAGAACAAGATATAAATAATAAAAAAATTTAAATAACAAGAGTAAAAGTATTTTTATTGCCCAGGGTGAGTGGCGTTACTGCTTTAAAACAATATATTGCTTCACATAAGTTAGTGTTATCTTTGTCAGCCTCGATGCAGAACACAAGGAATAAGTCAGGATATAAAATTTTTTCAGTTTACACTTTTTCTACAACTAGAACTCTCCTCTAGCAGGAGGAGAAGCCATAGAGTTTGTCTGAGGCCAGCTTAAGCCACTATATTTCTGTTGATCTGAATCTGACCTCATGTTTGAGGCAGTCATTGCACTACCATTACCCAGGACTAAAATGTGGCCAAGAGATACAAGCCGTTTAAAAGGCAGCAGTTTTTTAAATAACAATACATGAAAACAACATCAACTGTAACTTTTAAGAAAAAAAAAAAAAAACCAATACAAATGCTGTAGCAAATACTCTAAATAATTTGGGTCTGGTCCAGCATCATTTTAAATCTGGAAATTAGTAGTCTTAGGGAAAAAAAGGGGAATTAGGGAAAATAATCACATATAAAAAGTATGATTAGAATCATTTAATATTCTAGTTACTAAAGAGTGCTTAATTTTTAAAACCTCCCTGCTGTTTATCACAGTTAATAGAAAGATGTATGAAAGCAAAAATGAGGGTGTCAATCCATTATTGCCATTTTGTTATCAAGACTAATCACCGTGTGAAATCCGGGATTGAAGAAATGATGCTAATTTGGGGCCTGCAGAGAGAGCAGCTACACAACGTGCAGCTCCCATGGACTGCAGGCTCGTTCAGGGTGGGTTGGGACAGAAAGAAAGTGGTACTGCGCTTCAGCATCTCAAGTCAGGGGGACTAACCCGGGTAACACGAGTCAGAGAAGCCCTCAGGTTGCTCCAAATTTATTACTTTTCTACAAATTTGCTCTGAGATTTTTTTCTTATTCTAGGGCTTCTATTTTTTTTCTTTTATTTGGCTGTGCCTTCTTTTTTCTGTTGCCGATGCGCAAAATGCTCTTTCCAACACATCTGGGAAGGCAATACATTATTTTTTCCTTCAGTAGAAGAAGCCATCATTGGTTTTAAATTATATGTTCCTTGGCTCGATCTTTATATTTCAAGGTAATTACAGATAAAAGTATCATAAGAACCTTTACATAGCTTCCTACTTCATGCCATTCTCACCTTCTCCAGAACTGGCTGCAAGGTGAAATACAATAATGAAAATACATTTAACTTCTTAATATCACCAGTTCACTAGTAAGCTGTGAACATCAAATATTTTAGCCATATTCATGCCTTTTAAGAATACATGCCATTTTGCATTCAGCCCTCTGTACACACAACATGATTCATATTAACTGATGTGCAGAAGAAAATCAAAGAAGTGAAGTTTGAGACCTACAGTTGTTGAAACCTGTCTGGTTGGTGTCTGATAAAGATTTTAGAATTTTCAATGCAAAACATAATATACTATAATACTATTAAAGCTGCTACTACTACTTGTAGTAATAGACTATGAGGAAAAAAATTCCTCAAAAAATTTCTGGTGAAATCATTAAGCAATGAATTATATCTCACAGTGTTTTCACAGTCTACAGGCATTTCTGATGTTGAATTATTTGCTTCTGAGTAGAGATGAGACCAAAGCCGAACACCAAATCCAAGCCTTTGAAATCCATCTTTGCTGCTGACACCCCCTTATCAGTTGCTCCATGCAGTTCTTTGTTGTGGGTTTTTTTCATGCGTAGTATGTCACTTCAGGAGGTAATGCTCCTAACTTTGCAGGGTGGCATGGGACTGCCGGGAACAAAAAGCAGCTTCATAAAAGATGATAAAGTGGTGAAAACCATAGCTTTGATTTCTCTGTCAGTTTGCATGAGTAAGGGCTGGGGGATCAAATCAGTTGTAGGAGAAAGATGTATCCTAGATGCAGTTTAATCAAAACCTGAAGCATGTACATTTATGAGTGTCATACTTTCCATAAGTTCAATTTAAACCTAAAAAAAAAAAAAAAAAGAATTCCAAACAATTTCTTTCACAACCCCTAGAAACAATGCTCAGCCCACTCCATGTCTGAACACAAAAGTGTCTAAGAAATAAGGGACTGAACTCCGTGGTTATAACAAAGCAATTGGGCATTACGGATAGCATAACTGTTAGACTGCAGATCTCTTAGCTACAGTTCAGAAGCAGCACATCAGTTTCAGAACTGTGAAGTCTAAAATATGTCATCTGAACATTTTGGGGGCTTAGTAAATCTACTAAAACAGAAAAAAGATACTTTCCACAATGTTATTCTAGCCGTATGTATTTCACAGGAAATGTGAGAGCATTACTCAACTGGATGGTGATCCCCTTTCTTGACCTTGATCTCTTGAGACAAGTCTTCATCACTAGTTGCAAGGTGAGGAAGAGTGGGTCCGGAGACCGATAACCCCACAGAGCAATGCAGCCTCAAGCTGGACAATAACAAACATGTACTTTGAATTTATGCTTTCCTATCTGGCTGAAACTGGACAATGGATATCTTTGAGGTCTATAATTTTAAAGCCAGGAATGGACTGTTATGATTATCCTGTTTGACTGTAACACACGTGACAAAACCTTATCCAGTAATTCCTGCATAAATCCCAAATAATTAAGTGAAATTCCTCTATATTTTAGGCTTATTCATCAGCTATTTACAGTAAAGTAAACCTTTGGCACTAGGATTTTCATTTCCATGCAGCAGGATTTTTAGTGCCAAGAAATTTCCTATTTTTGTTCTCACAGAGCTTGCCACTGTGCAATCTGTGCAAAAAATGGAGGAATTATTTAACCATTGGAAATGTCCTGAAATCTGAACATGGTCTGAAACCCCAGATGGCCCTAGGTTGGATGGCAATGTAATTCAGTCTAATAAGGTAGCATCCCAGACTAGTTACAGCATGGTTTGAGATTATCGTTGCTTAGGTGATGATCTAGCACCCTGACCTCTTCCGAGGGGTGTCACTTCAAGAGGGACTTCAGTTGTCACAGACATGAGATGGAGAGCAGCTGGCATAGCAGAGGAATGCCATTTGCTATCATAGTCTGAGGACTTCCTGATACAGAGATGTCTTCTTCCATACACTGATAGGGCCTGGGAACTTCTAGCTTGTGTTGGAGTTGACAGTTTGCAGACCAGACATCCAGGTTATGTTTTCAGCACTCACAAGGCTCTGCTCCCTTTGATGAGAAATACGAATCCCAGCATTTTCCAACTATCAGCTCCAATTGTTTATAGGGAAAGCGTGGATAGTGGGCTATGGTAACACTACGCTTTCAACTCGCCATTGAAAAGATTTCTATGCAATACTAAATGAGTTCCAGATTTACAATTCTCACAAGATAAAACCAGCAACAAAATACATGTATGTGCTTCACTCGGGAAGGGATCTCACTCTGCCCCCTCTGTCTCTAAGCTCTAAGGGGAGTATCCTAGTGTTGTACTCCCAGCCGCACCAGCAGATTGGGCAGATGCCTAACTGCCTCCCAGGCCACTTCTCAGATACTGACCCATGGTGTACTGGGTGGCAACATGCAGAGCAGCTTCAAAGCTTGCCTGAGATGCTGGGTAAATCCTCAGATGGCAAATTTAAAGAGAGATCCATGTTGCCATGGCTACGCTTCTGTTAACTCAAGCAGGCGAGCTTGGGGATGTCAGCGTGATCTGTGGTGGTATTCTTTCTTCTTGTGGACGTACTTTTGTATCCCTCCCCATGCCAATGGGCACCACAGCATCTCCAGTGAGATGAGAACTCCGGCTGGAGCTGGGTAGATGCTGTTGGAGAAGCGAATAGCAGGAGACGCACGTATACCCAAATGCACACTTAGTACCTGCATCCTTATACAAACACAGCAGTGCTATAAATTATACTCGGGCAGGTCTGACCATCAGCCTTTGAAGGACTGAGCTATTCATCTTCGATAAAAGCAGTTTTTCATCCTTTTCTTTTTGGGGGTCATTTCAGTTAAAAGACTCCAGCTAGGTGCATTCACAAAAAGAAACAACATGTCCATTTCCCCACATTCACCGCTTACCACTTTCTCTCTTCTTATTTCTCTAGAGTCAAAAATACAGTTCCTACCTAGCACAGAGCAAGCTGTGAGTCCAACTGCCTTTAGGACACAGGAGGGAAAAAAAGAGTCATCTAAAGTAGTAACAGTTGCATTTATTCATTTAAGATAATGGCATCTTGGATGTTCATCACTCTCAGTATGTTTATGCCACACCGACACCTCAAAAGCCATTAATGACACTCCAAAAATGTAACCCACACAAAAATTAGAAGCAGCACATAAAAATGTATTCTCTTGTTTCAAATACTCAGGAATTTTGCCTGAACCACACGTATCAGCAAAGAAGCCAGGAGAACAGGAAAGCTGCGTTTGAAGTAAGAGTCCAAATTAAAGTGGCAAGTGAGCAAATATGAACAAGCACTTATTTTGTATTGCATAAGAAAATAAGCTGTTTAACACTAAACAGTCTTCTGAGGCTGCTGGACCATCGGTATTTTAGGCCACACTATTTTCAGTTTTTGACATACACAGAACAGGTGATATAACAAGCTGTGATGGGAAAACAGGTTTGGTCCACTAAGAATAAATTTTCATCGCCAACAGGTGGATTGCTGTTCAGTGCCTGAAACTGGTGGCTCAAAATATTTTGGTGTAAAAGCGTAAGTTCCTATAAAACATGTTCAGTGAAGTACGTGGCAAAGGTCTGTCATGAGCAGGGATGTTGTAGTGGAGTTAGTTGCCAGGCATTGGTTCTCTGAGCCCATTTTGCTGTTCACAACTGCCCTCAGTGGGCTCAGATGGTCTCATAATTCACCTTTTTCTACCAAAGCAGAAGGTGAAGGTTAAGGGCTGGCTACTATAAAGAGTTCCCTGATCTCACAGGGGTATTCTTACAGTCTGTAATTTGATTGCTTAATTAGAGTCTAGAAACCATAGCACAGTGTGAGGATCACAGTGTGAGGATTTCCAGTTCAGCTTTTATTTCCTGTCAAGTGCCCCATTCAACCTCCACTAAAGGCAATGGGAGTCTTTCTCTTCGGCTTCCTTGACTTTTGGATCAGTCTGTACTATATCCTACTTAAGAAGCCACAAGCTTATATCATCTTTAAAACTGGTTAGGCACTGTTTAATGGATCAGTAATGGCCAAGGGCAGAATAATTAAAGCAATATCTCAGTGGACTTAAGGAATTAGAAGAAAATGGAGATTTATGGAAAAAAATTCATTGTAAGAATGAAAATGATTTTCCTCCAATTGATCTGATATGCAGATGAGTGCACCTTTACTCAAATTCATCTCTCTCCTTTCTTACTTAACAGAGGACTTGACCCCAAACCCATTAAAACAGGGGAAAGACGAGTGTAGGTATATCCGTAATAATTCACACCCTTCTGATTCCACATACAGCTTTCCTCATTTTCCCATCTTCATCAAACACTTCTTTTGGTGAATAACAGTAATGCTCAAAAGTGTGCATCTTTGAAGTGCTGTTCAAATATCAGATACTCCAGTCCCACTTGTATTACAACTTTGTGTTTCAGGTGTATACTATTTGACAAGGGACTCCACCAGCATTTAGTTCTTAAAAACAAGGGGAGAAACTACAAACAGTGAAAAAACTCTGTGAATTTATAAGCACAGCATCCACACTGGTGTGGCATTGTGATTCCTGATTACATGAGGATCAAAGCCATGGCAATATAGCATGTGTGAAATGTGCACACATGAATTGTGCTCGCGTGACGTGCACACATGAAATCACATGCTCACATGTGCCCATATTGCACACCTTGTTTTGGGTAGCTTTTTAATACAACTGATGTCTTAACTTCCAACCATTGATGAGAATTGGAGGGGTTACTGACCAAGGATAATTTTCTCGCATAGAGACTGATGTGGGTAGTCACTGAATGACATATAATGGCACCGTGTTATTCAGGACTCAGCAGATGGTGTGGTTTGATGGAAACCTAAGTCAATACAGCTTTCAAAGCACAACAGAAAAGTGCAATCACCCACAAAGACCTGCTTTTCTTCCAGGGCTACAGTATTCCTGACTGCCAGATAAACCAGCTAAACCAATCTGGACCAGTCTGGAGGAAGCATATTACATCGTCGTACATTGCATTTGAGCTAGGCTTTTGCACTCTTTAGTCTGTTTGGCCTCTCTAATCTACTCCCCTAAAGCTGGAAGTTTCTGAAGAAAATAGTTTTCATTTCAAAGGCTGGAATGAAGAACATACTTTGTGCTGCCAGTCATGCCAGCCATTATTGATTGATTTGTGCAGTAAAGAAAGCTTAAAGTTGTTAATTGCTGTTTTCTGCTTGTGTGTATTTTTATGGTGTGAGCTAACGGCAGGAAGAGATGAGGATGGTTCTGCTGAAGGCCGAGAACAGTGCGGACTGCTAAGCAGTAGCATGTGTGAGCAGAAATGAATGACTGAGAAAAGAAGATCTAGCGAGATGTAATTAGCTTTGAACTACAGCTTCCTCTTCATTTTCAGTCAAATGTGTTCAGAAGAGTATGTGTCTTTTGTTGGGAAAATGCCAAGTAAAGACGGGTGGTAGCATTTGCACGGCAGTGGAGAATGAAGCTGAGCAACATTTCTAGGTTTCATTCCAAGATATTTGGACAAACATGAAAAACATTTTGAAAGTACTTATGGGCAGAGATTTTTTTTTTTTTCCCATGTTAAAGTTTTGCTCACTCTTTGAAAATTTTTATTCTGCTCTAAAAGGCAGGACACGTATTTCCTCAAAAAACCCAAAAAATCTAGAAAACTCTGAAATAACCATTTTTCTGTTTTAATTTTTAAAATTCCAGTGGCTTTAAATGAATGTCAACAAGGAAATATACAGATGGTCATTCTGTTTGTTTTCTCAAACAATCCAGAGAACAGAATATTCGGTCACTATTTAGGACTGCAGTATTTCCTTCCTTGGCTTCTCCATATCCGAATCCCCTCCACACTGATTCTATTGTACTTAACATCTCCCATTGTTCCTCCTTATTCGGGAGTTTTATTTCCGCCCATTGAGTAAAATGACTCAATAAAAGGAAATTTTGAATAATATAATCTTTTTTTTCCATAGGAAATTATTTTCCATCTCTTGGGTCTAGGTGATTCGTTTTATTTTGCTCCATTAATCAGAACATCCTGTTCAATCACTGGTGAAAATGAAATCTTAAGGAGAATTCAGCTGATACCATAGCGTTTTTCCAGCTGTATTCTCTTTCTCTCTCTCTCCATGTCCTCTCCAAGATGCCTTTCTCCCAGATGCCAGTGGATTTCCCTTTGGAGAGAGGCTTTGAGAAATGGAAAACTGTTGACTTCTATTCACTGCATCCCTGACACTTTCAGCTGGGGAAAAGAGAAGACAAAGACCTTTCTCCAAATCTTGTAGGATCTCCTAGTTCAAAAGTCTTCCCAAATACAAGAGATGCACATATTGACGTTATGAGTTGAAATAAATGTTCCAGAATCTCTCCATCCATGAGGATTTACAAATCCGGTTAAGCCATTTGCATGAGTCATAATGCTCTTAAGAGCAAGCGGTAGCAAAGAAAAACTTCTGTTCAATTCCCTTTTGACAGCAAATGCATTGCTGTGATGCACCACAATGTTCACACAGCCTCTGATGAGTGGTTTTACCATTCCGAACTGTTTAAAACACTCGCACTCATAAAATATTAAACAACTTTGCTTTCTCCTGGAGGAAAGTAGAGGGAACCTTCCTAATTCATTTACAAAGGTCTGACTCGACTGCCA
The DNA here is from genome assembly GCA_013398915.1 of Dromas ardeola. Lineage (NCBI taxonomy): Eukaryota > Metazoa > Chordata > Aves > Charadriiformes > Dromadidae > Dromas > Dromas ardeola. Next base: position 143,405 of record VYZM01019770.1, on the reverse strand, counting down.
CGCTCATTGCGTTACTCAATAAATTCTCATACATACAAAAATTTATTTCCCGCCAAATGTGTCCAAATTAAATGTACAATTTGGTGTAAAGTACCTAAAATCTATTGCATGTAAAAGGACACATGGCATATGTATCCTGATACTAAATGCATTTGCAAAGTATTTTGAATTGCTTCAAAGAAATTATAAGTGGATTTTGAACTTTTTCAAAGAAGCCAAGCTCTTTAACTAAGAAATTTATGTAATCTTGTTAAATATTTTTTTTAAAAAATATACTATCTAACTACAAGCAGAGTTTGCCTCTTAGAATAAACTCAACGTGTTATATGCTGGCAGTAAGTGAGCGCTCTTATTGCATGAGTTAACTGTGTCTAACTTACCACAGCACATGACGTTATGAGTCAGCTCTACAAATCTGATGTATTCTCCATAAAAACTGAAGTGGGAAAGCATATTCCCTGTCTACATAAAGGAATTCATACACCTAATTCAGATTTCTTTTCTACTTTATATTTTATGCTTGTATGTTGGCTCCCAGGCCATTTTCTCTGAAGGCTCACTGGCATCTGGATGTATTATTCCAAAAGACAGCAGAACTAGAGTCTTACTCCCATTGACTTCTGTGAACTAGCCAAAATCAGACTTGGGATGAGTTTCAGGCTGGAAGGCCCTCGGTCATCAGGTTCTGTCCTTCCTCTTTGACTTGCAGTGGTGTGATGGGTTTTGTAGGACTTGACCAGTGTTTTTCATGAAAGTGTTGTACCTGGGCCTTATTGTCACCTGTTCGTTAGCCATGTGTGGTGACTTTAGCTGTATATTTCCATTTATTGTACTGTGAAAGTAAAGCTCATTTCTGCCTCCTCCTCATTTATGAATTCTTTAGATAATATGAGGTCTTCTCCCGTATTATAACAGAAATAGCCTTTCTTAGTATGATTGTTATTCTTTAGAGTATTAAATTAACCACTTTAACCCCATGTTGCTAGCAAATTTCAGGAAATTCTGTCTTTTTTTATCATTCTTCCTTTCAGAATAAGAGCGAGATTAAGGTATCCACCAAAGATTTCAATATTTGGCACATTGGATTAAATCAGTCTCAGCACCCAATGAAAGCAAAACAAGAAAGTAAGTCTCTAAAATCTGCACCTTTATTATATGTTCATAATTAGAATTGTGTTTAAAAGCATCAGCTGGTTTAGTATGTGCACGTTCACCTAAATTAACAATAAGCAGTAACAGACAAGCGTGACAAATCCATGTAATCTGTGAGACAGTAGACCACAACAGCAGCTTTAGAGGCACCCACCAGCTCTGTGCCCTCTGCCCGGTGCCTGTTAGCAGTTACCCATTTCTCTGCTCAGGTGTGCTCTGACATGCTTCTCCATCCCTTCTCTTATGCCAGGTCTATCCACCCTGCAAGGAAAAGGGTCCTCACTATTTCTGAGGACACCCAAAGGCTACACACTCTTAGTCCTCTTGTAGAAAATATTCCACTTATTCAGAATTCAGCCTAAATAATTGATAATGTTGCAGAACATGACAAACGTATGTCCTCTTTTCACTGAAAAACTTCCAGCAGGTCTGTAACGTTAAAAAAATTACTCTTGCCAGCTTATTTTCCTTTTTTGACTGTTCCTGAATCCCCAGCACAGAGACCCTATGTGAGTTACTAGGACTCTACACAAAAGTAAGTATTCTTTTAAAAATAAATTCAAATTAAATATAATCCTTTTAGCTTTGCCACTTTTCAAGAGCAAATGTGTAGCAACTCTACAATTAGCTGCCATTTCTTCTCTATAATATTAAAGGAACTCACAGATCTTCAGTTGCCATTGAAATGCCTCTGTAAACTGTGCAACCTTTCACACAAAAGATAATTATGAAAGCGCTAACATTCATTTGACCACAACCAATAAATAATTTATGAACTGGGTGTTTGAAATTATGCAAATATTATAAATACTTTTTGTTGCCTGTACATCTGAGTAAGTATGATTCAGAAGAAAGTGTGCTATGGATTAATAGATTCAACATTTAGCAGATTTGCATTTTTACAGTGTTCTTTTCTTTGCTAGTTCCTACTATCTTTAGTATCATAGCTCAGAAAACAACTCCTAACAATACTGTGTCTAAGTGTATTTGAATATCCTGGCATCCCTATTCATCAGTCTCTTTGATGCTTAAAATATTTTTGCCTTCCGTCCAGAGCTTTTTATAATGGGAGAGAGAAGTGCTAGTATCAAACTCACCACAAGCCTTTTGGACCCTTACCTCTTGTATTTATATTTTTTTATATACATATATATTTGATTTATGTACCGTTTTGTAGTAAAACTAGTTTTGGTGCTGCTGTGAATGTAATGCTAGCCTTTGTCAGTTTGGCTATTGTTATGCCCATTGCCTAAGTACTGCGAGAACATTGATTAATATATTTTAAAACCAGGATAGACCACTATGGTCAACTGGTCTGACCTTTGGCATGATGCAGGTTGTGGAGTTCTCCCCAGTAATTCCTTCAACAAGCTCAGTCATATATGACTAATAAACTGTGGTTGCACTAATGACACTTTTTGGCCACCATCCTCTAACCCATGGTCACGCAGAACAAAAGCTCATGCGAATTACATCTGCGCAGAAGAGTATTAGAGTTGAGTGCTTAAGTTTAGCAAATTTGCCTGTGCACTGTGGCTTATTGCAACGGTCGGAGAGCATTTTTTATGCCTTTGCAGCATTATGGATAATTATTGCTTGATCTTCTGGCCTTCAGTCATACTGAGGCAGTGGAGTTTTGCATTTTGGTTGTCAAACACAGGAAATATGCAAAAAAAAAAAGTGCACTTACGGGGCAGTTTGCTAAGAAATCTGACAGAGTGTTCTTACTTTCTTTCTCCCAGAGCACTTGTAATTTGCCTCAGCAAAATGACCTTCCAGTTCCAAGCAAATGCTTAAAATATACACAAAGGCTACATACATTCATCGTCCTGTGTAATGTATTTGCTGCCAAACCCCAAATCACAGGAAACATATGTAGTTTCATCTTCTGTTAAAGCAACGGAGAGTGAAGCTGCAAGAACCGCTAAGGCTTTTTAAACTATTTGAGCGAGCCTGTGCTCTGCTTCGTGTGACCACAGGACTTCTGGTTGTCTTTTGACAAATCCATAAGAAATTCGTGCCTCCATTTGGTTGGTTTCGTGTTCCCAGCCCAGCTGGATCCAAGATTCAGTGTGGAAATCAGTACGGATGCAAAATGGGCTGGCGTTGAGGAAATCGTTCACACACAACCCAGGATACTCCAGCTTGTGAGATCTGCCCAAGAAACTGGGTGACAGGAGTGTAGTATTTCTGCTTTACATAAACTTTCCTGTTATACTCCTCATCCAGTGAAAGGAGGATGCAATGACATTTTATGAAGAAAATACTCCAGCAAAGAGAAAAAATGATCCATGGAAATATAAAATTCTCCTGCAATAAGAGCTCCATTTTTTTTTTTTCAAAGCCTCTTGCTGACTTCTATAGGAGCCAGCGAGCTCCCCATACACAGGACGTTCGGTCTTTAACTTAGCAAAGGTCACCACTCTGTATGGAGAAAAGCACTAAGGACAGAAGCGGTCCCAACGAGTATAAATAGTTTTCAGCACACATTGGGCAACTATTTGGAGAACAAAAATAGTCTGTGTGCAAGGCTGTGGGGGTGGGTAAGGGTAGTACAAGTGCCAATTCAAAGCCAGAGACTGGCTGACCTAGATGGGCTTCCTGACCTTTTTCCATCCTGAAAGCCTCCCCGTTCCTCGCTGGACTGGAAGTCGTCTGGCTGTAATTAGGGGCGGTTGCTGCTTTCTCTGGCTTCCTCCTCCTGCACGTTAGTTGTGTTTGGCGTGAAGCAGAGATGTTTGAAGAGTGCTCGTGCCCCCCCTCCAGCATTTGGTTAAGCCAATCAGTGGAAAAAATGACAATACTGTCTGGCATGGAATACAGGTGTTAAAATACCTTTATTAAAATAGAGGAAATAACACCTATTAGGAAGTGACCCTGAACTCACACATTTTATTATGGGTGGGAGAAGGCATTTTCCTTTCAGCATACTGTAAATGCTCTTGTTTCTTTCATGGTATTTAACAGTAGGAATGGGTGCAATCTATTTTTATTGCTTACAGTTTTGTTGTAGACTCATGGAGTGCTGAGCAATGACTTAGCAGGTTCCTTTTTTTAAAAAAAAAAAATTTGGGGGGGGGAGGAGGCCAGAAATTTATCCAAATCATAAAAACAAACTTGAAAAAAACTCCACTGGCAAGTTTCCAGCAACAGTGTGTGAGGTTGTTCCTGTAGAGCTATAAAGAAAGAGGAGAAGAAAAATCATCAGTCAGACAAATTTGAGCTCGACGACCTTCTTGGGAGTTTCTTCTGAGAAATGACATTTTTCTCTCTCAAGCGGGGATGGAGGCGCTCGGGAGGAGGGAGCGAAACTTCACTCGTGCTCTTCTGAAATGTGTCCTTGGTGCCGACTGCATGCACGCTGAGCTGTGGGTGCAATCATGCATATCGAGCACCCACAACCATACAAAACCGCTTCAAAAGTGTCGTCAGTGCCCGCTCCTCCATCCCCAAATGAAAAGCACACTGGGTGATTCAGGATGTGTGTTTCTGCTCTGGGCTTAAACAAGAGAGCATTATTTCAGAACGGTCCCAAAAATATGTTCCTAATATGCAGAGATGAAAGAGTATTTCACATACAAGAGGAAACATTAAAATGTCCATCCATTTTACTTCATGTTGTTAAACACTCAGGCTCTGATTCAGGAAAGCATTTCAGCACGCACCTAAGTGCTAATGCCTGAACAGGAAGAACTAGACCATCCAGGAAAAGGAGATACAACTTGCAAACACCAGTTAGTGTCTGTTTATATGTGTGTACCTGCGTGCATGTGTATGCTATTCACCAAGGAAGTAGAATGTGGAAATCAATGATACTTAAAAGACCAGGAGACGAGGCAAACACCAAATTAGGTATGATTTTTGCAATATATTTTTAATCAGAAAAGCAAGTCTAATTTTGGCTGAATGTGAGATACTAAAGAAAAAGAGAAAGTAATTCTGCTCTGCGTTCAACCCAGGAAGACATCTCTGCGAAAAGAGAAACAGCATTCAGTGCTGCGCAACCCGCCACTGGAAGACGTTGGTGAATGCAGTAGTGTTCAGAAAAAAGTTGCCCATGGCTTTTGGGGGTGAATTGTCTGCTGCAGGGAGGGGGATCAAGAGCTTTGTGATTGACTTCTCTGTTGATCACAGCAAGGCAGTGAGGTTTAACACAACCCTTTACCTTGCAGCTGGCACCTTCGCAAGGGTCCACTGCAGCCTGGTGCAGGTTCAGCAGGGAATAATAGTTATCTTGCAAACTAAGAAATGGAAAAATGTGCTGAGAGACCCACTGCATGCCTAGGGGAGATGGGAGGGAGAGCAATGGAAGAAGGTAGGACTACCACGGACTGCTGAGGAAAATCCAATATATTTTTGCATGGATAAGCACAGCTAAGCTCAGCCTGGCCCTGAGAATCAGGGAGACATAACCAGGCCTCAGGAAAACAGCGCTCCAACAAAAGGGCTCCAAACTTTTCAGGATGTGCACATTAAGAAATGCATATTTTAGTGTATTTTCACGCTTTTGTTTCTGTAAATGGAAAACTTTAACAATCATTCTTTCTTTTCTTCCCTGTTACATGAATTCCGCATTCAGCACTCTTTATAGTACAAGCAGTTGCCTCAAAAGGGACTTTCAGGTTTGTTTTCTGTTTTGGTAGAAACTATGCATCCACTGTGAAACATTAGAAAGAGCTAGGAGCAACAGTAAGCTTACCATGTATTGGTAGACATGCCAGTGTCTGTGGATCTGAGAGTCTGGGGTTTGTGGGCTGGGGGGTGGATTTCTTTCCTTTCCTCTACCAACCTCTGAGTGACCCTTTCTTGACAATCCCTGTTCCTCTGGCATGATTATTATTATGCTTAGCTCGACTTTTAGAGTTTATCTGTGGGAATGTAATAGAGAAAAGATGATCCATGATCAAAATCCAGATACCTAGCTGTGCATCCATACTTGAAATTCTCTGCTGCTCAGTGTTGTTTCTTTAACCGGTTTCCTTAAGCCGGCATCTCCCTGCAAATCGCAGTGGGTTCACTTCTTCAAAATGTAGCAAGAGTAGAAGAGCTTTATTCTATGATTTCCAGCCTTTCTACAGCTAACCTAGATGTACAACGACAAAAAAAAAAATCTTCAGTATAAAAAGCTGCCAAATGACCTCACTCCTTGATTTATTCCAAAGGACCAAAGATTTATTTATGTATTTTTATTACACCCTCATTTCTGTAGTGGAGAAAACTCAAGAAGATATGATACAGCATCAAATTTATGGTAAAGTACAATGTATAGTCTGCAAAGGAAAAAGCAGCTTTGGGGAAGATGAATTTCCCTAGGTTTCAGTGAGATAAAATAGTGTTCTGAAAAATTGACTAGCATGTTTTGGCTGTGAGCACTAGAAAAATACCACAAATAAAATATTTGCATGGCTTATAAAACACTCAAGTTGAATATTAAAAGCATCTGTTTTCAAGGAATATACTGTAATTAAAAGGACTTGAAGTGAATCAGAAGTTCGGATTCCCCAAACATTAAGCATGTCATAAACAAGTCAATTGATTGGTTCAATATACAAAGTAATGGATGGACTGCTACACAACAAGGAAATCATTCTCTCCTGGGGCTCTGTGCCTCACATAAACCACATCAGTAAAGTAGAAATGGTTCACTGGGTTAGCCTACCCTCCAAAATCGCATTATGCTAGATTACTACGGCAGCATGATATGGAGAATTATTCTGTCTTTCTTTATGTGGATTTGTGTGTGAGTATGTATGGGTTATGAAGCTTTACATACTTCAGTCCTGAAGGGAAGCCAATATAGGAAACCAAGGGCTATGCCATATAGGTCTTATTTACCATCGGCATGGGAGGTAATCTGGTATATGGGACAGCAGAAAAAAAAATAATTAAAAGAAGAAAAAAGGCAAAAAATAATAAGGTAAGGATAATTATAATACTGTGAGGGAACTTGATGGGTATTTTGGGTTGTGTCCTGAACCCCTGCTGTTCTACAAAGAAGTGCCAAAAATCAATGAAAACCATACTTTGAAATTTCCCTTGCAGCTCTGACACCCACAACGTTTGAGGACTTCATTAGAAGCAGAACTGTCACACGATAATGGCAATGCAAAGTGTTTTGCCATTACAGCACCTGCTACCTGCGGGTCTTCTCTGGCTACCCAGGGTCTAACACACACTTCTACCGGGCACATTTTGTGGAAGGAAAGTTGCAGCCTTTTTCCTCACCCATGAAAATTAACCACACTGACATTCAAAGTAGTTTCCCTTGCATCCGGTCCGAAGAGGGAGTCATGTTCTTCTGGGAAATCTCCTGTGTTAGGAGGAAACAGCAGTTCTGGAAGCAGTGTGGGGTTTTGTAAGGATTTTGGGATACTCTTTGAAAGGACAAATCCTGAACGACATGCACAAAAATGAACATCGTTTCAAGCATGCGTCGTTTTCTTACGTGGGTAACTGTGCGGTCTGCGAGTCACCTAGGCACTTGTGAGCCCACCTTCTTCCACCTTAAGCTTTTCTCCTTGTTCAGCTTTAAGACCTCTTTGCACTGACACTTGCGAGTATACTTGAAGGACACAAAGGAGAGTGACTGCACAAGAGCAACATACATCCCATTTAGGTTAATCTAAACCTGTGTTGGCCGGCCTGCCAGAACCTCGGCTGAACCCTGGGGACCCCTCGATCCCAGCAGAAACGTTCGCTTTCTAGTTTATAATCATACCCTGAACTCAGACAGTCTCTTCTTGCGAAACTATTGGAAAGCCTCGATTCATTTCGAAGGGATCTGCCCTCAATTTGTTCATCACAGCAATCTAAGCATTCACACAGCAAGAACGCAGCACTGCTGCTTGTATGCAAACTGTGAAATGTAATGGGAAAAGGGTTAACTTTTGCGACTGCCATGTTCCTAGACCCAGTCCTGGCAGCAGCCATTTTAGCAAAGCACTAGAAAAGACACCATTTTGCAGAAAACTGTTTTCTGTGGCAACAGAGTGATAGAGGGAAAAATCATTCTTGCTTTGATTTGGAGTTAAAGAAACAAAAGCATATTAAAGGATTCAGACAGCTCGTAGTGCAAATATAGAGGTTCTTTGCTTTTTCAGTGAATTTCAGAAAGAGTCGTCAGATGTTAGTGTGCAAAGAGAGCAGCTAATTCTAAAATCTGTTTAAATCGTTCAACTTGCGTTAGACTTGAAGGGATTCTGCTTCTCAGTGAACTCATCCTGCCAGAATCACAGTTTTTATACTACACTTCTAAATGGTTGTTACCAGCTGTGAGATTATAATGAGTCCATAGTGATTATGGAGCCTGATCCAACTTCTCATTGAACTTAGTGGCAATCTTCTTGTTGACTTCAAAGGCAGTTGGACCAAGCCCTAAGTTAGGACTTCAAAATGTCAAGTCCTGTGAAAATTCCATTGTACAAGCCAATGATAAATGCAAATGCAGATAATGCACCAAAGAAATATTAAAGTTGAAGACTTAAACCCCCCAAAAGCAAGAGAACTGTAAATTAATCCTATCATAGCAAATTATCCCAGCCCTCCTGGGTGGCACTTGTAGGCTACATTGCAGTCACTTGCATTTTCTTTATTGAAATTTTAATTGTATTTCTTTTTTTCCTATTTTCCATGATATTAAACAATATATTAATTGACTGCTGTGCAGAGCTTTTGATCTGGCTGACCTTTGGAGCGTACCAAGTTGTAATGATAGCAATCCTCCGCAGCCCAAGCAAGATCCGCCTGAAATTCTAATGACAACTTTGAGCTCCCTCTCCCTGAGCTTCTTTGACGGCCTTAGCTTGACTGCCAAAGGGAACAAAGCCTTTTTCATGACACACTATTCCCTGCAGAAGCAATGGAGAAAAAGATCATTCTTGAAACTGGAGCCTAATTTGGTGAGCAAGTATTTACTTCAGAAATTACTTTGACGAATAGATGACTACTGCAAATGTGCTGAGACAGTTAAGGGTTGGTTCAGAGTCGGTGGCTGTCCTGCAGCAAAATCTGCACTTTTTGTTAAATACATGGGACTACATTTTATGGAGAAGGGCTATGACATAGTATGCCCAGTCAATTGACACCTGCCCTTCCAGGCATGCCAGCACATCCTACCATCTACAGCGACCTACACACCAGCACCTCAATCCTCCATCCATAAAACGAGAGGACAGCATGGCACTACTTCTCAGGAGCCTTGTGCGATTAATGATTTCGAATCCTATAAGCACCCCGGTACTGTGTTTAATTGAGCCGCATTAGTAGCGAAGATAGATTTGAGGCTTCTTTCCGGAGGTTCTGGAGAAGAGAGCACAGCATCCCAGTCTGTCTCAAAGCACTAGAGGAAGGCAAAGGGTCTTGTCCTAATGTTCGTTCTTAGTTAAAAATCTGTTCTTGTGGTATATATCAGCACAGTATGTGCCATTGATAAATAATTTTTCTTGGCAGTGAACCAAAATGTTCAAACTTTTCAGGTCTCTCCATATGATGTAAGTATTTCAACAGGCGAGAAAGACATGCTGTTAGAAGGCCATGCATGACAGGACATATTAGCAATTCATCTGCAAATTATTTGATTTCGTCTGAACCCTGTTCTGATTAACCAGGGAGAAAAGCATTGCATTAGATAGAACATTGCTTGAGACTGAGCAAAGAAATGTATTAGATAAAATCCTCTCCTGCCTTTTCATTTTGTTCCTCACTAGCTCTTTCTAAAGAATATTAGCAACTACACTGGTATATTATGTTCTTCTGACTCTTTTTGTACTTAACAGTGTGCTAAACAATGTTACGAATAAATCAAAGGCTAACAGATTTCTACCTTTTAACAATAACAAGTTACGTTTGTCTTCTCTTCTACTGCTTTCTGAAATCTAGATCAATTGACATCATCTTTTTGTAAGTATAAAAGGCATTCTGTCCTCCTTCTCTGTTTGATATCCTTAAGCTATTATTATTATTTGTTTGTATTACAGCAGCGATCAAGCCCCAGTCAAAATCAAGACCCACCATAATATGCACTGAACACAGCACAGCACCATATCAAACACTCCTTTTTTCTAGAAGTTTATATTATAATAACCGGCAGAAATGTTATAAAATAATCCCTATCTTAAAAGTAGGATAGCGAAGTGTAGGTCTTTAATGATATTTAGGTGTTTAATTCTCTTTGCCCAAGGAAGCTGTATTTAATGATGGGGTCCACAGGTTTTCATTTGTGTGCCACGGGTTGTGAATACATGGCACAGAGACAACCCAGAGTAGTTGCTGGGTACTACTTGGAGGTATTTCAGATACAATGATTAATATGTATACTGCAGCCTGGTAATTTCGGATTTAATGCAATCCTTTGCTCTGTTTTGAACAATGACACACTTGGTGAAAGGCTTTTTTCCTGTTCTGTCTGAAAAGCAGCTGGATTTCAGTAGTTTTCAAATACCTTCAAGAAGCTGGGCTGCAATGTTTCAGTACTTCACGGAAAGTCTGCAGCTATACTGGACGTGGACCTAGATCATCAGTCGTGGTGACAGGAGCATCTTCTTAAATATTTTCCTGATTAACCTCCTCTATTTAACAGACTCAAGATAATTCTTCATAAAAGATCAAATTCTCTCTATCATGTATGACTAAAAACTCTCACTCCAGCATTCAGAAACCTCCATGTCTCCTTCATTTTAGAGGTATGTTATTGTATTACTGCTTTTGCTTAGGAATCCCAGTTGCTGCTGGGCATTTGTGCCGGTCAGCTGTTATGGAGTTAGGGGGGAAGGCAGAGAAGCATGCAAGAGCCAAGGTTTAGGGGCACAGGGCGCAAAAGCAGGGGCATAGGTTATGGAATGACAATGTCAGCCATGTGGCAGCTATAAAGCACACAAAGTACCTTTCTGCCCAGGAAAGCCACAGTGACATGGGAACAGATGTCACTTACACCAATCGTGCTGAACTGGGTGGTCAACTGCTAAAGGGCAAGTGTTGCGTGAGGAGTTGCTAGTTACGCTTGTGCATCAGAATTTTTTATTTCCTATAGCACTGCCTTTGATTAATTGCTGTTCACTTCGCAGAACCTGACTGTGATTTGGATGGGCAGAAACAAGTTTCTCAAATCTCATATATGAAGCTCACATGATAAATTTTCCTTCAGCTCTGCCTGACAGGAGCTTCAAATCTAATGAGACCTTTCTGAGATTTCATTGGCAGCTACTTAAACTCAGAAGGCAAGGGAAAAGAAGTGGTGAAAGCAGGCTAATGTGGTAACTTGATAGAGACATTTCAGAACCGTAGTGGCGTATCACTCTCCATCCTTAGCATTTCCCACAATGGAGATGAAAGGAGCTTGTGTGAATGTCTGTCAGACAGAAGAAGTTGATACGGTGTATATCATAAGTCTGCCCTCCAAAGCATGGCCATGCAGAAGGTAAGTGACTAAACAAATGCAAACTTTTGAAGAAGAAGGAGTAGGCGGGAGCAAAATGCGTCCCAAGTCTATTCCTTCCAGCTAGACCTTGGAAATGTGAAATCGGGGAACGAATGTGCCTTTACACCAACTCAACAACCTGTTGTGTCCCAGTTCATGAGGAGCTGAAGAGCAGCACAGAGCATCCTGGCTACCATACCGCTCCCTTGGCCCTATCCGAAAACCTTTCAGCATGGGTGCTGGGGCATCCACGTGCGCAGCCTCTGCTGGATGCTGCTGTAGGTTTTCAAATGACCTGTGAGCAGGGCACTCACCCCTCAGACTTGGTAAAGCGATTGCTTGCCTCTTTTCTGATTTGTTTTGTGGCACAAAACACACTGTTTAGATCTCTGTCCAAATATGAGAATATTTTAACACTGTCAATACGATATGCAGAGCATGAGCAAGCTGGTCCTCTACTGTGTAACCACTCGAGAGCATTGCTAGTGCACTTGGAATTTTCCCTTTACCATCAGCAGGAGTCTTTGCCTAAAAAACTTCATTTCTACAAGACAATATAACAGGACGAAGAAATATAGCAAACAGATACATCCAAAACTAAGATTAATTACCAATGCCTTGTAGACTAGACATGAGCCTATGATCTGGGAGGTTGGTCTTCAGCTTCAAGCTTCCTGGAGACCTCAAGGAAGTCTCTATTGTTTACATGATTTTATACCTTTTACTGAAATGACAAAAATGTCCTCTTCATCTTTTGTCTTGGGTGTTTCAACTGTGAACTCTTTGGACCCAGTGCCTCTTATTTCATGCTAGTAGAGTAGGACTCCAATTTTCATTGAGGTTTCTTTGAACTTCACTCATTTTATCATTTTCTAGCTGTTACCCTAGGTCCTTATTAAACGTGCACCTTAGCTCATACCTAAACTCCTGTCATTCTTTCTGTGCTTGCTAAATATATTGAACACCAGTTTTACGATTTTTTTACGACTCTGTGAATTTTGTCCTAGTATTCAATTATCTGAAGGTCATAAAAGAACCAAACCTGGTCGAAAATATCAGCATAAATTTCCCTGGATCTACATTTCCTTGAACCGTGTGTTTTGAGCAGAGCTAAGTGAATGTGATCATTTAATGTTCAGGGTATTTGCTTTTTTCATCACAGTTACTTTAGCCCATATCTGAGAAGGAAATAATAAGAGACAGGCTACAGCAAGTTAATTTGTGGAAACATAATGATAAAAAACCTGTTGACAATAAAAATCAAGCTGAAAAAAGACCGTTTCTCTTTCAGAGAAAGGATGTCTACTTGCAGATGCTTTCAGATATTTAAACTGTATACTTTCTCCAGCCCCTGACCCACTTTCAAAGAGCTTTTAAAAAAATGTCAAAGGAAACAAAGATGTGTTTTTCATGGAATTTGACATTGTACGTCCAGTACGTGGTAAAGGAAAAATGTCTGCTATCTACTTGAACCTTTTTCCTGCCGTGTCAGTCTGATGAGAAAAACTGCATCTTGAAGACAAAAAGAATAGGGGGTTAAGAACAACATAAGAGATTGATTAACCCTGTGTTGTTATCTAGCAAGTGTCAATAACAAAATGCTACTGGGCTCCTGCATTGTTTCCTTCTAAATTTCCAGTCTCACACCTGTCACATCTCAAGATAACTATCCATCACGGAGTCAAAGTGGCAAACAACTGTGTGGTCCCTTGATAAGGAATAGTGACACAATTTGTCTCCTTCTCCTCCCACAGATTGCAACTAATGGGCTAACAGCAGGTTACAATAGCACAAGATGGATTTGAATGACTGTCAGTGCTAGAAAGCAAGCACAGCTGCAGAATAGCCTAAAGAAACGCTTCAGTTTAGATGAAAATCTGAAGCAACGTACAAAATTGAAACCTAATCAATCCGCTTTAAAAGGATTTAATGGTAGTCTTAAAAGTTAATTATTGCACATATTGGAGGGTTATTTATGACATGCTCAACCGTGTTAATGGCAAACTGTTGCAGAAGCCAAGACACAGCTCCTGCACAGCAAATAATATTACAGAGGAAGCAAGCACAATAAGACAGAGAGTATTAAAGACTACAAAATGCCTGTCTGGGATCACATGGCATTTTCCAAATGGATTCCACGGCATGACATTTAGAAATGTTGAGTTTGTAACATGAAAATATGAAATCAAAATAAGGTACGACTAACGAAGCTAGGAACTTGGAGCAAATTCAGCTCTGATTCAACAAAGTTTCGTTGGAGCTCATTTTATTTAAGGTTAGAACATACATTTTCACAACAATAACTTCTTGAAATTTGTTCAAGCCCTCCCGTTTCCCAAATTCCCTCTGCTAAATATCTATGAATATAAATCTATATTCATGATGGGGAGTCGTGTGCCAGTCTGACAGGCCCAAGGAACAGCATTACAGGGGATTGAGAGGTAAAGCACATTTCAGTGATTTAAAAGGAAAACAGCTGCTACGATAGTTATCCACAAGCCAGAAATTACAGTTGCAGTAAATTCAGTTCTGAAAAGAAAGCTTAGTACCTTAAGATACGTTAAATACAGACCCAAGGTAGTCAAATAACCTTAACTCGGTGCCATAGTAAGACCGTGGGAAAACCCCTAAAACCCAGTCTAGCTTCACACATAACTTTTTTTTCTTCAAGCTCACTCCAGGGTCTGGAGAAGGAACCAGAGCAATAGTCCTGGTTTTCAGGTCTCGAGCTGAAGCAAGCGGCCTCAGCTCCATGAACACTTTGACTTGGGTCAAGGGAGGACGTGCCCCTCGGCACCTCTCTAAGGGAGGCGGGAAGGGGTTAACTTTGAGGAAGAAAGCGTGACCCCCGTTAATAGGGGAACTTGGTGCCGCTGCTGGATCTGCCTCTGGTCCTCCTGTTCTCGGTTGCCAGAGTCCTGTCCACCTCTCTTTTCAGCCTGACTTCAATTTAACACCTTCCATTTCAGACGAGGGCCGTGTTGAACAGAAGCCAACAACATCTGGATTGCATGATACTGACATCCATGTAGGAAGGTTGGAGGCTTTAAAAAAAATCCCCAGGATGGTTTCACACCTGAAAATGATTGTCCTCCATTTACTAGTCACTCTCTCGCTCTGATGCCTTTTGTTCTCAAACTACCAAAAACTGCAAATGAAAAGGGTTTCCTTGGGGAAAACAATGTAGTACAGTTCCCAGAAGTATTCTGCTCATGGAGCATGGACTGAGGCAGAATATTACCAGGCTGCGGAGAGCTATGAGATAAGCAGATGATTTGGGCAGGAGGCTCAGCTTGTAACCTGTTGTGAGAAAAAAACCACAGCCCTGCCTATTTTAACAGTGAGTAGTGCAGTAAGCCAACGCTTTTGCAATGCATCATTGCAGGGAAAGAACTGGGTGACCTTGAAGAGTGAAGATAGAGGAATGTGATGAAATTTAATAGTACAAGTGCAATGGCACGAACTTGGGGGCTAATAGCAGGAATTCCTGCTATCAGCTGGAGCTCATCAGTTGGAAATAATACAGCAGGAGAAAGACTTTGGTAGACTAATTGCACGTTGCATGATTATGAGTTAGTAATACTGCGTCCATAAAAAATGCTGGGGTGAGGTGTTCTTGTAGAAATGCAGAAGTATTCACTCCGTCGTGCAAAGCACCAACGAAATTACATTCGGACTATTATCCACAGCTACGACCAGACAGACGAAAGGTTCACCGCGTCCGGCACGTGAACAGGGACAGCCTGCTAAGACAGAGGGGGAAACCAAGAGCCTGTCTCACGAGCGGGAATGAAAAGGGTCTGGCTTTTTTTAGTTTGCAAAACCAGGGCTGAGGAGGGATATGACTGCAGTCTATAAATACATTAGTAGTAAAGAACAACTGCTAGTGAAGGACAGCGTTGGCACAAGAACAAATGTGTCTAAACTGCAGTGAGTAAGTGTATGCTTGTAATCAGAGGACTATTCCCAACCATTAGAGGATTCTGCAAACTCTTTCAGTGGGAGTAGAGAAGTCTGTAAACTGAACTGTATGGAAATACAGACATTTTTACATGTTTCCTAAAGTGACTGCATGACCTAAACATATAATTAGGTCTAGGACCTGCTGTCCTAGACCTGATGGTCCAGGAAGTACTTTTCCAGGGATAAATCCAGTAACCCAGTGAATGGGAGACTGAGACCTGTGATCACAAACCTGAGCTTCACACCTTTGCCAAGTTGTGTGCTGGTAGCATACAGATATAAACCAAGTTGCATACAGCTGTGTTTCACTGGGCAGCCGAGGCTGGATCTGCCCTCCAGGAATCTTACAAGTTCAGCTGGTGAGGGAAGTAAAGGCCACATATTGGTTTCCTTTCTCCAGCAAATCCCTTCCCACTTTCCATCCATATTCCCTCTATTCTAAGTGTATTGAACTTCCCAATAGTCTGGAATTACAGCAAGAGTCTCTGTTCAATTCAGCTTTAACTGAGCCAGAAAAAACTCCTGAGAGACGATTTTTTTTTTCCCTGAGTCCCACTTAACACATCACAACCTCAATTCACTTAAGGGTGCTTTATTTAAGATCTCCTTGGTGCTTGTACTCAAAAGTGACATAAAGGTTCAAGCCCATGCTTTCTTTTCCATACCTACTCAAGGCAGGACAAAAACGTGACCCTGACAAAACGGGGGAGAAAAAAGTGCCTTTTTGAATTAATCTAATAAAAATCTACAGCATTGAAATAAAATCAACAATCACTTTCCTGTGTGCCCTTTCAACGCCATGCAATTCTACCTTGTTTGGGTAATGTGGTAGTATAAGCAGATTGGGTAAAAGCAGCCAATCCTTGGGACAAATGAAATAAACAGTATCTGTGCTCTAACTCTCAAAACTAGAATTAATGCTTCGTGTAAGCTGTGATGATATCTGTCTCGTAAATGGCAGAACCATGTGATTAAAAAAAAAAAGCATCACATAATTTTAAGGCTTATCATGCCAATTTGACCACCTGGTTTTGTTGGAACTATTTCTACCATTCCGTATCACAGAGCAACTCCAGACAGACAGTATTTTTTGACTGCATGCAGAAGTCATAAACAGCTTTTTCCCCCATTCAAATGTCCGTTTTTCTTCCCCAAAGCTGGCAATAATTATTAACTCATCCTGAAAAACTACCTGGTTTAAAATCTGATTTATTTCAACTTTACATAGTTAAAAAAGGTATTTCACATCACCAAGGAAGGTTCCCAATACGATTGACTCACACCTTCTCAGACGCACAAGAGGGCACAAGACCTTAAAATTATATTTTCTGTTCTGTTTACCTATTTTGCTGGAGTTTGTTAGGGCAGCAAAGATGTTAAGGTGCTGTTTCCAAGAGGAGCAGAGAGGCATTCCTGTTTTCTTCTGTGTCCCAGGCCCTCATCTGAGACAGGAGGAAGGAAATAAAGCATAGGAGGCCTGTGCAGAATGCACAGTATGGATGTGTAAAGACAACCTGCATAAGTCAATTATATCTTTGCTACGCATGACTAATGTGGCTATCTATCATACCTTCTTTCTGACAAACCTTCATATGGCACCCCCTATCATTGTCTTTCCTTTCCTTTCAGATATTTATGCCTGTAGCGACAGCCATGAGAACAGCTCAGTACAACAATTACAGACACGTGAGTTATGTTTCGCACTCTGTTTGATCAACTACCTGTTTTATAGACAGGATTAGAAAATTTATATTATGGTATTAGGATCCCATTTTATGTTCTACTTTTCTGGGCAGATGTTGAAAAAACATAAAAAGGGGATTTTTTTTTAAGTGTTATTACCAGTAAGCTATTGCAGTGTTAACATCGTCTGTATTGTCGCAACAGAAACCCCAGGAAAGCATCTTCTCTTTCTGTCTCTTTCTCTCCTTAAATTTTATTTATAGCCTTGCGAAATACTTGCATCCACATAACCCGCCCTTGCCAACTTGCCAGAAGATTAATGATATTGCAGTGTTCTTGAGAACAGAAACGTGTCTACCACCCTAGTGAATAATCCCTCCTTTCGCAGGTTAAAAGTGAGACGGGACCCGCGCCGGAGGGAAAGGACGGCATGCCACGCGGAATTGGCACGAGAGCAGCTGTGTCCCCCCCCCCCCCCAATTTTGACACCTTCATCAGCACTTACACTCTTG